>VFFE01008952.1:254407-361490 GCA_008921705.1 Burhinus oedicnemus | reverse complement strand
GCTTTTGAGTTCATATTTTTAAAGAGACAGCAATAATCTCAATCATATTCCCTGGATAAATTCACACAGAATAAGAATCTCCCCTTCTTCTTTCATTTCTCTTCACTTGACACCTCTTCAGGATGCTGATTTCACCATCTGGCTGTGATTTTTTAATCATGACTTATGTTTACTGAAAAATGCAAAGTAAAAATGCACAGGGAATGGGAGATACCAGTATAAAGATCTCAGAGGAATTTCTCAAACAACTACACTTTACCTTTTCCTGCTCTCGTTTTGTTTTTCCCTATGGGAAAGATTTCTTATCTGTATTTAATATTTTCCATACCCACACGGCTAACCCAGGAGTTGGAAGCACCCTTTTGAAGTGTGTCCATTTTTCCAGAAGCTGCCTGTGCCTCCAGGCACTGCACTCTCTGCTGCTGGGCGCCCTCCTACCTCTCGCACAGATTTGCTCAGGCGGGAGTGAACCCCTACACCAACTGCACGCAAGCCCTGCCTTTCATATCCCGAAGGAGACGTTTCTCTGATCGAGAGAAACCAGCCTGCCTAGTTTTTCCTCCTTTTTTCTTGTGTGCCTTTGTAGAGCAAAAGTAAGTGACCTTCATCTCCTTCAAGCCTAGAAGCAAATTTAAGCAAGACCAGAAAGCAAATTGAAAGGAATTGCATGGAAAGAATAAAATATAGTTAATTTGATTCCGCTGAAAAGAATGAAAATAGTTATAAATGTATTATTCTTACCACTGGGGTAGCAGTTCCAAGAATGGATCTGGAAAACTGGCTGAAGCATTGAAAAAATAATCTTCAGACACTTCTCCTGTCCTAACAGAGACCTGAGTAAGAGAGAAAGCTCACACAGCTCTCTGTTCCCAGCCAGCTTTGCTTTGCATGAGCACCATGAGCTCAGCCAAAGACTGACTGGATTCCCAATCAGCCTTTGGCTGATTTTTTTGGCTGGCTTTTCCCAATCAGTGATTCCCAAAGACTTCAGACTTCCAGGTGCCTCAGAAAGACCAATGGCTGTTTTTCAGGATGGTCATGAGATCCAAATAGAGCTTGGTCAAGGCCTGGATGTTTAAGGAATTTAGCAGGACTTACACCTTTAAAGGCAGCTATGACATTAGCACAGAGGTTCGCTCCTGTTAGCTCCCATGTCCTTCTACATATGCTGCAACTGCTCTAACTGCCCAAACCAGCAGGAATAAAAGCAGCCACAGTACGTTCCCATCTCTGTAAACTCTGCTGGTTACAAGCATCCTAAGAAATCAATGAAAACATCTTAAAAACCATGTACTGAGTATGCAAGTTTGAAAAAAAACCCAAAACAGATGGGTAGAACAAGCCTTTGGTACAGAGTGAATATCATCTGAGTAACACAGGAAACTTACACCGTATAACCATATACCCAATGACAGAAAATGTATACACAGACTGAGACATCTACCCTGACAAGGTGCAGCTTTGAAGGGGTCCTGGGATCACGGAGGAAAGAGTTTCAATTGTTCCGCTCATCAAAGGATGATTTAATTGGGTTAGTAACTACCTCCATGGGGAACAAAAGCAGATGATGGAAAGCTCCACAGATATTTAACAAAGTTCTAATAGCTCAAAGTCTACTAGACAAGTTAGAAAATAAATACACAGATTTTTCACCAGAAAGGCAAGTAGTTATTGAAAAATGAAACCCAGAGTTTGGAGCTTTTTTTTCTGGGAACATTTCCATCATGATTTTTCTTTCCCCAAGAGAAAGTTCCAAATGAGAATGAATTCAGGGAACTCCTCCGACACACATTACACAGGACATTGGTCTAGATTAGCACTATTGTCCCTTCCAACCTTATAACCTATGAATCTCAAGGAAAAAAGGAAAAAATAACTCTCAACAGTCACTCTGACTTTCTGACAAAGATAATTGTCAACATTTCCAAACAAATAGAGCCAGTTGCTCTTTTCTGCCCTGGAAAAGCTCATAAAGCTGTTATTTGTTTGTGCAACGAATAGCCCTAGTGACCTGAAGCACTAAGCTGTTTTGTTTTGCAGCATGGAGGTCCAGTGGAGATACTAGCTGTAGGAATGCCCCTCTTTCACCAATGCCAGAGAAAATACGATAGGAAAAATACTGAGCTCATACGTTCTCCAAGGCCCTGGTTGGCTTACATCATGGGTGCTGTGTATCAAAGGTGAAGATGTGATATGGAAAAGATGAGGGAAAGAACCTGGTGACTTAACTCCAAAAGTCTGTCCCCTTTAGCTACCTTTTCTCCTCCTCCAATCTGTCTACTTACAAAAAATTCTACAATCTTCCGCTTTCTCATTTCAACACTACATTTCTATCTGGGACCCACTATGGAGAAATATTTGATGATACTTTCTATAGGTGGCTTTGTGGTGGCACTTTACTGCTGACCAAAGTGACAGGGCTGCAACTTAGACAACCTAGGAAGTTACATACACACAAAAAAAGGAGATCGGTAGAATAAAGTAGGTTGGAAGGGACATCTGGAGATCATTTAGTCCAAATCCCTGCTCAAAGCAGGCCTAATTTCAAATTTAGATTCAGAGCCCTCTCCAGTCAAGTTCTGAATATCTCTAGAGGATGGAAAACCCACAATCTCTCTAGGCAGCCTCCCTCTTCCAAAGCCACCACGTATTTGCAGTCACCTCTCCTTCAGGATGTGCACATTTCCATCTGACATACCACTCCTTGAGAATCCCTGTGTTGGCTCAGCATCATGCTTGTGATCCTCGTTAAAATAGCTCCTCAGCCGTTGACCATTTGGCCCGCACCACTGTCTATGTTATTGGAAATCAGGAAGAAAAGCTGAAATCAGGAAGGAAAGCTGGACTGAGAATCAGTAGTTTCTGCCTTCAGGCAGGAGGCAATCACATGTTACTGGTTGGACTGTAGGTTTTGGAAGTCTTCCATGGAAAACTCACGGCACAGCAGAATGTTGTGGCATCTTACAGTCTCAGCCTTTCTGAATCAATGCTCTAGCTTTCTTCTATCAAATATTTTCTACAGAAATAATCCTTGAGGTCCCTTTCAACGTGGTGTTCTGTAATTCTGTGAAATCTTATTAAAAAAATTTTGATACAATTTCAAGAACTTTACCACATGCATCCCATTTGCACGGTGGCACAACACTTTCTAGCTATACCAAAACCCCCATTAGCTCTGTCCATGAAGCAATTGTGGCAGCTCATGAAGTCTTGGGTAGATTTGGGTTGTCTGCTGAACAGGGTAAACCAGGTTTCTAGTTGGTACTGCAGTCAGACTGAGTTCTTTTCACCCTGATGAAAACCTGTTATGATAATAGTTACAGGAGAATGTACAGCACTTGGGCAGCTAAAAGAAGATATGGAAAACTGAGCAGAAAGCTGGAGCTCTGAAAGCAACAATGATTGCCTGATTTCCTTGTTGGAACAGAGCTGAAATGAGGCAATTCTAGGCCAAGATTTTAGCATGAGCTTAGCATCAGACTCGTGACACTGCCATCGAACCTCCCAGCTGGAATATGCCTACCTATCAGACTGTGTGAAATAAAACAACATTATGGCCGGGATTTTAAATATAGACATTCACCACAGACCTCTGCCTTCAGATCTATGCACGTAGGTAAAACAGCCTCTTTTTCTTAAGAACTGAGCACTCAAAACCATCAACCCCAAACACAGCTGCCGGGAGCCATTCGGCATTTTTTCATACCTATTTATTTATTGGCCTAAATAAAAATGTCAGAGCCTAATATTAATCTCCTGATTATGGAAACTCTTGGCTTGTGCCTGTTTCATTTCATTTCTATCCCAACAAAGAAATAAATCAGCCTGACAATTCAAGTCTTTCTGATTATTTCAGAACTGGGAGACTATCCAATAACAGGAGAAAACAGTTTGAAAGGCAACCTGCACACAGGATCACATGTGGGAAACCCTTGTCAGCTCCAGAAGAAGTGAAGTCTGTGCGCATTCAGGTAGGGGGAAATACAGCAGTGTTCTTATTTTCAAAGTGCAGGCAGCGAGGAATGGAAGACTCCTTCCAAACTTCCCCGAAACTTTCAAAAACGTTTTGTTTGTTTGCAGGAGTCAGCTGAAGTGCAACTGGTGCCAAAGGGAACCAGCTTTAAAAATCAGTAACGGCTTGATGCCTTACTCATATGTAACACAGCTTGAGCAAGGAATCAGACAGGAGAACGAATGCCAACTGGAAGCAGGAACCCATCCAAAACACTGCTGGAATTCATTCACTGATCGTTACGGCCCAGGCACCTCCACTAAACTGCCAAGTGTTCATTGTCTGAAACAACCCAGACTGCACAAGTCATTAGATGATGTTGGTTTTATAATATCTTCTTGGAAAAATCAGAAGCGCTGTACCAGATGCAGGAAGATATTTAGCCTATTATAGAAGAGAAGGTAGCATATAACGCAAGGAAAGGAGAAAATAGAGAAGAGTTAATTGTTCTCCTTATTTTATCTTTGCATCATCATATCCTTTCTGGTATTTCTACATTTATTTTTAGTAAAAATGGCCTTAAGGTACTTAATTTCACCTACTCATATTCACTGATGCGCTAAGGAGCTTACTGCCTCTATTTCCATCCAAAATCCCAACTCCAGGTCATTTTCTTCTGCAACAACTCTTCAGGCAGAAGCAGCCTCTGCTGTGGGTGCTCTGGAGCTCCCCAGTCCATACCTGCCACTTTGCTACCCAGGTGCTGCCACGCAGAAAAGACCATGACTGAGCTCTCCCTTGATCCAGGTAATATCTGGATCAAATCAGCTCATGGCTTCAGGAATAACCGAGACAGTGTAATTATACAGCCTTTTCCTCTTTGGAAAGCAAGTTAACAACTTATGTGGAAGACTTTAAAAAAACAAAAATAATCGAAGATCTCAAAAAAGCTTCTGGGATAATCAGACACGCTGTAGCTAACTCCCTCTCTGGAAGAAGAATATGCAAGGATCTGACATAAAAATGACTGCATGCTGGACCTACAAAGATTTAGATGATTTAAGAAATTTTCTGTAAGGTGGGTTTCATGTGAGGAGGTTTTGGGATGCTATACCCAGAAGGCTGCTTACGCTTCAGCCATAACAGTAACCCTCTGTGAAGAGAAACGAAGACCCTACTGCTTTCAGGTGCCTACAAGGTCCTGGTTAGAGGTAGTCCTGCTTGAGCGCTGAACTCCATAAAATAAACTACTGGCAGCACTGTCCTGGTGGATGGTACATTCAACCCGTAAAGCCAGGTATACCTGACTGGGAGCATCTTCCAGAGTACCTCTCTCCCCATCCCTCCCATGTCTGCAACCGTGCCCCCCTCCAGCAGGGTTTGGCAAATGAAAGGACCAAACTAATTCAAATCCTTAAGCAGGGGCCAGAAGGAACAATTTTCTTCCCTCTGCAGAGTTACCCAAGCAGCGAGCAAAACAACCTGGCCCTGTTCCAGTTCCTGCTCTTGGACAGGTCTCCAGGCTCTCTTTTCCTACTCCTTTCATGTGCACACAGTAGCCAGAATTTGTCACCTTGCAGGCATGTAATAGTTACCCATTCTCACGACACCTTCCTATGAATGTTTTTTATTTGTCCTTCTGCAATCCAATAGATCTATAAAATATGGTCAAAACCAGGGGGTTCTTCAGAGGTTTTCCCTGAAAAATGAAAAAAAATAAATAAAGCGATGACTTATGGTTATTAAAATAAGATGTAGTACTGCCTTGCAGACAATCTCTGGCTTTGTTATTTCAGGCACTCAGCCAACAAAGAGGCAAAGCAATGAGCAAAACTGCAGAGTACAAAGTCTAATTTGAAGAATAATTATTATCATTATATTGCAAGACCACGTTCCCTCACTGGGACCTGCATGAGAAGTTTCAGTCTCCGACTAACATTTGGCAGCAGGCTCGGAAGATAGGGATCTGCAAGACTCTTGCAAAAGTTACAAATTGCAAAAGAGGCAGAGCAGTAGGAGGAAGATCTCTGGCTTTCAAAAAGTGGGGGGGGGGACACCGAGGGCCACCGTGTCTCCAAGGAGTGGTCAATGTGAAAAATGAGAGCTGTCATTGGAGTAGGGCAAGGGCAGAGGGTGTTTTCGGAGATCACAATAGTTCCTGTCCAGGTGAGTCTGGCAAAATTCTCACTAACGTCAATGTAAACCTGCGGCCTCGTTCTGCTAAACCTCCCTCTGCTTTTCAGTTTGTAAAGGGGAAGGTCTTCAAAACCAGTTATGCACTAGTTCTACAAGGGGTCCTGGGTCCAGGCTGGGCAAGTAGTCACGTGCCCTCCATCCTGGGCAACGCCACACTGTCAGAGGACAATCCCCAGAGTGATACCCAAAACCAATGCCGAGCACGTAGGCAGCTCCTCTGGGGCTGGGGGATATTTAGGCACATCAAAGGGCATCTTCAGAAGCCTGAACACTTAGCAGTGTAGAGAGCTGCCTGAAGTTAACTGATAGGAGGTATTAAGTATAGGGCAATGCGTGAATCCCTCCCTCCCACGCCTCTGAGGAGCAGTTAGGGGCTTGGGTCCTTTCTAAGGCTTTAAGCAATGTGGGTCTGATTTCCAAAGCTGTGTTATAAGCAGTAGAAGTAGATTGTGGGGTACATTTGGAAACCCTGTTTGTTGTAGGCACTCTGTTTGAAAACACAGCCCTGAGTGATGGAGACACTCAGGTGAGTCTGACACTTGCAGCCAGCGTGTTTGTGGAGTGCACTGAGCCCCCTTGTCCACAGCACAGGACATTTAGTTTGTATTTACTGGCCTCAAAATAGGAATACCAACGCATGGGCACAGACGGCTCCTGACATTTTAAAGTCTGACAAAAGTAACACCTAAAGAAAACAAGAGGGCAACCACTCAGTGCAATGCAGTATAACTTGGTACTGAGAAAGTAAGCAACTTGTCTGTATTAACAGCTTTCCTATCGGAAAGAAAGATAATGTTGGCCACAGACATCTGAAGTTACCTGCAGCCACAATAAAAGCACAATAATGGTAATCATTAGCTGTTAATAATAATGGTGATAATAATAATAATTTTAAAAATTACACCTTTTAAATGACAAGAGCAACAGCAAGACTGCAGTAAAATTCACATTTAACACTAATCAGGAAAGATCCATGTTTTAAATAAAAGCACTTCAGCAAGCCTCGTCAGAGCTGCCACGTTGATCCCAGCTCAGACACACGGAAGGAAAGTGCCCGGTGAGTGGGTCGCTTTGGGAAGGCTTGAGCTTTGTAGAAGTGTCCATGAGCTTTGACATATCCTTGACACATGTCTACACATCCTCAAAGCACCTGGGCAGAGACAAACATATGGCTCTGAAATCTCCCCGTGACCTCATTATCCGAGGGTCACTGGCTGGGGCGGCTGTAGGAGCTCCCGTCTACCCAGGGAGGTTTTAACCCATGACTGCTCACGTGGTCCAAAATGTGGAAGACAAAGGATTCCTCTCAGGCGTTTAATTGAAAGCAGTCAAAGACAGAAGCTTTGAGATTTTCGCTTGTTCTCAATGAAGTATTATGAATGGGTGAAGCCAAAAAATTTGCAATATAGCTGTTCCACCACAAACGGTGACAGCACAAAACTTACCGCACCACTGCCTGAGCACTAAGCCCGCGGGACTCCTGCATTTCAGTCCTTATGGCCATTTAATCTATGGCCTTAGATTTCCCAAAGCCATCCGTTACCAGTGACGAAGAGAGGACAGAGGAGCAGGCTGATGAGAAACCACAAAATGCAGCAGCTCCTGGGAAAACAATGTATTTTGTGAGGCTGGCTCCCTTCTGAAGTCGAAGAGGCAATGGTTCACCTTGGGGAGCCGACAGCCGATAAGCAGCGGGCAGGGAAGGAGGAGGGCAACAACCCCCCCCACGCATCCAACACTTCTGCTGAGAACTGCTGGCAGAGCTCATGGAGACAGGGACAGAAATAGCTGGGTCCGACTGCAGCAAAAGCTGCAGGACACCGAGGTTTGTGTTAGCACATCAGTACTGAGGCAGAGCGCATACCGGCACAGCAGGCCAAACCACAGCCGCCAAGGCGACGTCTCGCAGTCACCGGCAACCTGCTTTAATGGAGAAACCTGTAGAAAGGCTGGATGAAACAATAACCGAGGCCAGGAGTTGCACTAAATCACGTACTCTTGTTTCCCTCGGGTGGTAAAGGCGAGTTCTCGCCTTCCTGTGAGCAGCAGAGCAGCCCGCTGGCCAGCTCTGGCTTCCAGCATCCCATGGTCAGTTCCCCTTCTTCCTCATGGCAGATACAGTATTTGATCACTTGCAAAAATAATATTAGGAAAATAGAAAAATCCAGAAAAAAAATAAATCACTGCAATGGTCCTCTTTACAGGCTTATCTAGCCCATTAATGTCAGTAGTTTCCTTACTTTAAAGAGTAAGTCTCCCCTTCTCAAGCACTTCCACATCTGAAATTTGCATGATGTCTTGCAGTTCGATATTGTTTTCCCCTGAACTTGCTGCCATCTGTAAACTGAACGATGCTGGGATTCACGGCAAAGAAATGCCTGCGGGAGAGTGAGGCTGCTCCGGACCCTGGCAGGTGGGGTAGGACAGCAGCTGGCAGGGAAGGTCCTCCCCCAAAGCATGATCCAGCAGTGGGTCCGAGCGGTAGGAAGCTGTAGGAAGAAGGGTTTACATGGGGTCAAAAAGGGGTTGGAAATCCATTAAATAAAGTTCCATAAGAGCTATTAGCAGCAAACATGCACCTCTGGGTCACAGGCTGCTGGAGGCTAGGAGAGTATTCTGGAGGGAATTTGGTACATAATTTTTCTCCTCTTACAATTTTTCCTAGACATTTGCCTTGGCTATTGTTTCAAATCAGAGACCGCACTAACGAAACATTTGGTTTGACCCCTCAAAAGCTGTTCTTTGGCTTTTACAGGTTGCTGGAGAAGCGGAACAAACAAGGTTGTGTTAACACAACATTCAAACACTCACCTGCGTAATTTCCCTTGCTGAGAAACCCTGAAGAACTGTTGTATAAACCAGCTAGTTTGTTTAGAAACAGCGAAGATAACTCTACACAGCACTGTGCCAGGGCAGGCCCAAGGAAAGAGGCAGAAATACAGGATGAGCAGGCTCTGGCAGGTAATAGCTGGAAGAAGCTGTGTTCTGCATGTGGCCAGTATTATTAGCCCTCCTGACATACAACAACTGCTACCAAAGCCATAATATTTACAAAACATAGTGTCCTTTGAACAGATGCAAGCGTAACACTGACACACTGCATTATGCTGCACAGATTCACCTAAGAGATGTTTCCCCATCGTGGGACCTGAGGACAATAACCTGAGAAGTATTTTAAATAAAAAACAAGGGGCAAAGAAAGAAAAACCCTAAAGTTATCAGCGTACCTAACTATATTCTGCAAAATTTTCTTCTGTGCTTTTAGAAGAAGGAAAGCTACAATGCTGAAGGGAAAGGAGAATAGTGCTGCTACAGAGGTGTCAGCCCAAGCAAGAGGACCCAGTTAAGTTCTTCCAGAAAATTGCCCCAGTTACTGTATGTCTGGCATACCCTGCAAGTGAATTACTCTCTAAAGTTGCAAAGAGTTTTGCTATTAACCTCAGCTGGGCCAAGTTTTCACCTAATATTTTGATTATGAAGGTCTCCTTTATTGCACTCTTCTGAATATAACATTACTTTATCTTGGCTTCTGGGCCCCACAAAATCCCGTTATAATTAATCTTACTTCTACGATAACTCTGGCTCAAAGGATGCTGTCATAATGACCATGAATATAATTGCCTCACCATGCTGCAAGCTGTAGTAAATCATCAGCCACCATAGAAAAGATCAAAGTAGGCTAATTAAAGTGTATCCTTAGCTGTCTGCTGCAGACATTTCAAACTGCTTTGGCTCCCAGCTGGAAATCAGTGTTTCACAACAGCTAAAGCAACTCTGAACAAAGACCAAGAAAAATATCTACTTGTACTTAAACAGCTGTTTAGTCTGTCAAACTGTAACAAAATGCTGAAAAGACAACTGCTAGATAATGAATAATACAGTCAAAAGCATCTATAAGAATCATCAGACTAGTGAGAAATAGTCAAGAATGTACATAAGATATTGAATGGTCTCTTGACTTTAGTCATGTAGAGACAGCACACCTTAATTTTCTTAATTAGAAAAGTATAAAAAGTAGAAGCGTTTGGCAAACCTCTCTGGATTATCCACAAATACCACTAGTTTTCCAATGAAGGAATGATACTGTTTGCTAAGGGCATTTATTAACTTTAGAACAACCGGAACGATATTAAGGAGTTGATCCTTGATATCCTTCACCTGCAGTTAGGAGTCAGATTAACTTGAAGGCAACTATCCCTCCCTCCCAAAGACTTCCAAAATCAACAAAAGCTGGCAGCATGAATTAAGAACAGGCAAATTCATGTACAGGTAAATTTCTGAAACTAATTCACAAAGATACTTGTATTTAAAAAGTGAGTTATCTGAGTCACATCATAAAATCTATTCCGTGTCAATGCAAAACATCTGGTGTTTCTGAGGAATTAAGATCGGGCACTAAGATGCTCTTTAGGCTTTTCCACGTTGAGCTGAAGCCTGGCTGGCCATCACAAATTGCAGTGGGTTGGTCCTGGCCTCTTTCCTACAAAGTATTTACGTTTCTGGGTGGTATCAGTGACTGATGCAGGTGAAACTGCCTCGGCTGACTCTCACCAGAGTTTGGTATAAACTTCATAAGGCCCATGGGGTTTTAAGAACTGTTGTTATTCTGCATTTCTTCACGGAGAAATGAAGACAGTTCACCACTTCAGTATTGCAAAAAGAATCATTGCTGAGGTGCGATAGGAAAAATCTTTTACACAGGCTCCTGCTCAGCCCCGGAAAGGGCTGTGCTGCTTTCCCCGTTATTAAAAATGTAAGACAAGCCCCTGCCATGAATGATGACCTAAAAATGGAGCTAGGGAAAAAGGGGAAAAATGCATACTTCTGAGCTAGTAATTAAAAAAATAATTACTTTGTTGAAGAATGAAGTATTTTGTTTATGGAGGCAGCCTTGATGCAGCTGAGGCTCCTTATCCTAAGAATTTCCTTTAATACCATATTTTCCTACATGCACACCAGCCTCTATCCCTCACAGTGACCCTCTTCCTCCTCTCCCCTCTTCGGATTCAAGGAGGCAATTCCTTATGGGACTCTGACCTTGCAGGGAGTGGTGAGGAAAGAGAGAGCCCAGTAGGGGAGCTCAGCTCACAAAGAACGGGAGAACTACACATTTCAGCTACAAAATCTGACAAGGCACCAAAGCAGCATTTCTAAATCAATGTATTTCTGAGTTTGGCAATAACCCAAAATTCTTTTTTTCTTTTTTTTTCAGGAAGTGGAATTTATGAAAAAAGCTGTATTCTAGAGAAAACCATGTTAAAAAATTATGTCAAAAAATATTTCCATTCCAGAAAGGTTGGCAAGAAAATTGTTCCTGAGCTGCACCTAAAAATATTTAGCTGCCAAAAATTCAACATAAACCTCATCTTCTCATCAGGGTATAATATTTACTCTAAAGAATCTAGGGGAGGGATTCTTCTGTTTAATTTCATAAGACATCAGCAAAACCAATTTTTGGCAAGTGGATATATTTTTATTTTACTTATGCCAGCAAAAGATTGCTTTTTGTGTTGAAAGTCAGCAGGTTCCAAAATACGCCAAGGACTTCTGTTACACTACACCTCCGTTTCCATGTCATAGCCAGAATCAGAAAACCCATGGAAAAGTTGCTGTCACCAGCTGATCTCAGCTCTCTTAAAAAACCTTCCAGAGCTTCACCCTCATCTCTCAGAGTCGTGCGCTTGTACAGGCTCCTGTGTGACAAGTACAACATCTACACACAGGGTAGGGTGAAACGGAGGAATCAAGCACGTTGTATGCAGATGGTTTTCATAGGTGATCTCTGGTCTCCAACAAGGCAATCTATAACAGGAGAAGCAAAAGCAAAACCAAAAAAAAGATGTTATCATTGTAAACACAACTATTTCCCACAGCAGTAGGAAAATTAATGTCTAAAGACAAGTAATAGATTGGGATTCTTTTTTTCCTTTTGGTTGGGTGATTAAGCCCACACAAACATCTCAGTGTGGCTCAGCTCATATACTAATTTATTATTAGGAGAAATGAAATTAGAAAAGTGAGCTTTGGACCAAAATGAAAAGTATTGCTCAGTCCAAAATAGAGCATTGTTTCCCAATAAGGTTATTTCACTCTTTTTATTAACCCTTTTCTACATACGTTTATTTAAAAATTGAAATTCTGCCTAAAAATGGCAAGTTCAAATATCAAATTTTCAAAACATGGAAAGGAATCTTGTTGCCATTTTCCATGACCATTTCCTCATGCATCTCCCCACTTTTGACGGAAGCTCTCTGCCATATTCGACCCACACTGTTGGCTTCAGTCCCTGGGGCAGGGATTTCTCCGGCCAAACCACAGGCACCCCTGAGACGGACATCTGCACCTCAGTAAGTCTCGACCCA
This sequence comes from Burhinus oedicnemus, assembly GCA_008921705.1. Lineage (NCBI taxonomy): Eukaryota > Metazoa > Chordata > Aves > Charadriiformes > Burhinidae > Burhinus > Burhinus oedicnemus. Next base: position 348,980 of record VFFE01008952.1, on the reverse strand, counting down.
GCAGAAGAGTGTGATGTAGCTTGGACAAATCACACCCCAGAAGCACCTATTTCTCCCACTGACTAAAAAGGGCATCTAAGCAACTGGGTCAGGTGGCTTCCTCCAACATGTCAATGTTTCAAGGTCGGTGAGTTAAATACCACCCCTTCAACCTGCCCTTTCTGCAGAATTTGCTCTTCAGCAGCAATAGGAGTTACCCATCTGCACTGCAGTACCTTTGAGCGGTGGCTGGCACGTATGGTCTTTGTGTTCTGGGTTATTTCAGATTTATTTCCACTCCAACCAAATAGACCTCTTTAGTTCGGCTCTAGTTATTCCATTTTTGGCCATGAAACAAGAGTGTCCCTTAAGCGGCTCTTTGCTCTTTACACAACATTAGTAATAAGAGCTGTGCTTGTTAACTATTTGGAAGAAATATTCAAGGGTGAATACTCAAGGCTGAGTACCACACTCAAGGCTGTTAGCTAGGAAGCACTTTCCCAGTTCAACAAAAAATAATTCCTTTGTAACTTATTAGAACAGCATCTAAATATTTCCCCAAGCAGGGTATCCTTAGAAAGCATCCTGGGAGTAAAAGACAAAAAAAACCCCCAGTATCTATACTTTAGTATGGTCTGTCTATCCTTTCTCACCTTTCTGTCCTCATGTCCCAGTCTCTAAATTTTCAGGGTGACACATACAGTGCAGTTGGAGCTGGGAGGGTGAAGAGGAGAGGAAGCAGTGCCCAGAGCCAGGTGGAAACGGAGGAGTAATGCCCTGGGCCATAGACAGTGTCAGAGATGTCCTTCTGGCTCCAGTGCTTTGCTTGCAGCAGCAGCAATAGAGGACGCTGTTAGGAAAAGCCCTGGCCACTTTCTGCAGGCCACTGCCCTTGTACCCTACCGGTGTCCAGGGCTGTTGGATTAGGGACAGTGGGAGATGCAACCCTGTGCGTTCCCTGTAAGATCCGTTTTGTCCGTGAACTCATCTAAGTCTTTTTTGTGCTTGCAGACACTAGGTGTGCTCCAATGGCAGCGTGTTCCAGAGGTTCATACCCACCATTTAAAAGTTACTTCCTTGTATTTGTTCCAGGTGGCAGATCAGATTCGTCAGACACCAGAAATATTTCTTTCTCTCCACTGGCTTGACAGGGCACTCATGCACATCGTTCAGATGATTAAGAAAGGCAAGTCAGTGTCCATTTCTTAATGAGATTTCTTAAGCTTGTGATTGCATACAGTAACACTTTTAATTGTTTCTCTTTGATTACTAGTTATAATTAAAAAGCAAAAAAACCCTACACGTGCCTGTATAGACCTGTGCAGGGAGAGATGGTTACACACAGCTGAGCTGATCCTACGCTGAGCTGCCTCTGCCAGAGTGGTTCTGCTTTCCCAGCCTGGCCACAAGCTCCTGCCTGCCCTCTGCCACGGTCCTTCCCTAGCACTGCTCCAACCCCAGGATGAGTCCAGCCAGCTGGCTGATCAGCCGTAAAGCTGCCTGGGGCCCCAGAGTGAGCTGTCAGCACTGGGAGCAGTGGGAGCTCGCCGCCAGAGCGGGGAGAGCGGAGCAGAGCTGCACCTCCCAGCAGCACCTCGCCTTGGGAGTCGCTTCACGGCAGCGCAACGCCCGCTCCCAGGATGATCCTAGGAGGCAGTCAGTCACTCCCGCAGTAGAAGGTGAAGAAAACTATCCAAAGCAACACACCTGGATTTCTACAGAATCTGTAGTGTTCACAAGCATTCCTAAGTGTTCATAAGAACTACAAGGGCAATAGGAGCTGGCATAGGAAAGGAGATAAACAGGCTGCAGAAGAGTACTCCAGAGGACAGGAAGATTGACATAAATGGGATACAAGAGTGAAGCAATTAGACCACCATTTTTACACACAGTTTTGCTTCATCTAATTTGTTGGTTTCCTTTTATAGATTGCAGTGAGAGCAGTTTGGAGGGCTGCTCTCCAAAAGGACCAGGAGGCTCCTTTGGATTGCCAGGAAATGAACGATCCAGATCCAATGTTCACTGTTACAAATATTTCTGCTCATTGTCAGATTTACTTCCAAAGTATCCAGCTGTCAATTACAGTGAATTTAATGAGCTACTTTCACTGCCCAGAGCCTTGTGTTAGACTTTGCTATGAACTGCTAATACTTTACTCATTTATGATACACAAGGGAAGAAAAAAAGTAGTATTAGATAGGAACACAGTGCCACCCTAACTATGACTAACTACAAGCCCAGAGTCCAGGTGGCTTGTACTTGGTGTGTGCCTTTGCTGAGCTGTTGTGTGCAAAACAAAGGGGTTTCCCCGAAGCACTGGAGACAAGGTACAGTCACCTCCACATCGAACCCTTACAGGTGACATCAGGCTCTTGCAGAGACACTGATTTTCCCTTCAGCTGCTGGGAGGATGGATAAGCAGCCATATCTGCAGAAATCCTTTATGAGGAAGCAAATTCGAGCACTGCCATCTTCTCCCCTCCTCCTAATCCACGAGAGATGATGCTGTAAGTAGATAAAGGACCCGTGGCACACATGGTAAATGCACTCTTCAGAGCAGCTGCGGAGAGGGACTCACCTTCAGCCATGAGGAGCTTCTCTGGAGATACCGTTACCAGCTCTGAGGTCCAGGACACTCTCCCTCTGAAGTGATGCATCCATCAGAAAAATACATGCTGCCTCTGTCCTTGACATATGAGGTATTTAGGACCCACAGCTTAACTCCTAGCTGGTGCTGTTCTGGGTCACTGCGTCATAAATATTTATGCACTTTCTACGTCGCAGTACGCAGGTTTCCCAGGGAAAATGATGCATGTGACAAATTCTTCTCAGTTTTACTACCTCTGACCCAGTAAACCTTCTCTCCCCTTGTTCTCTGTGATACTTCTCCTCAAAAGCAGGCTCGTGGGGACTGTTCAAGTCTTTCATGCCAATTCCCGGTCCAGATCTTGCCAATTTTCTATACTTTCACTTTTAAACATAAGACTCACTTATCCCACAAATTTTTCCTCTTTGTGTTTCTACCAGAGCTTACACAAGACACGTGATACACGTCTCTCTTCCTGCAACATCAGGGGCATCCACAAAAATCAGGTACAGCAATAAGAATCTCTGTGTCCAGAAGACTTTTCACATATGACACTTTAATCCAACCTAATCATTCCCATCTCCCAGTCCACATATCTCAATTAAATTTCCTGAACTTCTTACAGAGGCTGCTAGCACTAACCTCAGAGAGTGCATGGGTGACTGTGGTGGTTTAACCTGGGCTGGCTGCCAGGTGCCCACCCAGCCGCTCTCTCACTCCCCCTCCTCAGCAGGGCAGGGGGAGATTTTAAGATTAAAAAGCTCATGGGTTGAGATAAGAACTTACCAATTACTGTCACAGGAAAATCAGACTCAATTTGGGGAAAAACAGTTTAATTCATTGCCGTTTAAAAAATAGAGTAGGATAGTGAGAGACAAAAGCAAAACTAGAAACAGCTTTCCCCTTACTCCCCTTCTTCCAGGCTCAACTTACCTCCTCTGTTCCCAACTCTTCTGGTTTCTCCTAAAAAGGGCTCTAACAGCAGTCTTAGAAAGCACTTGACTGCATTTCAGTTCATGTTTTTTGCATTTCCCATCCATAAATCTCATGTATTCCACTTCAAGACAATTCTTGACACTTTCACTCATGCTGAATAGTACTTTCTCTCAGCTACATTAATGGGCCTGCTCGGGTAAGCTCTTTATGAGTGGTGAGATGAGAGAGAGGAGACCTTCTGGCTTTTAAAATCAGGCTTCGAGTCAGAGAAAAGCAGTAAATACAGATTTGAACTGTCCCACTCTTCTCCTCACCTCAAATAAATAAAACTCCAGCAGAAAAAAACCAGTTTCCTACAGTTTGAAGAGGAGATTCCCTTTAACCTCTTAATGGACTGCATCCTGGGGTCTGTCAGTAGCATCACACACACATCCCCATTATCCACCACAAAAGATCAAGCAGAGAACGAGGGAGAGAATTGATTTCCTGTTCGTAGAGCAGCAGCTCCAGCATAAGTCAATGTTATCTGGAGCACTAAAGTGGAGCAGGGCACTTTAGGATGAAGGCTTAATGCTTTATCTGCTCACATAAATACTTTCAGATAAAAGAAATTGGATTTAAATAACATTCCAGCTGTGACACCAACTGATAGAAGTCAGGGAGTGCCCAAGATAAGGCCACATCCTTTACCCTCTGCAAAAAAAAGAAAAGAGAGAAAAGGCCCTGTTCAAGTTAAGCTTGATATAAGACAGCTTCATCTCTGAGTTATTTATCACCGCGTGAGCCTTGTGTCCAGATCCACATGAATACGTGAAGGCAGGAGACTGATTCACTGAGAGAGTCACATTTCAACACCGTAACATTTTGTTGAACATCAGCTCTTCCTTCAAAGGCATTGACTCAGTTACCAGTTCAGCAAGAAACCCGAGCAAGCCCGTCAGGTACTCTGCTGGGTGTGGACTTTGTAAAACCACGCTCACCACCTCTGAGTTTTGGCTCGGGGATGGGCTCTTCTGCTTCAGGTTTGCCCCTTCGGTTGCCTCCCTGGCAGCACGGTTGCATTTCTCTGCCCTCGGCCCATTTCACTCGGTCAGCTCTGTGTGGGTCCAGCTCCTTTTGGCAAAATTCCCAGCTGTCTTTACTTGAGTTTTTTCTCTTAAAAAGAAGGAACAGACCCTCAGTTCTTATCCCTGCATCATCTGGCAAATGTCAAATTGTCGTTTGCTGGGAATTTGCACAAGGGAAGATTTTATTAAGCTGAAATGGGAAAAAGGAAGAACACATCAATTTGTTCACAAAACTTACCACAGATATTGGCTGAATGTCGTGAAATTCTGCCAGCCTTGACCTCATAGAACAAGACAGGAAAACTCAAAAGATGTAGCAGGTAGGAGTAACTTTAAAAACATGAGGGTAGAGAGGAGTCTGCTTATTTGGATGTGCTTTTATGAACAAATACCAAGGATGCAGACAGCCAGAGGTAGGACGTATTACCTTATACGGTGTAGTACATACATACCAAAATAATTCAGTACAAATAGGGATCTGACTTAGATATGATCATAAGTCATTTTCAGTAGTTCCCATAGGTTGTCCCTGACAGCATTCCAGGCAAAGACTAAGAGCATCTGGACACATGCATAACTCTTAGCAGGTGTCTAGTCCTATTGAAATGTATATAACTAAATTGCTTTAATGAATTGGAACTTCAGTAGCTGTGTGAAATAAATGAGGAACACTCATAACCAGCGAGCACTACAGCAAATAAACCCTGAAACTACCCAGACAATTTGTCAGACTTCTTTTATTCTTGAAAGGCAACATTAAAGGCATAAACTTTATCGCTGTAAGATAAATGCTGCATTTCTAAGGCTACATCCTGATCCTGTCAAAGCCAACAGGAAAAATGGGCACAGACAAAAATTAAAAGAGTACTCAGTGACTCAAAGTTACCACTGTTTCACAACATTAACAAAGGTTCAACTGAAATATTTTTAAAATAAAAACATCCATGTTTTTTCTTTTTATCAATGGGAAAAAATAAAGCCAAATCACAAAGATAATATTCCTTTTAAATGTTAATTTTTTCCTGGAGAAAAAAAACCAGCAAAACGTGTACAGCAGATGTATTATGGACAGTCCAGCTTTTCACAGTGCCTATCGCCCTAAGTCCATGACCTTCTAAAGATCAGAAGACACGACTGAAATACAAATTTTAAATACTAGTATAAATCAACACACATGACTCTTAAGGTGTCAGCTGACTACAGTGTGTTGATAAACAGCTTTCAGCCACTTTGGTATAGACCAAAACAAGTAAAAGGGGTTAGACAAACTTATAGAAAACAGGTCCATAAAGTGATACTAAGAGGACTGGCCAACATATTAAAAGGACTAGACTTACACGCTTTCCTAATAAACCATCTTCTATGCTGCTGCTGGAGATGAAATACTAGACTAGAATGACCATTTGTCTAAAAAGTATGGTGTCTCTTACTTTATCGTTTGTAAGTATGCATGGTTAATTAAGCCTAGCAAAACAATCCCATGCGCACAAATCCTCTGTCTTCAAAAGTTTCTGTATTCCCTGATAGGGAAAGGCAGCAGCATGCACACACACACACACTGGGATGTCTAAAAGTTCAATCCATGTTTTGTAAATACTTCAGTATGTGGAGCCCTGCTGAATCTCCAGTGTTGATGCAGACCCTTTCAAAGTTTTGCATACCTAAGCAGCTGTCTGGCATGCATATACCTGTTTTGCTAAGCCACCTTTCGCAGACCTCTCAGGAGCAATCTATAGATTCCCAGGTGTCCATGTGCTTCAGTTTGAAAAAGCAGTGTATCTTGGGAGAATGAGGCTCAAAATCTGACCCTCTGGGCAGGTTGCGGTTCAAGAGTAAGACACCAGACATCTGAATACAGATACCTACTTGTGAGCCAGCAATCCCATTATAGTCACTGGAGATCCAGTAATCAGTTCAGTTGCCTACACATTGGGTTTTACTGCAACGGAAGATGCCTGTGTCTGGGCCCATGTGGGCTTGGAGAGTCAACACAAAGTTTATAGGAGACCCATGCCCACTTTGAGCAACAGATGGAGGCCAGACAATGGCAGCATATCTGAGGGCATCTCAAACAATGTTTAATGCCTAAAACAACTGAGTGACACCTCTGGTCAATTTAGAGAAGAGTTTAGCTTATCATGAAAGCGACAGCTACTGGCTAAATAACTGAATGATACCGTAAAGTTTAATGACAGTTGAGTCAGTTGGTGATGCAGTTGCCTAACCAAAAGTGTGTGGTGCCATTGGAGATGTCCCAGGGTGTCTGAGACATCCACACAGGTCTGATGATCTGTGTCTATCCAGAGTACCAGCCATACACCAAGGGTACCCTGGACATCTCAGGTATGCTAAAATCCTATGAAGAAGTAACCGCCTCCTGCCCTCAGTCTCCTGTAACAGGAGTTGGACACTTCACTTATAAATACACATTGAAGTCTACATGCTTTCATGTTGAGTAGAAACCTGCCCAGAAGGTCTTTCTTTGCTGGTGAATGTCCATCCAAAGAAACACTGTAACTGTGACCCGCAGGTCTTTGATAATGAGTTCATCTCTGATGTTCCTAAATGTAACCTGTGTCTCCACAATATATTTTAAGTGTGCTGATTACAGACAGCAAAGCACTGCCTCCGTCTCACAAAGGCACATCACGTTGGCAGCATCAAATGGTAAACGGGATGTGGCGCTGGGAGAGGACTTTGGGAAGGAGATAACACCTATGTAGGAGCAGATTTTCCATGCTTATAGAAGAGTGGATGCATATTTATTGATAGCATCTAATCAGTCTGGTTGATAGCACTGAGTTAGCATACTGGGTCTTTATTTTTAGTCTATGCTGCCACTATGGCAGTAAGCTGCCACTGCACAGCAGTTTCTGTTTCAAGTTAAACACAATTTAATATTTCAGGATGATTCCAGTAGAAGATTTAGTGCTGAATTCTATCACAGGAGAGCCAGCCTAAATCCACAGTATATAATCCAAGGCCCAGCCTTTACCATATGAAGTATCATTCAGAGTATGATCAGTTTAGCAAAGACTGTCACTCTCAGGTCCTTGTCCTTTTCTGTTGACTCCATTGACTGTGGCTGCATAGCTGAGGGCTAAGATGTCCTGATTTTCTTTTGCACTTCTCTGCTTCCTGATTAGCTGCAGTAGCTGATGAGCTGCTTCTCCACAGAGAAGCAACTTAGCATACCACAGCAATAGGTTTTGCTTTGTGTCCATTTTCAGCTGTAGAAACATTGCCAGTGGAAAATAAAAGAGAATTTTCTGTCAGAGAAGATGAACATTGCACACTAAGTTCCAGCATCTTTAAAATAGGTCGCAATTTCTGACCATCTCCGTCTCTCCTCCTTCATGGCATTGTTCCATGGGAAGAGAAACAGAGGGAAGATTGATCTTGCAAGGCTCCAAATGCAAGAGTGTTTGTAGAAAAGGAGCAGTTGCTTATTATGACTTTCCCAATCTGTTGGAGAAGAGCACATGGTCAGAACAGGGGAAGTCTAGCCAGGCAATAAATACGGAGTGAAAAAATACATTAACACACTCACTTACCACACACAATGTCACATAAATCATGTGGAATACCATTCTCTCTGGCTGAACTGTAACCGAGTGTGGTGAGTTAAGCTTTCTAGTCGTTAAGACTGTTTGCATGTCTAAGAGCCTGTTAAGAGCTGAGATGTGAGGTTGACCTCTTTTCTACACAGATCTCTGCTGAGGGCAGCAGCAGCCATATTTTTACCCAGTGCTGGGCAGAAGGTTGCAGACAAGACACACATAAATGCTGAGCTCTCATTTGCACATCATACCTTTTTTTCTAGATCGGTTTCTTCCTATACAATAACTTATGTATGTTGAAAATACGTATTTATTCTTTCTGTGTATGGAAACTCAGCATCAAGACTCTGCAAACACTGCTTCTTTCTGACCTTAGAAGGAAGTAAGAGCCAGTGGGGTCAAGAAGGTAAGAAAGGTTCCCTTGCTAGTGCCTGGTAGTGACTGCAGCCACCAAGGAACATTGTGTACACTCAGGTATCTACTCTGCAATTTCATGGCATTATCCTCTGACTTGCCTTCTGATTATGGCTCCAGCCAGAACCTTTGTTTCATCCACAATTACAATTATTTTCTGTTACAAATTCTCCTTTTTCTTTTTTGTACTGAGCAAGTCAGTCCTTCTGTTCATTTTTTCTTTGAACAGAGAAAAGAATGCTCGAAGCTTCCTTTTTCTTGATCTCTCTACTACAGCTATATACCCTCTGTGTAAAACACACCCTTGTGGTGCATCAACAGACACTTCCCACCTTATGGAGGAAGGCACCTTAAAGGCTAAAATCAGAAAACTCTTCCTACTAGTGTCAATGAGCCATAAGATCACTCTCAAAAGTATATCAGCAATATATGTGGACGCTACAAATGAAAGTTATGCCCTGCTCGTTCTAAGAATATTAACCTTCCCTGCACTGTGGCTAAATCCTACTAAGCCACCAACACCATCTGCCACATACAGTTTTGCTTCTGACTCCTCAAAGGGGAAATTTGTCCTCGTTTGGAAAAAGTCACTTGCAATTAAATAAGTTCTTTATTATATTCCACACAAGTATAAAAGCCAAAGAGAAGCAATAGAACCATGAGTAAGATAAGATTAAATTTGGTTTAGTGACCTGCTTCCCCGGAGCAAAGGGAAGCTGAGACGAAAAGGAACTCTGGCGATTCATTTTGGCTTGCACTCTGCTATATACTCTGGAAGGCCATATTTATACATAACCTGAATTTCTGGAGGGCTACAGAAGTGTGCTGTTAAGAACACAAAACAATACGCTCAGAATAAAATGCATAGGCCACCATTTCCCATGAAGAGTCATGCAGCCTCTGCTTTCCGCTGTCCTGCATCTCCAACCTGCACCGAAGCAATTCCTACTTGCATTCCCAGAGCACAATCCTACTCTTTTTACACACAAGTTATGCTGGGGTGAGTTATTATTACACAAATGAATGAGGCTTCCAGGAATATGTCATAAAAAAATTATAGTAACTATATTATGGTATACGCATAATACCATGCTATTTACTGATAGACCATAATCCTCATTCTGAATCATTATGGTCTCTCATATCAATAGAGCTTTTAAGCCCTGGGAACAGAGAGACCGCAGCGGTTTCCTTGGAGCCAGTCTGTAGTACTGCAAAATACAACTGCTACATGGGGAAAACTTCAGCCCAGATATTCATAATTGCTGAAAATTTTTTTGGAAGGAAATCACTGAAAAAATATAGTAAGCACCCTTGTGAAAGAATAACTGTCGTATTTTTATATAAACACGTAACTGTATTAGTCTACTGCGTAGAATAATGGGATTTCAGACTCATAAAATCCAAGGGATATCCTACTGTAATTTTTTTTCAAAATTATATTTGAATGCACTTTTCTTTGCAAGTCTAAAAGTGCCAATTTTGATGTTTGGCAAGATTTTATGTAATAGCTTTATTAAATGTTTGCTTATTCTAAAATATGAAGATAACCTTAAATTTGCAAGGCAAAACTGCCCTGGCATGCAATCATTGTAAAAGTGAGTTTGATAACTTACATGTCACCTGTACTGTAAAAGCACAAATGTACTGATTAAATGTGATCATAGAATAATAGAATCATTTAGGTTGGAAAATACCTTTAAGATAATCAAGTCCAACCTTAAATGTGAAAAAACGTGATGACTGATCACTTTTCGCAGATGTTTGGGACAGTACAATCGAATTCTAAAAGTAATATTTTTTTGCCACAGAAGTAATGACAATGGTACCTCATTGCCACAATCTAGCAGAGAGTTGCCTACAATTTTTTAGCTTGTGCACAGAGCTACACATATGTCAATATTTGCAAGCCTGAAGCCTTAGGGCTTAGATTCACTATGACCATTGATCCATCAGTAACAGAACACACAGAATTTAAGACTTCTTTTTCACTGGGAAAGTCGTTGCTGTTATACTTTGACTGCTTATTAACCAAATGTTGCTCACCACTCCATCCTAGCACTTCAAGGTTCCTGCTGTCTCCTAATGATTTGTCCATATTCCTGGTGACTACTGGCCTTGTGATTTTGCTAGGTGAGGCACCCCGGCTAGGCTTTGTTTTGCAAAGAAATTCATTTCCTCATTTTACAGCCTTATACATCATTCTTCATTTTACAAGCAGGGTGGAGACCCCCGTGAAGATGAGATGGGCATCTCAGGAGGCTCTCCAGATGAGAAGTGTTTGCAAATAAATAAATCACCCTGGAGCTCAGAGTTTTGTTTTACAGATACACGTGCACACACACATGCTCAGAGTTCCTCCCTCCATCTAAGGCTTTCTTTGTTCCCCACCATTTCTCAGCAGACGCAGTATATCTATTCGGTTCCTACCCAGGCTCTCCCCACCACTAAATCACTGGAAGTTGTTTTCTCTTGACCTTTGGGAGCCTCACAAAAAGTGGCTCCTTTCTTTTTTTTCTTAGTAGGTTTAGTGGATTTGTTTCACTGTTCACAACCAAAGACAAGAGGGTATGGCAGCAAAATAGATATCAAAGAAAGGCAACATCCACCATTTAAAAACTCAGCTTTTACTGTCATTATATAACAAAGCCTGTCAGTATGCTCGGATTCAAAGTGTTAGTTTAAGCTCGTTTTCCTAAACTTGGCTCTTCCCCATCTACATACGTTACCCACTAAATGGCAATGACCTCCCAAGTTCCCCGAAGGAAAAGCCCACGCACACCTAGCGGTTTCTTTCCGCACGGTCTGCATAACGCAGGCACAGGCGGGACTAAGCCCATCACGGCCCCATTCCCTGGCAGATATACCGAGCTTGCCTCTTCCCGAGCGTGACAGAGCCTCAGCTAGAGCTTGACTGACAGTGGACAAGACTATGAATAAGGTTGTATAATATCCAAAAGGAAGCAAATATTGTTTATTTCTGCTAATGCAATTGCATCAGGGTGCCTGAGGACGCCAGCAAGCACCAGGTTTAAAACAAACCTGAAGAAAGTACTTTTTACCTGGTGCACAAACACAATGTGAGTTTCCTTCCAAAGAGCACTGTGGAGCCTGAAAGCATTAACTGGGTTCTCAAAACCCTTCAAACCTCCTGGAGCTATCCATAACTGCAAAAAATCATCCTCTCGTGGATGTGGGAAGCCTTGAACTGCTGGCCATGAGAAGCAGGGAGGATAAACTATGGAAAGAATCACATAAAAGAGTAGTCAGGGACTTATTTTTCTCTAGAGCAGCAGCTGCTTCTGTCATCAAAGGGTGGTGGAAGATACATGCTCCACATTATTTTAAATGCTTTCACTGCCTGCGAAAACCCAAAACTTTAAACTCAAGTTAGGGTTGGTAAGTAGAGGTAAAGTTGCAGTTACTTAGCTTTTAAGTTATTTAACAGAATATATTCTACCTATGTTGTGAAATCCCTAAAAAACAAATAATAATCATCTTCAATAGAACAATTTATTATATCAACATATGGAAGAAGTTTGTAAATATATGCATATGTTTTTCTTCCAAAGATTTTAGAAACAGAATGTTCCTTTTCTTAGTTATTTTTACTAAAAAGTAATAGCTAATATTTTATTATATTTATTAGACTAATAACTTATACAGACGTCTGAGGAAAAAAAATAGTATCAACAGGAACAAAAAGCCTGTGAAATTTTTCATCAGGAATCTTTCTCTTCCTGATTGTGTTTCTTGGTCCAATAAAGGTTTTCACACTGGCTAACTTACCATAATTCTTGTCTTCATTTTCATGCTTTGGTTTATATAGTTATCATGTGCTTCACATTTTCTGAAATATGATTAATGAGTGAAAAGTATTCCTTTCATAGTACAGCATACATCATTTGAACCACAAAAATATAAAAATATCGCTGACCAAGATCTCAGACAGATCCTACAGCTAATCAGCCTCTCCCTGCCCTGGAGGTGGGCCCAAACCAAAATCACAGCTCCAGACAATATGAGACTTCTGGAAACTTGCAATGTAAAACACCAGCATTTAAACTCACTTCTAATTATAACAACCTGAACTTATAATGAAAATGTAGTGTCTATCCTGCATCTGTGCTGCGCAGAGTCAATGGCAAAACTCTCACTGACTCCAGCAGGAGCCAGGATCATCTTCAGAGTGGAATCAATAGAAATAATTAGCCAAAAAACATTTAAATACAGAAATTAATCAATGTTGGTTGGTTTTTTTTGAGTGAAAGGTAACATTTTCTGTACCTATTTTTGTTCAAGTTAAAACCTGCTCTCCTTCAAAAAAAAAAAAAAAGATGTGAATTTTTTGACCAGTCTTACCTCTCACCATGCTGGGAAAAAAAATGTATTGCAAATCCTTTGTTTTCTTGCAAAGGAAGAGATTTTTAATACATAGTCAATCCTGTAGTTCTTAATCCACAACGAGTAGCGATGTTAATAAACTGCAGCTTCCTTTTACCTCACTACCCTTTTCCTTCTATATTTCAATTTCTGCATGAGGCTTGTTTCACTGCTTCTGAGCTCTTGAAGATCCCTTGGCATTTGCTATCACTATACTTATGTAGAGATACTTAAAACGTCCTATAACAAGCTGCATGGATATAAACATGCTTATAGGAATACAGTCATCCCCGCATTGATTTTGTTAGTCTGCTGTAGCTACCTGGCCGTAGGGAAAGCAGAAAGTCTTTTATGCTCAAGCAAAGCCTCAGATGCACTAAGTTGTTAACTCTCGGTGCCCAGATTTATTGCAGTCCATATCCCAGTGTCTGGGATGTGAGTTGATCGCCCCATAGAATTCCTGTTCTTTTTCCTGGATTCTCAGTCTTTACGTTATCCCCAGAATAAGCAGATTTTACCCATTCTTCTAAGAAGCCCGCAGTGTATATGGAAAATATACATCATTTTCCAGTATGAAAATGTCCCAGCACACAAGCCAAGAAATGTACATCTTGAAGCCTTAAAGGATTAAATCTGTTTTGGCAGTTACTGTAAATACAAAGGATTTCCACAAAATTTATAACGACAGTGCAGTTTAACAAGCATTCAGGTTAATATCAAGGTCCCCTCCCCTCAGTTCAGACTGTGTGATCCTTTCAGGAGGGATAAATGATTTGCAAAAATTCTGTAGAAAAATTAAGATTGCTCATAAACTAAGTGATAAGCATTGCATTACTCACTGCCTGTAATGCATCTTTAGTATACCTAAGTGCACGTGTGCCTTCTCACACATCCAAAGGTACAGGCTTTGTAAAGTGACAAAACTGCCCCTTTGCAGCAACAAATACACCACATGGGAAGACAAAGATTCAGGTCCATGAACACTGAGGTCATAGCTGGCTGCTGGAAACTGGGTTGGAGGGGTTTTAGAATATCAATAGAAATTTTTTTGTACTTGAGATTTGAAAGTCTTCATAAAACCTGCATCGGTTTTGCTAATAATTTTCACACGCTAAATTTTCACACGCCAGATGCTGAGGTCAGGGAGAACATATCTGACCTAAAGTTCACATTCATGAATACTGTAAGAAACTGCAGAAGGATGAGAAGGTCATGCCTGCAAACACCACATGGAAGGTAGGTAGAATTGAGTAGAATCATGATGATATCTTCTAGTATACCAGAGCTTTACAATCTCGAGTAGGGAAATAACATCATCTCACTGGCGAAACTAGAGTTCCTTAAAGGTGGAACACTTACTGACACTCGTGATTTAAAACTCACCTCCTATAAACCCACCATGCCTCCAGTGTTACACCAGTAAAGGTACTGGAATAGCTCAAAATCAAAGACACTGTGACAGAAGAATGAGGCTTAGTGCTGATCAGACCAAATAAGTGGTTGATATTCCATAGGGAAAATCCATTTTGACATGTGTTATTGGAATAGGCAGTCATGTCAACAGTGGATTTGTGGCAAATTTTAAAGACATCTAACATATTTTCCAGGTATTGCAGCACAAGGTTTTCCAGCTAAATTCAAGATTTCATCTTCTGGCCAAAAACAATTGTAAAAATTTCTCAATAATTATAACAATTTCTTTCAGCATTTTCTAATTAGCCTTTTTTAACCTTCATTGTGGAATAGTTTTTTAATTCCAGCAATAACCTGAATTTTTTTCACAGTTTTTTGTAAGAAGGAAAAAACTGGAGTAAAGCATTTGCTGCACTCTATATGTTTTTTTTTTAAAAAAACTAAAGACACGCAAGCACAACAATGAGAATAGAAAAAACAATTGATTTTCAGAATCATCAGTCAAAATTCAGTCATTCACACATCTCATTCAGTAGCAAGTTTATCACTTAGGGACTCAGTTCAGCCAGACTTGGATGTCAATATCTAACCAGAAGTATACTTGCAGTCCCAAGTAATTTTAACTGAGGTAACTCATTCCTTAGCATTATACACACAGTCAAGAAATTTGCTTTAAAATAAAAATATTTAGAAATTAAAATTACATTTAGGAAATTGAGTTCCTTTAGTATTTGAAAGTATTGATAGAATCATCTATTGATTTTAGCAAAGTTACAATCAAGTTTAATCAATACAGGTTGGAAATATTCCACCCCCTCCAGGTATAACATGCAAGAGGAAAAAAAGAAAACCAAAACACCTCAGGCATTACTTCAAATTGGAAGGAAAAGGGGAAACATTGCAAAGTCAGGAAATTGTAAGCTTTCAATTTGAAAGCACAGCTTTTAATTTGCCTCCTGTTGCCTACATGTCACAAAATAGCTTTTGTTTTTAGATCATTTTAAGTTCAACATCAACTCATGGAGGATAGAATTGCTTTAAAAACTTTGCATACTGCACTTCTGGCAGGAGCAAAGGTAGTTGATAGTACTATAAATTGTTAATTTATTTTCAAAAACACTAACAGATGACAATAACAACTTCTAATTCAGCTTAAAAAGTCAGAATAGATGATTTTTAATTATTTTTTTAGACCATGTCAGTCAATAATTTGCCCAGGATGATGCGGATTGCCCTGCTGAAATCAATAGACTTGCTCATGGTAAGCAAAGGCTCCTGTGTGGCACTTTCCTGATTCTCTGAGATTTGTCCAGGTTTCGCAAATAGCTCTGATACAACATTCCTGTGAGGAACACACAAGAAAAATGTTATGAGAGCATGAAAGGCACATTTCAAAACTGGTTGAAGCCGTTCATTCAAATGCTCCAAATATGGTACCGTTTGGCTGACCTTCGGTGTGTAAACCCACCGAGACATCTCCAAAAAGACAGACTACTCAGGGTAGAATATGCCCTTGCCAGCGTCCCTGCAAGGGGATGAAATAGTGTCTTACTTTCCTTGGTTGTCTTTCTGGGCACCTGAACTTGTGGTGGAGAAGAAGGGAAAGGGCAGTGAGTTCGGGGCACAACTATCAGCCCTCTATCTTTACATCACTGGGACCTCAAAGCGGCAGAGACATCCCTGGCCCCTAACTCTCCTTTCAAGCAACATTTTTAACTAAGTCTTTTGCACCCATTAGTCTAATGCCTGTAAGAAAACCAGCTCTTCTGCATCATGTGGGTTATACCTGTTTGGGGGCAACGGGATGAGAAATTTACCCCTCGGCCCTCTGTTTCCTTTCTTTTTCCTCTTTTTTCCAGGTCCTGCTTGTTGCTTCTGTTGTTGTCCCCTGGGCCTGAGATGCCCTGTTTCTCCCATCTGTGATTTTGTGCAGCAGCTCTGGAGTCATGGAGGTTATCGGAAGGTTATCTGTGGGTGCAAGTTATCTGATGACTTCTATTCAGTCATAGTCCCTTTAGAAGAGGGTGGATTATATGAGGGCTAGGTCATCTACAGTGTCTGATCCACACACTGGTGAAGTCAAGGAGCTTTGATTTCCTATCTGACAGCAGGAACCCTCCAAAATACTTTTATCTGCCTCCCTATTAGTTCACTTGTTAGTTCATGCCAGTGCTGCAACTCTGCTGTCTGTACAGTGACTGTCTCCTGGTTGGAAAACAGGGGACAGGGGGAATTAAAGCCGTGAGTGTACAAGGGAGATGAGCATAGGGAAAAAATGGTCCCTGCTCCACCTGCTTCCTCTCTTCCTTTTTACAGATGATGAATTTACACTGCGTGATAGTCAGAGCAATGGTGAAGCAGGCGGCATCCTCTTGGTAAAGCCCTTCATGCCCAGCACAGTGAGCTGTGGTTAAAAGGAGGCTTAAAAACCTATATTGATCTATTTGGCATGTGCCAAGGACCACTTGAGTAACCCAGGTCAGGGTTTGAGAAACAGTAGTCTCCCTCTTCCAGTGGCCTAATTTAGCCTCTGGCTACCTTTAAAGTCACAAGAAGAGAAGGAGGTGTATCCTTCTTGGAGGGAAGCGCTGCCATAAATAAACAGCCTCTAAAATAATGTTTCTTCTCTCTTCTGATGGCCAGCTCAGATGCCTGGTCGAGGTCTCTTGCCTTTAGCTTGGATTTCTAAAGAAAACACAGCATTTCTCTTTGAACCAAAGCGGGAAGGATTGATATGGTTGTCATTTAATCAGTACCACTGGAGAGAGGCATTTCAATCATACTTTAGATGCATAAATAGAAAGAGAGAGACAGAGAGAAAGAATAACTTTGTCGGTCGGTTCTGCCTGTACCTAGTTCCATCCTTGCCGACTGCCTCCACCGTCCGAGGGACGGGGATGCTTCACGTGGATTGCTGTGTGATCCCACAGAGAGCTTTCTCACACACACGTACACCGCACTTGTCAGCTGCCTGACAAACCATTTGCAAAGGAGACCTCTCCCTCCCTCCGCACGCACGTCCCGGGGACCTCCTGCTGCGCTGGAGCAACCCATCACTGGTCACCTCTATGCATTGTCTGAAGGCCTCTCGCCATCTGGACCACCTAGGAGAAAATGTTTTCTTAAAGAGGGGAAGATTAAGGAACAGGGATTTACACCTCGGTCCCCAAGGTAATTACCAGATGGCAAATGGCTTGTTTTCACTTGATGAATCAGAGCAACTAAATCAGGCCTACTGAAGCGGCTTGGATTTCGTTTCCAACCAAACTTCTTGCTTTACAAGCTGAAGAGTTTGTTTCCCACCCTTTAGATAATGATTTTAAGGTAAAGCTAACATTAAAGCAAAAGTCTGGCATTAGGCGGGTAGATTTCAGTGTGCTGGGACCCAGCCATACCATTTCTCACACTCTTTTAACTCTTTGCTGACCACTGGTGGGTCTTGCCAAAAGCTCATGGCAAGAGTTTACTCACCTGACTAAGCAAACCAAAATGAGACCATCTCTCCCAGGGCTTAGGAAAGAGACTACAAACCTGAGGACTGTCATCAGTCTTTTATTTTAAACTTTCTACTGTCGTAAAAAAGATGAAATTAAAGCAGTTGCCTTTTGAGGAATTAAATCGTTGCTTTTTTTTTTATTCTTTTTCAAAAACAGCACTAGAAAGAAACAGTATTTGGAGTAAGTATTAGCAATACAAAAAGTAACAGAACAAACATTTTCAATGGAACTTTATAGTCAGTGTTTTGCTTTGTTTCCTTTCAAAAATAGAGAACAAGAGATTTAATTAAACCTATAATGAATGCTCTATTTAAGGCCTTCTTGTAAATACAGGCTCCCAGCCCTAAATTAGTATGACATTCAAATGTCATCTTCCAAAATGCTAAAGCCAACTAAACTACAAATTTAATGTCTAACTTGGCATTCATAATGTTCCTAAATCTGCTGCTGACTTTCTATATATTTGCTGGAATAAACAGCAGGATTTGTTTGATTTGTTTCTTAATTTCTATTCAAAGAGTTTTCTGAAATGAATAACAAATGCAGGCAATCAGCAAAGGGAATGCCAAGTAGGACTGGAACCCTCTCTAGTTTCACTTTGCAGAGTTTCATTATGAGCTTGCTATAGCAATTGCCATAGCAGTTCACCCAATTGTCTTATGGTTTTTTCTCATTCACTATCCTGCCTCATAGCTATGGAAAAGTGGGATTATATTAGAGGTTTCTTCCTTTACTCTGCCTTGCAGGGCTCACTTTCTCTCTTTGATGTATTTTGTTTCTATCATCGGTTTAGATGTTTCTGTTTTAATTCCAAGATTTCAGATTCCCTACTTCCATGTGCTGGAAGGTTCCTATCACTCTATCTTCTCTTCTGGAAGCTTATGCCCTGCTCAGAAAAAGTGCTTTATGCTGAATGGAAATACTGCCTTTTCTTTAATACCCACTTCAAAGCACAGCTCTGCCTAGGGAATGATGATTGTTAATCAACTGTAACCTCTAAATCCAAAAACTAATTGAGAAAAACATTTTCTACTCTGGCCCTGAAACAAGCTTTTATTTCTATTGTTGGGCTCCCATCCCGCAGCTGTTTGTATCAGAACAGAAGGCATGGGTCACCTTTAACAAGAAAATGCCAGTGGTCTGGCATGCCAGATAGCACCCAGCAAACTATAAGCCCTTTGCTTGTAAACTGTTTAGGGTTAGGTGGACCAGCAAAAGGACCTGGTCCACCTAACCCTAAGCCACGCAGGATTACCAGGAAGAAACAATGATTCATTGTAATGGGTGACTCCCTGCTGGGGGAGACAGAGGCACCCATCTATTGACCTGACCAGTCATCTGGAGACGTTCGCTACCTGCCAGGAGCCAGGATCTGGGATGTTGTGGAGACACTGCAGGAGCTCATCCAGCACAGTGACTACTAGCCCCTGCAGTTATTGCATGTGGGCACAAATGATACTGCCAGGGGAAACCTGAACAGTACCAAAAGTGACTACAAAGCTCCGGGGGCAGTAATGAAGGACATGGGGGCCCAGGTGATATTCTCCTCAGTCCTGATGGTGAGAGACAAGGGTGTGAGGAGAAGGATGCTAACAGGAGAAGTCAGCTAGGATTGCGGAACTGGTGTTGGTGGCAGGGTTTTGGGTTCTATGACCACAGGACCCTATTTTCAGATCAGCATCTGCTTGAGAGAGGTTGGATCTACCTAAGTAGGGCAAAGCTATTTTCGCCAATAGAATGCCTAACCTCATAAGGAGGCCTTTACGCCAGAAATCATGGAGGAGGGAAAGAGTAACCAGCAGTCCTGTGAGGGAATGACAGACAGGATTGCTGAGCAAAGGGCATGGGGTGATGTGACAGGAAGGGACCACAAAACCAACAAAACAGGGCTCAGCAGGGTGACCTCCAGCACTTGTGTGCAAGCAAGGAAGTGTCTACAATGCACCATTATGGAGAAATACCCCAAACCCTCTCCAGGAAGACAACATGCTGGGGTGCCTCTCTAAAGTGTGTGCTAATGCACGTAGTATGGGCAATAAACATGATGAGTTAGAGATCTGTGTACAGTTGTAGGTCTATGATCTTGTTGGGAACAGAGATGTGATGGGACAGCTCCAATGGCTGGACTGCCACAATGGAGGGATACAGGCTCTTCAGGAAGGACAGGATGGGAAGATGACAAGAGGTAGCTGCCCTTTCTGTGAGAGAGAAGCTGGAGCACATGGAGCTCTGGCTGGGGATGGATGAGGAGCCAAGTGAGAGCTTATGGGTGAGGATTAAAGAGAGGACAGGTAAAGGTGATATTATAGAGAGTGTCCGTTATAAGCCACCTCACCTGGAAGATCAGACCCTCTACAGACAGATAGGAGCAGCTTCACGTTCACAGGCACTGGTCCTCATGGGGGACTTCAACCACCCCAATATCTGTTGGAGGGACACAACAGGACATAAGCAATCCCGGAGGTTCCTGGAGTGCATTGATAATAACTTCCTACTCCAAGTGATAGAGGAGCCAACAAAAGAGGTGCTCTACTGGACTTCATACTCACCAAAAACAAGGAGCTCGTTGGGAATGTAAAGGTCAAAGGCAGCCTTGGTTGCAGTGACCATGAGATGGTGGAGTTCAGGATCCTGAGGGCAGTAAAGAGGGTGACAAACAAGCTCAGAGTCCTGGACTTCAGGAGAGTAGACTTTGGCCCCTTCAAAGATCTGCTTGGAACAGTGTCATGGGATAAGGCCTTGGAGGGAAGAGGTGGCCTAGAAACCTGCTTAATATTCAAGATTCACCTCCTGCAAGCTCAAGGGAGTTCCATCCCAATGATCAGAAAGTCAGGCAAAAATGACAGAAGGTCTGTGAGGACGAACAAGGAGTTCCTGGCCAACCTCAAACACAGAAAGGATGCATAGAGAGGGTGGAAGCAAGGACAAGTTAGAGTACAAGTCGTATGAGGAGCAGCTGAGGGAACTGGGGTTGTTTAGCCTGGAAAAAAGGACGCTCAGGGGAGACCTTATCAGTCTCTACAACTACCTGAAAGGAGGTTGTAGCGAGGTGGGGGTTGGTCTCTTCTCCCAAGTAACAGGCGATAAAACAAGAGGAGGTGGCCTCAAGTTGTGCCAGGAGAGGTTTAGATTGGATATTAGGAAAAATTTCTTCACTGAAAGGGTTGTCAAACATTGGAGCAGGCTGCCCAGGGAAGTGGTGTAATCACCATCCCTGAAGGTATTTAAAACACGTGTAGATGTGGTGCTGAGGGACATGGTTTAGCGGTAACTTGGCAGTTCTATGTTAATGGTTGGACTTGGTGATCTTAAAGGTCTCTTCCAAACAAAACAATTCTGTGATTCTATGATTCTGCAATTCTAAGTAATCTCAAAGGAATACTGAAAAATTGTCCAAGCATCCAGGAATTAAGTTAGGAAAGCTAAAGCCTGAACGGAATTGAATTTGGTGAAGGATGTTAAAGGCAACAAGAAGTACATAGGTGACAAAAGAAAGACTAGGGAAAATGTGTGCCCGTTACTCAACAAGACAGTGGACCTGGTTCCACAGGTACTGAATGCCTTCTTTGCCTCAATCTTTACTAGCAAGAATCCCGGGTTCCAGAAACCAGGAGGAAAGACTGGAGCAAGGAGGATGTACCCTTGGTGAAAGAGGATCAGGTCAGGGAATACTTGAGCAAACTGGACATACATAACACCATGGGCCCTGATAAGATGCACCCATGAGTGCTGAGGGAGGTGGCAGACATCATTGTGATGTCACTCTCTATAATCTTTGACCGATCATGGTGACTGGGAGTGCCCAAATACTGGAGGAAAGCAAATGTCACTCCTATCTTCAAGAAAGGCAAGAAGGAGGACCCAGGGAACTACAGGCCAGGCAGCCTCACCTCCATACATGGGAAGGTGATGGAGTAACCATTTCCAGGCATATTAAGGACAAAAAAATCCTCGGGAGTAGTCATCATGGCTTCACCAAGGGGAATTCATGATTGACCAGGTTGATAAACTTCTACAATGAAATGACTGACCTGGTAGATGAGGGAGAGCAGTGGATATTGTCTGCCTGGGCTTCAGTAAGGTCTTTGACACTGTCTCCCATAAGATCCTCAAAGAGAAGCTGTTGATGTATGGCCTGGATTAACAGACAGTGAGGTGAACTGAAAACCAGCTGAATGGCCAGGCCCAGATGGTGGTGATCAGCAGCACAAAGTCTAGTTGGAGACCAGTAACTAGAGGTATACTCCAGGCGTCAATACTGGGTTCAGTGCTGTTTAAAATCTTCATTAATGATCTGGATGATGGGGCAGAGTGTAGCCTAGAAAGCTTGTGATGACACAAAACTGGGAGGAGTGGCTGATACACCAGAGGGTCATGCTGTCATCTGGAGGGACCTTGACAGGCTGGAGAAATGGGCTGACAGCAACCTCATGAAGATTCAAAGAAATTCAAAACTGTGCAACAGAAGGCACATTTTTGTTAATCACTTTGGTGTGGCTTTGACTCAGCTTTACAGAAACAAATTCTTGAGCTGTGAGAGGGTAAGTGAAAGCCATGCAAGATAAGTAGAAACAAAGATGGAAAAGAAATATCTGGGCTTGTGACAGAAATTCAAGAGAAAATTGTTGAAAAAAAAGGTATAAAGCACTGAGAAAAAAGCAAGGAGTTGCATGATAAATGATACCTGGATAACAGCAACCCAAAGGGCTGGTATCAGGGCAGAGAGCTGGGCTCAGCAGAGCACAATACATTCCTCCTGTCCCCAATGCCTCACTGAGCATAGCATGAATCAGCCTCTAGAAGTGCTTGCCGGACTAGAAAGTTGGACTGAGCACCAACTATTTAGGTCACCAAATTTACATAAGATTAATTTTACCACATATGCAGATGTACAGAAAATTATAGATCTAACTAGCATCTTTATTATGCTGTGCCTTTTTACACTTACCAGTCAAATGTCAGATTGATGCAAATCAGCATAATTCTCCTATTCCATTTACACCTTCAGGAGAACAATGTAAAAGGGTATTATGACACAGTGGTAGTTTAATCTTAACCATCACAAGTTAAGTGGGCAGCACACTACCGATTATGATGATCTGTTCCTAAAACATAGACCATATGCTATTATTGATGGAGTTCTACTTCAGGTACAAGTTTGATTACACCAGGCTGCTCATCACATGTGGGAATCTCTTGACAATAGAACTTGGTCCAGGTTTTTTTAATGAAAAATGTGATATTCTGCCCAGTTTCAGTTAGTACCACATTACACTGTGATTAAGGAAGTCAAAAAAGAGTCTGGCCCATGCTCCATGGATTGCAACTGTCTGCTTCTTAGGCATCAAAAGCTACATCTATCCAAATTAAAACAATGGACAAGGGTAGTTTTCTGGCATCGCAGGCAGTAGCATGACACAGTTTGCATCCATATGGCTACACGATTTTTCTCTTAAAAAAAAAAGAGATCAATTAATCTGAATTTTCTATTAGAAACAGTCCCTGACCTGTTCCTGAACCATGCCAGGGATCTGTCTGGGAGAATATGAGCTGGCATGGGCCAACACCATGCCAACAAGCCTGCCAACAATTACACAATACAGGCTATTGTAGGACAGTGCTCACCCTATGCCCCAGTCTTGTTTAGTTTAGTTACTAGTATAGACATAACCAAAATAGCCAGAATATAAGGCAATGATTTTCCCTGAAATCAAAAGTTGAAAAATTCAACTCAGCCTCTGTTTGTAGACCACATTATGTGCAGGATCTTTAACATCCCCTAGCAACAGACACTAAAAAGGCTGGTTGAAACTTAGAGATAATAGAAGCAGCACATGCTGGCAGGGAGAAAGTAGGCAATGCTAAAGAATGTCTCTCCATCCTGGTCCTACTTGCCCAGAGCAGCCTAGACCAGGAGCCCAATGAAGAAGAAGCCCTCCACAGCATGAGCTCTGGGCAGGCACACCAGGCTTGTCAGCCACTGAAGAGCACCCTTGGGGCTCCTCAGGGCCCACACAAAAAAGCGATTTTTCTTTTTTTTCCATTCTGTCCTTGTCAAACAAACATGCCCTTGCATATGGGCCAATACTGTGTAGCCAAGACTATGCGGGACACTGCACAGCTATATCTCCTGATGTGGAAACATGCCCAACACTGAATGATGTTAATGGGAAAATCACAGTCAAAAAGTACCAGTGGGTCATCTCCACGGACAATAGAAAGCTCCTTAGTTACGCAGAAAAAGATTTGACAAGACCTGGTGCTCGGCAGCCAATAGGACAAAGTCAGGACTAGTAGATATGATGGTAATACACACAGTGATAATGTAAAGGACACATAAGTCCTTCCCTTTTTTTCCATGCTTTTAAGGAGAAGGGTGGGATGACAATGTCTAATACACCTTTGATAATTTCTATGCCTTTTATGAATGCCTGTTATTATCCATACATTATTTGTTTAGGTATGAAAATTAACTCCCCCAGGCCCACTGTACCAAGGAAGCAGACTGTGAAAGAAACTGGGGCCCTGAAGGTAGCATTTTCATGTGGCAATGGAAAACAGCAATATTCACTCTGCATTTGAAGAAGGACGTCTAACAAGCATTATGTTTGCTAATGGTAAACACTTTGGAGGCTTTCAAGAGTCGGGGATTGCTCTGCTATCCAAAACAAATAATCATAAACCACACTTTTTGAAAACAAAACTGATATAATAAACATAAGGGAATAATTTATCAAGTGCTGCTTATGGGGATGGTTCCCTCCTCCAGCTCAGAGGAAATCTGAAATTCAGGACTTCAAAGTTATCTTCTTCTTGCTGCAAATCTCTCAGTCATCTACGTTTGTGCCACAGTTCTTACTGGAAATCAAACCTTCACAAACCAGCTAGCAGTGCATTGTAACTTTCTTCATTGTATTTCATCTAATTTAGGCAATGATTATTTTAGACTGATTTATGCTATGATATCATCGTTTATTTTCCTTAATAACTTTTGAGCTTAAAAGCCAAACTGCACAGAAGGGAAGAAATCTCAAAACCATTACATTCTTATAACATTCATATGACTAGACATTCATATCTATTGAAGTAATTAATCTCCCACTATGGAAATGGTGGCATTATGAGCTCCAGCCTTACTAAACAGCAGAGAATCTACAACTGTACTTACGTTCAAAACACAAATCCTTAGGAAACATAGCTACCATGCTCCTGCCATTCATGGCATTACTGTGCAGATTAGTGGATCCAGGCAGGTCCAGTTCAAAGGAAGATGCTTACCCACAACGAGGTGAGGCAGTAATTTAGTAAAGCAGATACCTGCACGGAGCACCCACAACAGTGTCACTTGACCCACTGCTGTCAGATAATCACAGAGAGCAGCCTGCGCTTAATATTACTGTGTCAGGTGGCATTAACAGTAGTTTGACTGTGGAGCTTAGAGCAGAAGACAAGTATGACAGTTGTCTTTTTTATAATCCATTGCATAACAGGCCACTTCCCCCATCCTATGAACTCCCTTTGACCATCTAGCGGTTTCCTTAAAGAATCCCCCTTGGTGTTTATTAGACCTCGGCCTTCTTCACGTGGTAGGTGGGCAACTAACTGGGTAAAAACACAAAGGCAGTTGAATGAGATCTGCTTAATTCCCTGGCAGCCTAGAGCTCTGTTGAGATGCTTGCATGATCCTTTCACAGCTGGATTTGATTTCTTACAAATCTGTAAGGACAAAACTGTTCTTCATTGCCTAGCTCCTTCCTTTTTGAAAAATAGCTTGATTGGTTTTTTGCCCCCTTATAAAGTACTAAATCCAAGAAAAAAGTTCTAGTCATATTCTAGTCATTCCTGTCCCAGATATGACTTCTGTATTTAGGGACCTTACTTGTGGCTTAAGAATAGTACCCTGTTGTAAGCAGTTCCTCTGTTCAGGCAGAAGGTTGCTGCTAATAGTTGCATCTAGCAATATCTAAAGGTGGCAAAGATCCTCCACTTACGAAGACTTTGGACAACAGCTCACCTCCATTAAGCGAAGAACAGGCTGCCTAGGACACTGAGGTGCTGCTGCATCTTATGATCATTGGAGCTTTTTCCGATTGTGGGAATTAATTCCTGGAGATAAAATAAATTGCCAAACACAGTACTGAAAATAATGAGATTTCCTATTGATTTTGACAGGCACTCACTGTTGTTCATGAATCTAAATTAATCTTGCATTTCTGGAGCAAAACTTCCACACACATCACTATCAGTAGGGCACAGTAGCAAAACAGCATTAGTAAAGTCAAGAGTTCAGGCCTTGTTGCAGACTACTTAACACCGCTGCCCCCAGCAACAAACACTTCATGACTGGGATGCAGAAGTCAAAGGCAGAGATGTATTTCAAGCTTTATTCCTGAAGCTGTTACTTACAGCACCGAACCTGCCTGGACCAATAATAAACCAAAGGTCTTGGGTAGACTTTGACTTTAAGCTTCATTATGAAAGTCAGAACAGCAGGAGAGAGACTTTGAATTCACACAGGATTCAATCCATGAGGAATCTAGCTATATATAATATACTCAAGCACTCTGTGTACACAGGGAAAGCTGAAGCCGGCCCCAAGACTATTTTTGTTTGTGTTGTAAAAACACGGTGCAGCTTAAACCCTAATATACAACTTACAGTGCAGTTTCCATGACCTGAGTTTTGGTTATCTGAAACATCTTTTTTCCCAGAACTGGATCATGTTCTCTATTGTCTATTAATTACTTTGAAAGTATCTCAGCTGTTTTAAAATATGTAATTGTCTGAATTTGTATCAGCTTCTCTTAGAGATTTGGTTAGTATGAATTGCAGCACATACTAGTTATTGTCAGTTCATATACTGAAAATGCAAGGCAAGCTAATGATGATAATGAATCGCAGGGAAGTTTTGTGTTTGCTGTTTCTTCTCCCCAGATGGCTCACCCAGCTCTAAACCTTACAAATACATAATACCATTCCTTAGAGTAAACATATTGTAACTCGATTTTCTTCCCCCAAGCAAGCAACCAGATGAACGGCCTTGGTGGATTACTCTGTAACAGAAACACTCATAAGGGGTCTGTGATAAGCAAGCCAATGGAAATGGAGTAGTGCACTGTTTAAAATCATCTAAACATTTTCTCTTAACATGAAACATTTGAAAATGTGTAGCTCAGTGTTTGATGAAACACAGTACCCTGTTGTCTGTAGCCCAGTTCTAGCCCCTTCTTTAAATGTAATCTTTTATCAAAGTCACATGTGTTTTCAATAAATTCACATGTGGATGCAGTTATACCAGGAAAACTGATTCACAAGTACTTTAGAGGCTCCTCTATCTTTCAGGCCCACCTAAAGTTTCTTTCCATTTTTTAAAATATTTTTTTAGTAAGCATACGAAGGGAAATAATCAGTTTTGCTTGCTTACAACACAACCGCCCTGGTCTGAATCATAAGTACAGCATTGTTCAAAGGAACAGCTGGTACCAACTCCAAGAGTTTAAGCGTTCCCCTCCAAACAAAAAACTCCGTTGAGTCTGTTAGTCATCATCTCCCACAGGTATTGATTCAAGGCTACAGTTCTGCCTCTTTCTGCCATGGCTAAAAAGATTAGTAGCAAGATTTTCGGAAAGGAGTATTTTCATGCACAAGCAAACATACAACTATTTCTTTCTTGTCTGCTAATCTCCATGATTATTGTACCTTTTTGAAACTTTTTTAACCACATACAGGGCAATCACACTTTAATAAAAACAATGGAGCACTAAGAACTTGTTTCTGCAGAAGTGGATTTAGAAAGATAGTTTTGCCCTCAGGAGCTTGAACTGCATCAACACACAACTTTGCTGTAAATCCAACTCAATTCTGCCAGCTTTTTCTACAGGAAACAAAAATTTAAGTGTAGGATCTGTTTAAAATATATTCTCAGGAACTGAACTCCTATTGCACCAGACTTTCAAAGCAAGCTTAATACAGGTCACTTTCTCATTTCCAGGAGTCTAATTTTATTGCTCCCTCCAAGCCATGCCAGAGATGAGAGCTCTAAAAAGCACTTTAACCACTTTTGGGACTGTGTTTAAATTGTGCTTTCAAAGATTTTCTGCTAACAACCAAATGGTAAGCTCTGAACTTCTCACACAGTTTTCTAGGACGTCTCCTTGACAGTTTTTGAATACAATTTGCATTCAGTTGTGGTTCATATTGGCTTCGTTCATATCAGACCCTGTCTTGTCCTGGGATATGCAGTTATTTCCCAAGACGCATTTCAAACAAAGCAGTTTAAATATACATCTCTCCACAGCCTGTGGACTGGTGGTTTGAGCCTAAATATCAAAGTAATCTAACTCCTTCAATTCAGCACAGGCACCTCCAACACTAGAGAGAAATCGAGCAGAAAATGGGGATTTAGACGCCAGGCTTATGTGGCCTGGATTCGGTGTGACTAGAATACTTCATCTGTAGCTGAAAACCAGAAGCTGTAACAGACAGGGAGCTGTAGGAAAAGATTTTGAGTTCCATCCATCTTGTTGCAAACGGGGTATTTCCTAGAGAAAGTGGAAGGAGAGTTATTGCTGATAGATACAGGAAAGTCGGGCATGCCCAAATCTTTTCAGTCAGAGAGCTGTATTTGCAAACCATGTCTGGACTTGAAAAAAAGTATTCTTAGGTTATCATCTGGCCATCCTACTATAAAATAACAGAAAAAAAATGGGAAGAGGTTTCACATGTGCATTGGTCCCATGTCAGTCTCAGGATCATCGAGACCTTTTCTCCTCAGTGAGGAGAATACTTCTTCATAACCATGAGATCCAATGCCAAGTCAAGTGCTACCTCTTAGACACTGTGGTGCGAGGACGTTTACTGTCCCACTGTGCCACTGCGGAGCTCTGGGGTTAGCAGCAGGACACCATGTCGTTCAACACCACAGCACCATGACCCAGCTGGAGAAAGCTCAGCCCTGACCACTGCATTTTCCTGACTCTTCAGCAACCTGTGCAAAACCCATGTGTGGTCTCAAGCACCACACTGACCAGTGTGGTACAGGTGGAGGAATAAAGTGTGACTGTCCTTCCAGGGGACTGAGTTTCCAAAGTCCACGTCATCCTCGCTGACCTCTCCTCTGAGTGATTCATGCCAGAGGCTGAGGATCATCACAACTTAAGTTGTACCAACTATGAGCATGGTGACTCACCGGTGATAGAAAATGGGTTCAGACGTTCAAAGTCTGAGCATTCTGGGTCAGATCCAGGAAAATGCTTAAATATATGTTTGCATTTTATTCATGTGGAATCAATGGGACAAAAAATGTTGTGTAAGTTAAAGTGTGTACCTCCTGAAGGGCCAAGTGTCCGTGCCTTGGAAGATCAGGCTTTATAAAGCGCCTTGCTCCCAAAGTTACAGATGTACCTTACAGTAAGAAACAGAGCAAACACAGCATGATGGCAGTGTCAGGGTCAAAACCTGGGGACAATCCCTCCAGAATAAGATCAAGGGACATGGAAACCATGCTGCTCCCACAGAGTTGGGGCCATCATCTTCACTAGAAATATTTCGTGCTGTCTTCTGAAAACACAACCACCACCATGACTCCAGGAACTCATTTTCCCAAAATTACACACAAAGGATGCGGATGCCTCAGAATGCCCTTGGTACTAATAGAGACTAGCAGTTAAAGCCAATATAAACTTACCACAAACTAATATACCTGACTCTACTACATACAAAAATTAGACTTAGAGTGTTTATTCTGTTGTCCAAAGCTTTCCTCATATTGTTGAGAAAATTATAACCTTTTAAAATATAGATGTTACTTTAAAATATGTCTAAACGAATTAGTCTGACTGAATCTGACTTTAGCTGAGTACATTTATAAGAAAAATGAATGGGGGACAGTTTTATAAAATTAATCAGCATATAATTGCAGTTCCTCTGGAGGACAATTTTGTTGGATATTTCAGGGAGGTTTAACCATTTGATTCAGATAATTCGATCTCTTAAGGAATGACAGTGCTAGAAACTCTCTCAATGTCCTTGTCTGTCGTTAGGTGTAACTTCTGCTTCCTCTGACTCCAAGAAGGCCCCACTCTTGTTCAAAGGTGAAGTTTCTATACAGTTGTATCTATGACATGAAATTCAGAAGACAGAATTTTAGTCTGCCTATTACAATCAAAGAATAATAAGCAAAATCTACCTAACAGTAATCCTGAGATCTATTTGAAACCAACTCCCAAAGCTTGTGCCTTCAAACACCAGCATCAGAATATAAATTCATTTTACCTGAAATTTAAAAGATCTATAACGACTGCTGTTATTTGGTGCAGTAGATCTTCACAATAAATTTGTTTACAGCCATATTCAAATTAATAGTTATTCCAGTGCAAATCCAGAATATTTCCAAGGAATCACAAATTTCATAGATGTGGATGGACATAAAAAATGGTAGGGTTTCAGTGGAAGTGCTGGGGGTTAATACTGAAATAACAAAGCAGAATCTGATCTGGAGAACACAATTCCCGTGGAAATCTTTATGACAAATTCAGAAGGGGTATAGGTTACATGTTAAGTATAGGTTGATCAGAAATGGTATAAGTGCTGAAGTAGTGGTAAGCAGGATCTTGGACTAATTTATCCCCCAGTGACTGCAAAAATGGGGTAATGTACGTGTTGAGGAAGACAAAGTAGAAACTATAATGAGAAATGAAGAGAAAGCAAGCCATTCTGCTCTCTTGGCTGAAATCCCTCTTATTCTTCAGATGAGGAGCTATTGACTTCATTACAGAGTCTGAGTCTTTTCTCATTCCATGCTATTCAGCAGCGATGGTGGTATATGAAGGGAAACTGCTGCCTAACACAGAGTAAAAACAGCTTCACCGTCTCAGTGGCCTATTACTCTCCACGTACTAGAAGCAATCAGAGGGTAGGACTTTCTGGCAGGGATTTCAGCTGCAAGAACAACTTGTCCTCTGGGGAGGAAAATAAAAGAATCTTATGTAAACCTTTATCAAGGGCAATACTTCCAAAAATGGGGGAGACCATCAAAATGTTAGCGTGTCTACTTGTAAAGGGAGATCAGAAGGACAGAAAACTGGAAGAATATTGTGTGGTCTCACCAGTAATTTATTTCTTAAGGGAAAAGTCGGGTGAACTCTCCCCCTTCCCTTCTAAGTCTCAACCACGTCTGGTTCTCTGGTTTAAAATTCAATTCAGTACCTTCCCAGACAGAGAATATGATTTCCTCCCTTCTTTATAGATTCCTCTGGTTTGCATTACCATTCAATAAATATATTACAAAATGTTATTTGCCTCTGTCCACAGCTTTTGAGTTGTTGCAGTGATCTTAAAAATATCATGAATTAAATTACTGGATCCCACTCTGAACTCATCAGGGCACGTTGGGGGAGAGAAAAATCGAGCAACTTCATTGCATCTGGTGCTCAGTGTTTATGCATTGCAGCAACACATGTTCCATTGTGCTAATACCCTTCTGGAAAAGCATCAATGAGGAAGAAACTGTCCAGTTAACTGCAAGGACCAGTGCTGTTCTCCTAGCCAGCCTGGCAGTCAACACCGTGCTTGAGGGATTTTAATGTACACAGACATGTTTTTGATTTGGTGACCTTCATTTTTAGCAGGAACTTTTTCTGAAGTTGGTCAAGGTAAATGACCAGAATCTGGAATGAAATCTAAGAACTGTATGCGTTACTTGTGTCCAAGATCAGTAGTGAATTCAAAGCAGAGTAGCTGGAAAAAAGGGATAGCTTCATATCAGAATGTATTTTTAAGGCTAAGCATATCCTGCAGTAGCAAAGAAAAAAAAAAATCGGCTTAGTATTTATTGTCAGCAGGCACTTAGGAACAGCACTGACTGCTCACAAACTGTGCAACTGCTGTATCAATTCTACTATGACACTTTGGGTATCAGATCACCCCCTCAATGACACCCAAAAAAAAAGTGACCCCTGTAGCAACATTCCCTTACTAGGTTTGCATTTCCACTGCAGTGCAGATACTCTGGGGCCAGGACCATGTGAGCAGGCGGAAACGGTCCTGACCAGGACGAGCATGGATCTGAGAGCAGCACAAGCACATCAGAGGGGAACCGTCCCAGGCTGGTGATGGCAGGGCTGTGGGCAGGCAGCCGCGCTTGCCACCTCTCACACCCACACACTGTGTGCCTCTACACGGCGACTCACGAGGCCAAGGCAGTAAGCACCATGCAAAGGTGTAGGCATGGTAGGCATGGTCCTTTGGCATTGGTATTGTCTCGAGCTCTCCCAATGGGCAGTGGGTCTGGCGACACCGCCACACAGAGAGCTCTCCCCCTGAATCTACCCCATAAAGATGCTGACTGCCACATCCTCCTGGCTGTAGACCACGGAAATACAAATCAGACCTCAGCACCCTTCCAGTGGCTTCTGAAGCTTTCGGTCTGTGGGAAATACATGCACTAGCAAGTGGTGAAAACTGCTAAAATTAAAGGGATATTAGAGTAGGGTCAGAAGCAAACCCACTGCTATAACCATCTGTACCTCTTCAGGGAAGCGCAGGCATCCATTTGGGCTCTACCATTTCACCCAACTTTCCAATGACCTGTCCCAGCATTGGGATGGGAATCTGAAATATGAAAACTGTTATTGAAGAGCAATCTGAAATATCTGAAAAGTAAGAATTTTACTTTGAATGGGCTTTCTTCTTTTATCTGGTGAGATCTATGCAGGTGGACTGGCTGACTTTACAGAAGAACTGCTCAGGAGGCTCAAGGACTGCATCAGTGACACTTTTCGTTAGGGCTCAGGTTTGAGAGAGCTGGACCTTATTCCTGGTTCTATGAGGGGACTCCATGCTTCACTGTACTCACTGCCAAGTAATCTAACCAAGAAAAGAGATATGTACCTCCTCCTTCAAACATTTTTTTGACCAGAAGCATAAGAGGACCACCTACTTTTAAAAGCCAGAAAAAAACAGATTCTGTAAAAAATAATATTTTTACCTATTTTTTACTTATAACCACCAAGGCTTTTAATGCCACACGCTGAAATCTGACATTGCATTATCATTCAAGATTACCTCTAACGATGGGAAATAATTTATTGTCCAGGTAGTCCATAAAAGTGACAATCCAACTGGGTTGCAGGAAAAATAAAAACTGCGTCAATTGTGCAAACCTTTCCTGAGTTAGATGACAGTGAGCAGAATAGTGCAGCCAGAAAGTGAACAGGAAGGGTTTGTGACCTTTCCAGAAAAGGGGGGCTACCTATGACAGGGAACCACAGCAACCACGTCCTCCGCAGTGCCCTCATGTTAGTATCTTCCCTGCATTGGATCTCTTTCACTCAGCAAAGAGAGCTGCAAATAATAAAGAAAATTGTGTCTTAGGAATTGACGGGAGTATGGGGAAACTGAGAAAAATGGAAACATCTGAGGGTGATAATTTATGCTCTAATCTGCTAAAAAGATGCTTCGGGAAAACCAAGTGAACAAAAAAACCAAAACACCTCAGCCAATAGAGTGTAGGGTTTGCCAGAGGTATCTCCACCTGTTGATTTAGTGGCTTATTTCTGACAGGACACGTTGGCATCACTCAAGGGTTTTACTGAGGCCTGATATTTATCCTCAGATAGCACTGGAATCCTTTTCCTAGGACTAGCACCAAAAACACAAGCTGCATAAATTAAAAGGAAGCCAGCAGAGTTTTTTCTGTTATATTCAGCTATATTTGATTACTTCTGAAACACAGCCAATAAGATCATCTCCCTTCTTCATCCTGTTGTTCCATTACAACTTTCCAGCCATATTCGTCCCTTGTTTCCTCACCAAACACAAGCTTTCTCTCCTTTCTCTCCTTTTTAGTGGTGGACTTGGCAGTGCTAGGTTAACGGTTGGACTTGATGATCTTAAAGGTCTTTTCCAACCTAAATGATTCTATGATTCCCTGCTTTGAAAGTCCTCCAAAACACTGTCCCGACCTATCAACACAATCCATTACTGGAAGGTCAACTAAAACCCACCACTGCGGTGGGTGGGGAACTGGCTGATAGGCCACACCCAAAGGGTGGTGGTACGTAGCTCTTTTTCAAACTGGCAACCTGTCAGAAGTGGGGTCCCCCAGGGATCGATATTAGGCCCAATGCTGTTTAATATCTTCATAAGTGATCTGGGTGATGGAATCAAGTACACCCTGATGAAGTTTACTGATGATACCAAACTGAGTGGGTAAGTGGCCACTTGGGAAGAGAGAGCCACCATGCAGGAAGACCTGGATAGGCTGGAAGAATGGGTTGGCAAGAACCTTATGAAGTCCAACAAGGACAAATGCAAGGTCTTGCACCTGGGAAAACATAATCCAGGAGTGCAGCACAGGCTGGGATCTACCTGGATAAGGAGAAGGTCGGTGGAAAGGGACCTGGGGGTCCTGGTGGACAACAAGCTCAATATGAGTGAGCAGTGTGCTGCTGTGGCAAAGAAAACCAACAAGATGCTGGGTTGCATCAACAAGGGCATCACCAGCAGAGACAAAGTCATTATCCCACTCTACTCAGCGCTTGTCAGGCCACACCTGGAATACTGTGTTCAGTTTTCGTCCCCGCTATACAAAAAAGATGCAATATTGTGGCCACTCGGGCCATAAATTCCATACCTTGCATACTCTTCCACCCTGCCATCAACAAGCAGGGAAAGTTTCCAATCAAACTGTGCAATGCAACCCCCAACCATCCCTCCAGTATGCACCCAGCAGTCTTTAACCTGGTGAGCAGGTGTGCTGTGGAAAAGAACTGCTATGAAAGGATTGAGAGTTTTGTGCATCCTGTTAGGCTTACCTACCATTTTGTGTCCCAAACCCAGGCCAGATAACTTGCTTGATCCAGCTATTACAATTAATCTTTTAGACTGGAAAGCCGCTGCGGATGGCACTTGACAGCACCAGCACAAATAGACCTGCTTGACTGAAATCTTAATGTACCATTAAAGTACATACAAACATAGGCCTATAGGAGAAACCAAGCTGGAAGGGACCTTAGCTGCATTATAGCCCAACCTTCTGCCTAAAACACAGACACTCGTAAGACCAGACCGGGTTGCTCAGTGCTTTCTCCAGTCAGGTCTCTAAAAAGTCTCCCAGGAGGGAGAGGTCACAACCTCTCGGCAACCTGCTCCCATGCCTGAATCTCCTCATGTTGAAAATATTTTTCCTTTACTCAAGTCAGAACCTCACTGTTTCAATTTCAATGAGCATTTAATCAAAATAAATATGGTATTGATACATAATTATTATTTGTATGAATTAATATTATGTAATGATACAGGGCTCTTCACTCAGCTTTGCCATCAAAACTGAAGGGGTGGATAAATTTGTATGTCTATTTTAAAACTACACCAGCAACATGTTGCTTATTGTCTTGGGGAACAACTAATATACATTCAGAGCTGTTCTATAACCAGGTATGATATGTTGCATTTCAATGTCCTTTACAGTAAAAAAGACCCCCCAAGCACTTAAACATAAGTCCCATAACCCTGCATTAACTGGTGGTTGCTTCTTTGGTAAAGCCTGGCAGCTGTTTAACCACAAAAGAAAATAAGGGAAAAAATAGTTCAGGATAAGACATGGGAAGTACTGCTGGAATTTGGCTTGTCCTTCTGTGGTGATGTTTCACTGGGAAGTGCCGTCGTCAGCGTTTCTCTCAGAAAAGGTTGTCTGAAAAGAAACTCCTAATTCAGTTGAATACACCTAAATAGCAAAGCTCAGCAATTCCGTGATGTTACTAGAAACTCTTGGTTTCTGAGTCTGATCGAAAAGCAGAAAAATTGGTTTTAGTTAATGAAATCTGGATTTTGAGACCTCATACAAAACTGCTGTAATTCAAAATATTTTTTTTGCCATTTTTAGTTTTGCACACCATGGCACATCACTAAACTAAATGGGGGTTACACAACAAAGCAAAATAGACTGAGGCACAACGTGCTTCTTGAATTGGAGTCTGAATTGACGTCCCTTGCAAAACACCTCAGGATATCATCATTGCCCAAGAGTGATGAACACAGCCCCACATTGCCTCAAAAGCACTCGCACCCCCTAGACAGAGTAAAAGCTAAGATGTTTTAATCTGGTAAAGACCCGTCAGA
The DNA here is from genome assembly GCA_008921705.1 of Burhinus oedicnemus. Classification (NCBI taxonomy): domain Eukaryota; kingdom Metazoa; phylum Chordata; class Aves; order Charadriiformes; family Burhinidae; genus Burhinus; species Burhinus oedicnemus. Next base: position 313,024 of record VFFE01008952.1, on the reverse strand, counting down.
AGCAAGGATTGTTCTTTGCTCATCTGCACAGCATGTTCAGGTGCTTGCCGGGCAAACACAGCTTTCCAATGCTTGCTAAATTATTTGTCTCCACCTCTGCTGAAGGAAAAGGATAGGGACACAAATGGTAAACAAGCCTCAAGCTCTGGTTCACCTCCACAGTATATTTGGATGAGTAAAAACAACAAAGATATCTTTTTTTTTTTCTAGGATTGTTCAGTTCCATGGATGATAGTTCGTATTTTCTGGTAAGCTATTCAGCTGCGATTGAGCACTCTATAAACAAGAACAGGTGCTCTACAATTTGTCAGTACCCTTCTCTACTATCCCTAGCCACTGTGCTGGAAGAGGAAATCAGTGTAATGCATTTGGGTGGGGTTTTTTTTCGTGTTAATGGACAATCTATAACAATGAGGAAGAGTGAGAAATAGAACCAATCAGCAACAGCTTTTGTAATTAACACAAGGAATCAGCCTGGTGACAGGATTCGCTGAGAGGCTCTGGTGGTTTTGCTTTGATGTTCCAGGTTAATTTCTCTCCAAGGGTGGAAGAAACAATTGGGTTTTCTGTCTTCAGAGCAATTTGCGGCACTCATGAAATCATGCAATAATCTCAGTGTGTTGCCAATATCTTTCAGGAGTGAACACATGTTCCCCACCAAACCCATCAACACCACTGCACCAGCTGTGAGAGAGACTTATCCATTGTCCATGGCAGAAGGACTCTTCTGGCCAACCTTCAGAAGGTTGGGCCATCAATTAAGGCAGCAGAGCGGAGGAAAATTCAGGTTCTCCCACAACTCTTGTGCCTGGGAGATGAGACCTACCTATGTTTGTTCAAGGTGCTTTGACCCTCCTGCTACCAGTGAAATGGTGTGAAGTGTTCACAAAACTCTTTGCCAAAATTCTCCAAATTCCTAAAGGACAAAGATCCACACAACATCTGTCAGACCCCAGCTTACCTTGTAAATAGCAGGAAAAAAAAATTCCTTAGCCATTTGGGGTTTTTTTCCTCACTGGACAAAGCAAAACTGCAAGCATAGGTTTTTGTGTCTAGATGAAGACAGTAATGATAATAGTAATAAATGAGTGCACTAAATTAAGGTTACAAGGGAAAGAGGTTTTTGCTGTTAAGATTTAGGCACCAATCCAGCAGTGATCACCAGACAAGCAGACTTCTTATCATTGATTTCAGGGAAGTCCTGAACAGGTTTAGCTCCCCATCACATTGGATCCCAGGCTTGTAATCCTGAAAATCTGCAAACAGATGAAGCTGGTGGCAAGGAGAGCATACAATGCCAGTAGCCTCTATAGGGGCTACTTTTCCAAATATTCATTGCAGGGGTCAGAGATTTTTTCAAAACAGATTTTCAGATAGGATAGAGACAGAACAATCAGAGCATTTAAATAGCAGATTCGTCTCTTCAGTTTAAAAACAATGCAGTTCTTCCCTGCCTCCCGTAAGTGATTTTTTCCTCTTCTCTGCTTGATACAGATTAGTGTTTCACAAATAAGCGTTCCTTAGTGCCAAAGTTAAATCATATCAGAAACACAGAGAGTTCAGTAGGCAAAAAGCTAATTCTGCTAATACCCCATGAATGAAATTTTAACTGTCAATTAAAGAAGAAGAAATACTTCCTCTTCTTTTTAATGCCAGAGAGCAGAATTAATGCCACAGCGCAATTTCTATCATACAATGTAATAACACAATTATGAAGCTGAGAAAATTCTAAAACTTATTTTGCTTGGCCTCCAGCCTGACTATTTTCAGAACTGTGTGCAATGCATGGATATGTTTCCCATTAAAACATTATTTGTAGAGCTTCATTCATTCAAGATGCAGGAAAAGACAATTCAATGGCTTATCGATTTCATCTGAACATCACTTGATGTTTTTGCTTGGCCTGCACTCACATTACAGTTTCCCTAAGTAGTTGCAACAGCCCATATTCAAACAGCACCTCCAGCCTCGTACCAGATTACAATGAATTACAGGCCTGTCAAGTCTCTTGTGCCGAGCATGGGACTCCCACAGGCTCCTCTCCACAGCTGGGCTGTTTCCTTGGACTTTTTTTGTGCAGCATCACACCATGTTGGCCTGGTCTGTGCCCTGCTAATCCATTTCATCTAGCACAAACGGGGAGATTCAGCTCCAAACTGAAACATCTGAAGACAAATGTCCCCATGTGACTGCATGTGCACTAGATATCTGAGTTTCAATTACAGTCAGTAATGACCTAGGGCTCAGTTTGGTGCCATTAGAAATGCCCTAGGAGATCCCACATGACCTTCAGGCACCACTCCAGAAGAGCCTGTCTCTTCTAGGACCATGTTTTGCAGATCCATCTACACATCTTGAGTATTGAAGAGTATATCACGGTGTGAAACTGAGCCCTGCCTTTCACCCTGACTTAATGCCACCCAGAGGGGTGGAGGATCAGAGCTTTTCAGCTGGAGAAGGAATCCAACCTGCACCTGGCAGTGCCTGTTTTCCTTGCAGCAAAGCATTAGATTTATTACACTTCATTGGACTGTATTCATACACACACATACACACAAAAAAGAAAAAAAAAATGATGGGCTTATGCTGTAAACTACTCACATTCTGAGCTGGCTCGAAATTTTGTACGCTTCAGGATTAAGGGCTGTATGGCTCCCTCCCCTGGAAAGATGGGGTCTTTTGGAAAACTAGAAATCAGATGCAGATTCATAACACTGCTGAAATTGTGGCAATGTTGGAATATCAGGATTGGGTCAGGCCTGTTTCCCAGTATTGGAAAAATATTTGGAACAGAATTCATAAACAAAAATCTGTTCAATGAAGTGCATGGAAAAAGAGTAAAAATAAATCAGCTGCCGTATTTGAAATGGCTCAATTTTTTTTCAGAAGTTGCTCAGTTTATCTCCATTTTGGCTGCTGTGCAACCCCACTGAGTGTGATTTGTGATTAAAGCTGTTTGTGATACTTGTCTTGAGGCCAACGCTTCTAGTGTGGCCATTTACAGTACAGCTTATTTTCATTGCCCCATGGACCCCAACATTGGGTTAAACCAACCAGACAGAGGGCATGCAAGAACTCACTGGCAAAGATTTTAACTGGGGAAGCAGGGCAGGTTGTGGAGGAAAGCTGGGATCAGACCACAGCCCCAGGCATCCGGCACCTCTGTGGAACCAAGGCCAGGTTGGGAAATCAGGCCACTGATTGGAGTCAGGACCAGGTCCAGGACCAGGGAAACCAGACAGAGCTCTGAAATAGCTGGGCAGGGCCGTAGGGACAGGAATGGGCTCAGTAGGGCCCATGGCTGGGCAGGGCAGGGCTGTGGCTAAGCTGGAGACCAGCACCCTACAGCATTGTTGTAGGTTCAGCCAACATCTAGACCTCCATTCAGCTACCTACACACAGGGATCTTGCAATAAGGGAGTTGTCATGGAGCATGTGAGATATCTGCAAGTGCTAGCAGATATGGTACAGGACCAACAGTAGATAGGCAGATGCAGAGCGGGAGCAATTCCCTAAAGTATCAGATGCCTCTCAGGAGCTACGTATGAGCACCTGCAGAGACCTCCTGACAACATGCTTGGTTGAGTAATTCAGTTCACTAGAAAGTGGGTGCCTAATTCAAGATAAACTGAATCAGTCTTCAAGGAGCATATTGGCTCTTGGAGAAGGAATGTCCCCTGGAAGCCAGAATGAGGTCACAAGAAAAGGTGTTAAGCAAAAGAAAACAATACATGGCCATTCTGTTTAAGGAGGCCTGGTCTATCATGGAGGTGGATGGAAGTCAGAAGAGAGTCAGAAGGTGTGAAGCTAAGGCATGGTCAAACAGGTGGGTGCAAGGACTGTGATGCTGGGCTGAGAGGGAAGAATCATCAAGGGATATCCAAAGAATTTTACGAGAGGCAGCCAGAAAACTCCTGGAGTTGATACAAAGGCATAAAAAGCTCTGGCACCAAAAGTTTAGGCTGCTCTTTCTTTTTCCCCTTCTCCACCACTCCCACGGATAAATCGTAGCAGGGGCTTGCTGACTGCTCAGTACACAGCCACAGTCACAAATGGTGTCTTGGTGTCTTTCATTAATTCTTTTAAGAAAGCAGTGCTCTCCAAGCATATTATCCAACCACAGACTGGTGGAAGATCCTTACTAGCAGTTCTTTTTTTTTTTGTTTCTCTTCTGGTTTGCATTTATTTGGCCTAATTAATATTCAGTCTGAGGAGCACACTTTCCACTTACTCAGATGAATGAGGCAGAACCCAGAGCAGAGGGCTTCTCAGATGTAACCAGTGGTCGGCCTTCAAGTGCACGTGTCCTGCTGTGTCAAGTGAGAGATGGCTCACGTGTCAGTAGTGAGGGGGTGAAGTACCAGCACTTCTGAGTCCATTGCAAGGTGCTGCATGGGCAGAGACCATGAACCATTTTTTGAAAGGAAGGATTCATTTTCTAGGGACAGGCAAAGGAAAATCTGGGAATCTAGCCTCAGTTCCCTGCTCTGTTGCACCATAGTGGGGATTAAGTTGCAGTTCCTCAGTTTTCTAGCACTTCAGCTCACCTTCTCTTCACCCGCACATGTCCATAGGCTAAGGTGTTCTGTGTCAGTCTTGCTACACATTGCATTTAAAAGATATAACAAAAGAAGAGTATTGGGGAGTCAAGTTATGGGGATTCATGTAGCACCAGCTTTGAGGCAGGGGTGGTAGAGAGAGACTACTGACATGAACAGAGATAGAAGCCAAATATTTTCTTTGGCCCAGAGGTGGAACAGCTCTGGGTGACTCTGGGTATCACAACACCTAAGGATTAGGAAGCTGGGTGATTCAGATCACCAGAGTTGGGGCCTAGACATCAGAGAGAGTCAGGCACCCCAAAAAGCAGTGCAGAATGCCTGTACTCCAAGCAAGAATCTGCTCAGATTTGGGCATCAGGGAATGTTAACCCTACCTAAACACTGCCCGCAATGTTTTAGTCCTTGCCTGATGCAGGGTCAGCAACATGGACGCTCTCTGGATCCATGGCACTGACCTGAGCAGGCTTGCTGCCCTGACACTGTGGATAACACCAGCAAGTGGCCCCAGTGCTCCATTCTCCCCTTCTGTAGCCCATCGTCCTGGGGTCAAGGAAGCGCAGCTTTCAGTTTTCTCAAGCAGCAGGAAGACCCGAGCCCCAGCATCCCATCTCCTGGCAAACAACCAGCCAGCTCTTACACCAACAGCAGGGCCACTCCCCCCCTCCGTGGAAAGCTCAGTTCCATGTCACATAGGAGCTCAGAAGCTAGGCAAGAATCCAGCTCTTCAGGGTGGTATTCGACTGCATTAAACATTAGGCCACACTTTCCCTTTCTGAAAACCCTTTATTTGCTCCCTCCACACTTTCCAAATTCTGCAGCTAATGAGGCTGGGACTCTACAGACAATAGCCTTAGTCCCACACCATCTCAATTAACATTTTTCACCCTACGCACTGCGTGTAGCAAGGATTCTGCAAAAGAAATAATGTATGATATGGTATAATCTTTTTCTGCTAGCTATTCCTATCCTGAGCTGGATTAGTTCTCCTTTGTTATAGGTCCTTTGTCAACCAGCCCAGAGAACTATAGCTTTATTACTGTGAGTTTAAATAATTATGTATGTCTATCCTAATAAGAGAAAACATGGTTTAAATTTTGTAACAGATGATCTTGAGGGCTTTGAGCCTGCTATGTCACTGCAGTTGGCCATAACTGTCAAACTGACTAGTTTTACTGTAAATTTAAATTATGAAAATCTCATTAAGTTCTGAGCTTTCACTGTGACACATGCATCATACAGATCTTATTTACTTGTTATTCACATTTCTATGGTGCTAATCACTAGAATATCCTCTTGATGAAAGAACATGCCATCCTTTCGGGTAGGAAAGCATTGTGATGCCAGGAAAAACTTTAACCCAAACATACTTCCTAGGTTGGAGGAAAGAGAATGCCTCCTGCATCAACCAAAGACCGGCAGCATTAACACTGAGCTGGTACTTCCTCCAGATTTTAGAGGTCAGCTGTTGCAAAGAGGTAGATTAGACTGTTCTTACCCTACTGAAATATGGCAAATGCATCTGTCAATGTCTGGGTTGGAAGATTAGTACTTTTAAAGTGATTTAATGACTACGGTTTAAATCTGTGGAAATTTCTGGACAAATCGGCAGTGGACACGCCATGCTGAGTTAATCTAAGCACGCAGAGTTAAACCTAACACATTTGGGTTGAACCTACTGTTTTTAGCCTGACCATTGTCACAGGAGAAAAGTAATGGATGTTTGGATGTGAAAACTGGATAATTTCAGAGCTTTGAAGGTACTTACGAGCTGAGTAGAGTCCTGAACTATTGTTGTTAAATCTCATTTCTCTTTGGTACCTTGTAATTGGGTGATTGCAAAGGTTTACAATAACCAACATATTGTAGCACAATACAAGACTATAAAATTGCTTTGTTTTCCTGCCAGTTATGTGGTGAGAAATATATGGCTGACATGTCCTGCCACATAGGGGAAAAAAAATCATTTCCCAATTAGCTTTGTATATTTTTGGCTAAGAAGTTTTCTCATGAGTCACAAATCATTTTCTCATGGCATCAGTAGCCTTATTACATATGCAACTGATTTTGTTCTGTAATCTAAAGCAGCAACAAAATGAAAATTTTTGGTATCTCTCCTGGCATTCAGTTATGAGAAGCTGCAATAATTTTTCCTTGTCTACAAATAGCAGTAGGTACAAAGGATCTCAAGAACAGGAATACCATTGTGCTTTCAGTTGGCAACAAGGAATATAATGAATAGCATATACAGTGATCCTGACCTCAGCGCATCAGTCGCCATTGACTGTTTTCTGTCAGAGCTCCAAAACAATGCCAGCTCAAAAAAACCCATTTTCATAGTGCTCTGATTTTACTTATCACATGGAATTAATATTGGCCCCACCCTATTCTCAGTGAGATCAAGAGAGTGTTCAAAATTGGTTTCAACAAAAGAGAAATTAAAGATTCCTTTTTCATTTGCTGACTCTTGAAAAAGAGAGGATACTAGTAACCACATTAAATAAAAAACAATGTAAATACTTGGCAATTGACAACATTATAAATAGAATATGTTTCATTTTGATGGACATTAGAAAATCTAATGATCTAATATCTAGAGATTCGTGCTTGCTTTCTTCTTCTGGGTTTGTGTACCTCCCCCAAGAAGCGATCTTGCTGTCCCCCGTGAGAGATCATCCACTGTGAAAATGGTGAGGTTTACCATAGGATATACATTTTCTGAAAGATGGGCAACTTGACAATGGAGATTGTGTTACAAACTGGCTACTTCAATTATGAAGTCTTTGTCCTCAGAGTGTCTTGAGCTGCTGCTCTTTCCATGGTCCTATTGTTTTGAATCTTCCCTGCTATAAAAAGATGTCTGATGCAGTCTAGATTTTTTTTAAAAAAACAGCCAAACTCCTGCCCTTGACAAAAATGCTCCATAGTGTCATACCAATCACAGGTATGTGGAAGTTGGCATTGGCATACTAAACCTTCAACGATACATTATCTTGAGTTTTGAGGCAAAGGTAAATTATCCTACGAATCTTAGAAAACTTCCCACTGCAGCCTGCAAATGAAGCAGCGGAATGACTATTTCACCACAGGCATGAATATTACTCCAAATATTTAACTCATAACATGGAGCTAAGTAGGCATAACTCACCTCAAGCCTTCCAAGCCTTTAAACATCACAATACACTCTTCTTTCAGCAGCAGCCTTTGGGTGGATTAGCAATAGATATTTTCAGCTTCGTTTCTGAGATGCTACAGAAGGCTAGAGACACAGTATCTCAGATACTACGTTCAGGGTGGCGGGCAGGCACCAGCGCAGTCAGAGAGAGCCCTGCCTTGTTGAATTGCACTCTGCATCGCATAGGAGGCCATAACCTCAGCTTTCACCCTGTACATCCAGTACCTCTGTCAGCATCTAACTACCTTTTCATGTGTAAGAACTGACCCATAGGTCACACCAAGTGAGTTCTTTGTGATTGTCTTTCTTGCATCTCTGTCAGCCCTGTTTTAGGAAGGATCAGTGATGGCTGGTCGATGAATTAGGTACAGACTCTTTCCATAATCCCACTTGGGTTTATGCTGGCCCAGCAAGGGCACGGATGCCAGGCTGGCTGTGTGCAATGAAAGCTTCTGCATGGCCATGGCTCTTGAGAAGAACTCTCTTTTTAACACTTTTTTCCTCTTTAAAAATGAGGTTTTTTTCCTCTTCCCTTTTGGAAACTGCTCTCCTTTGCACAATATCTAAAGACGCTCCACAGACAAAGACAGTCGCCAGCACCATCAGCTCATCCGCTCTCTCTCCTGCCTGCGTTAGCAAAGCTGGTGACAGGGACCTACCAGCTGAGGGCAAGAGCTGAGACGGTCCAGCTGCAAGGGAAGTGTTCTGCTGTAAGATCAGGCGAGACCAGTCCTAGCAGGCCAGCTAGGACTGTGCCAGTACCAAACTCTACCAGACTGACTGCCATACCAAGCAGCCCTGCAGCTCGGGGCGGGGAGTTGTTAGGATTATGATCCCTGTCCCAAAACCCAAGTAAAAACTTGCTTGTTTTTACTGGTGAGGAATCAGGCTGCCTGTACATCCTAAGTGCAGTTTCTTCTGCAAACCAGCATACTTTTGGAAATAAAAAATGAAAAATTAACTGAGACGGGAGCCAGTTTGAAGGCAGGCATGCCTCAGAAGGAGAGCTCACTTTTGTTGCTCAAAGGTATTTCAGTTCTGCCAGATTGTTGCAAAGCCCTGGCTGCTCGGGATTCTCCAATATCACCTGCATTCCAGATACTGGTGAGCTTCAAGCAGGAATATGCTGCAAATCAGGGAGTTTTCTTGTCTAGCATCCACCCAAGTCCATATCATAGCACTTACAGTCACTGATGGCTCAGTCCCAAGCAGTGACAAAGCTGAGGGCCTGTTTCATCTTAATCAACTCACACTGACTAGCTTTAACTACCTCTTATGGATTGGCCTTGCCGCTCTCCAATTGTATTTTTCCTGCCAAGATTGTTCGTTTCAATGTTTTTCTTTCAAGTGCCTCAAGAGCACGGTTCATACGACTCCATATAAATCTCCAAATTTACAGCATGTCTAAGTTATACACAAGATGGTCAGGAAATTATGCCTAATAGAAAACTGTCAGCAGCAGATTACAAGAGAAGTGTGCGGGACAGGTAATCATAAGGCAGGAGAGAAATACAAAGACCTGCAGGAAAACAAAAGAAGGAGCAGTGGGTCTGGGTAGAGAGGCCAGGTCACCAGTTGGCATTCTTGCCAGCTTAACCACATCAACTAGTGGTGCTATTTTTACAACATTTCTCTCTTGGCAAAAGCCCTAGCAATCTTACCAGCATAAAAATATTAGATCTTTCTTTGCTCCAGGAATTTAGGAAAACCGCACAGACCCCAAATACCTGTTTTGTTGGTTGAGTCTGCCTCTAAATCCAAAGTTTATGAAATCGGCCACCCCACCAGTCCTTCCCCGATGCAGGGATGGGGTCTGGGTGTCAATACAGAAGACCAGCGGCTGCGTGAAGGTGCTGCCCATCCTCCTTCCCTCAGAGTGCTCCAGCACTCTTCAGCCTGAGATTGTCCATGGGTGAGGACAACATGGCAGGTGAAAATGGGTATGGCGGACCCATGCCTGACCACAAGGTAGGTGTGCTTGAGCCACCCTCCCTCTCCTCCTTTCCAGACTCTGAACTGCGGGTCCCAGGGCCAGCACTCTCCTCCTCTTCAATTGCATTTACCATCCGAGTTAACTTCTCTGTCCTGCCAAGATGGACAGAAACGGGGATTGGTTTTAATAATATGGCAGACAGGAAGAATGGAGCCCAGAGGACCTATTTCTGGCAGCCTTTGACACCTTCCCCTTTTAACCTTGATAAGGGGTGAGTGGAAGAGGAGTGGCTGGGTTGCCAGGCTCTTGCTGAAGGAGTGCAGGAGGAAACCTGCCAGCAACAGAAGAGTGAGAAAGGGACAAATATGACCCTGGCAACTTAGAAAAGCAAATCAAGAGGGACACAACAAACCACTAGTGCCAATAGTCAGTAATTAAAAGTCCAGCTGCCTGTTTCCCTCCCATTCTGCCTGCTCGGGTGCCTGGTCATTAAGCCCAGCAATCCCAGAGTGTTTTGGCCTCAGCTTCCTCCAGTGAAACTAAGTCTGTTTCCAAGCAGGATTGTGTGCTAAAGGAAAACCCTGAACAGTCCTGCCAGACCAGGACAGACAGTCAGAGTTTTCTGCAGTCAAACTGGTTGTGCAGCCCAGGAAGGGGTAAATCTTTGTTCCTCTTTTACACACTCCTGTAGTTAGAAGACATTCAAGGCTGGGTTTTGGTAGAGCCAGAGCATAAACTTAAGCCACAGTCATGTGTTTAGCTCTTTCTTTCTCGAAGTGAGAAAAAAAGGAGAAAATAAAGCTTTTTAATAAAAGTTTTGCCCCATCCTCCTAGTCCCCTACTTCAGATTTGTTTTTCCAGGCAGGAAATTTATTCAACTGACTTGGAGCTAATCAGCAGTGTTTTGAAGTTAAAGCAGCCTTTGTAGGTGAATCTTGTTGTGGATAATTTTGGGTGGGAGGAGGAACGGTTAATCTTATGCTTTTTCCACTATGAAACCCAAAAAACATCAGCTACTGCCTTTTTCCCTTCAGCTTTTTTTTTTTTCCTTTACCTTTCTTTCCAAAGGGCTGGGATAGAAGATCCAGATCCTCATCCCTCTGAGCTTTTGTTTCTAATAGCTTTCAAACACTCAGTGATGAGCAGTGATTTTTTTCCCTCCCTCCCCTCAGTCAGCTGAAACAGAAACCATGTTCTGCCGTCATCTGGCAGAAAAGAGCAGTGTCAGGGAGCCACAGCAGAGAGGTCACTGGTAAAATGGACATACAAAGTTAAATATGCACTGCCCACAAAAGGACACACTCTCGCTAATGGTCAAGGCTTGTCTTTGGCTTGCAGCTATTTTGGCTAATAATATTCAAGCCTTGGAAACCGGTTCTGAAATAGGGATCCCAGGTCTTAGCTTTAAGTCTCTAAGCGTTTCTACATTGAACTCAATGAATGGTGAATCAGGTCCTCTAATACAAATACTAAGAGAGAGAAAATACTGCCTTTCATTCAATGCTAATATACTTGACCCCACACACATTTTTCCCCAGCTGATAAATTAGAGCTTTTATTTGCATTTGGGTCCCTCTAGTGGAAAAAGGAAGAAGCCCGAAGACCGCTGGAAAACTTGCATGTGATGTGCTTCGTTACAGAACTGCACAATTTGCAACCGATGGTGTTTCTGCGCCTTTGTTTCACCACTTAACATCAGGTCACACCGCAGCTTGATATAGATTAAGCTGTTGTGGTGATAGAAGCCAAATATCAACCCCCCACGGTCTGAGGAACATTATTCTTCCTGGCCTTCTGGTCACTTACATACCAGGATATTCCACACCTTTTCCATCATTCAGGTGTGCTGGGATGGAGCAGCCCCATGCAGCTGTACAGACTGGGAGACAGCTGGCTTATGAGCAGCTTTGCAGAAAAGGACCTGGCATCCTGGTGGACACCAAGTGAATCGGAGTCAGCAGTGCACCTTTACCAACTTCATACTGAGCTGTACCAAGACTGAAGCCAGCAGGTCAAGGGAGAGATCCTTCCCATCTCTTCAGCACTGGTGTCGCCATAGATGGAAAACGATAGTCAGCTTTGGGCTTCCAAACACAATGCAGACATTGACAGACCAGACTAAGTCCCACAGAGGTCCACCAGGGTGATTGGGGGCTAGAAAACATGATGTAGGAGGAGAAGCTGAGCGAGACAGCCTTGTTCAGCCTGGAGAAGAAACGGTCCAGGGGAGGAGACCTTGCTGTCATCTACAGTTATCTAATGGGAGGACAAAAAGAAAGTAAAGTCCATCTCTTCTCAGAGTTGGACAGTGGAGAGACACAAGGCAACAGACACAAGATGGAAAAAGGGAAATTCTAAAGAGGCACAAGGTAAATATATTTCACTGTAAGCACAGTTCAGCAGTGGAGAAAGTATCTAGAGAGGGTGGGGAATCTCCGGTGTTGGAGATATTCAAGACTTGATCGGACAAGGCCCTGAGCAACGTGCTCTGATTTCAAAGTCAACTCTGCTTTGAGCAGGAGATCGGGCCAGCTGAAGTCCAGAGGTTTCTCTAGAAGTCTAGAGGTTTCTCCCAATCCAAATTACTCTGTTTTGTGTCTCTCACCCACTGAATAACTCATCTGGGCCCTGGCTTTGGTGAAAACCATTTTGAAAAGGAGCAGTGACTATGTGAGAAATTAGCCAAGTAGACCAATCCAACATCTGAGACTGTGGAACAGAGCTAATATCTGAAGGACAACTGTCAGTCTGCATTCATCTCACCTATCCTCAGACACCTGCATTAGGAGTATGGCCACCCAGTCCCGACCCATTCGGAATTACCGTCTATCTCTCAGGCACTGAAGAAAGAAGCTAAAATGCAGAAGAATTCAGTGACACATTCTCATCAGCAATTCAGCAGCTCTGGAGAACAATTCTTATGTGCTTCAAATCAAGGCACACTGCTGTTTAGAGATGAAATAATAGGATTTGGGGTGCAGTGGAGGGAGGGAGCTAATGCTTTTTGCATCGCAGACAGAGTGGCAAAATGGTTATATTCATTTGAAAAGAAAATTGCTGGCAAACTTGCTTGACACAAGGGTGGTTTCCGTGTTTATTTTTTTGCTAGTTATTTCTTCATTCTTCTATATTTTACAGCTACATGATGTTGTTAGGAATTACAGGCCTGGTTTTGCTCCCGCTGAAATAAATGGAAAACTCACTGATTTGTCTACTGCCAAACCAAGATTTTTATGACCCGATGCAGGCAGGCTTCCACAGCAGTCAGCCCAGCACATGGGCAGCCTGGCCAAGAGAGCTGCCAGCCTTTCTCCAGGGCAAGGTGCTGACTGTCCTCAGCAGATGGCTGCGCGGGTATTTCCTCTCTTAGGCAAGGGCTGAGCAAGGGACCGTTCTCTCATCTCTCATACAGCTGAGCAGTCTCTGCCAAACATATCAAAAAATATTCAACTTGGAGCTGGAGGTCCCAGTGAAAATTTGTGGCTCCAAGGGTTAAAACCCAACTGAGCTGAAAGAAGTAATTGGTAACGTTACTGTGTACCACACTATGAGCTGCTCCATATTCTGCTGGGCAGTGTCTCTGTAGGGTTGTGGAGCAAGTGTCGGGCCATCAATAGGAAAGCATATGGCACTAGGAGCATTCCTTCTGGTTTCAAGTTGTTCAAATACCAGTTGAGTGTCAGACTGAAACAGGAGAACTCCAGGACTGTGCTTCGACACAAGAATCTGCTCAGCTCCAGGCAGAAAGAGAAAAATGTTACGTCTCCCTCTGCAACCAAAACCACAGACCAGAAACTGAGCAAAGAATAAGGGAGGTGATGGGACAGCAGCTCCCTACCCAGGTCATCCTGAAGCAGTGATGTGAGCTGCTGACATGACCTTGACAGAGAAGTTTTCTGTCATGGAATAAAACAATTCCAGCATGAATCAAATCAACTCCCCTCCTTCTGTTTTGGGGACTGAAAAAGACCCCACCTGACATTGCTGAGCAGCTAAGCACCTGCTTCCAGTGCATTTAACACACCAGACCCCAGCAGGTGAACTTCCATCCTTAAAATCATACAATTACCCAAAACATCATACTGATCTGACAGCTGACTTCTGGAGCCATGGTATTTGAGAGTTCAAAACAGAGTGAAAAGTGAAGACCCAGGAACAAAATGCTTAGAGGAACCGCAGTTCCAAGGGCTTCCTTACCTACGTAAATAAGTGCCTTTAATATTACAAATACCTACCATGGCATAGGGAGAGTTCATAGCTGTTTAGAAGAGAGGAGCCAGCTTCCTTCATTCACCCCACTAATGCCCTTGTCCAGCCAGGTTTTCCTGCACATGGGGCCCAAGGGAGAAGGGAAGGTGTCTTGCACAGAGAGAGCGTGAAGGCACGGCTGAGCATGTAGTTGGGTTTAAGCCCCCAAGTCCAGAAGTACACAGCTGCCTCAGTGGACCTTTTCCACATCTCTGTGCCCTGACTCAGAGTGTGACAAAGCAACAGGAGATCATGAAGACAGGAGAAATCAGAGAAAGGATGAGAACGAAACGCAGAAGCCAAACATTAGGGGAATGGGTATCAAATCTTTGCATAAGCAAATCTGTTGCCAATCACTTTATCAGACAGAGAAGCCAGTGTGCCTTGAGAATAGTTTCCCCATCCAAAGAATTTGGATTTTAAGCTAATTCTGCTGGCTAAAAGCTTGCCATGGTGCCCTGATCCCTTCAGTTCCGTGGCAAGGGGTGGAAGGCAGCACATGGACCTCACTGGTAACCACACATAATATTGGTTTCAAACACTATTATGAGCCTCAGTTAAAGAGGGAGGCACGATTGCATGATGTTTGTCTTTCAGATTTCTCGGCAGCTGTGTACGCCCATGTGGCGGTTCTCCACATCTGAGTCCCAACAGACCTATTCCACAGCAGCCATTTTTGTGCCTACCTTCTGCCCACAATTATGTTTCCCATCATCCATCAACCTGATAGGAAAACTGCCATCTCATCACTCACCCACCTGTGGTACACAGCACCACGCACAGGCTGCCTGAACCCATACTCCACAGCCACAGACCAGACACCCCTGGACACACGTTTCCCAGCCCACCACCAACTGTGTACACTGGGGTCACACCATGGACCCTCAGCTGATGAGGACAACTTTGCATCCTTACTGCAGAGTATGTTCCCTATCAAGAGTTTCTCAGCCCAAGGCTTTGCTGTCTGGCAGAAACGGGTCCATCCTTCAACCTCTGCTACTGCCTGTCTCAGTGGGATCTCCATGGGGGTTGCACTGCTTTTGCCCATGATGGTGAGTGATCCAGTACAGCCCAGCAGCCTCTGCTCCTTTCAGCAGATGACTTCTCCTCTCTTCGCTACATATGAGACAGCAGCCAGTCTGGCTGCGAGTGCCCCTGGTGAAAACCTCTCGGGCAAAGGAGCTGACTGGCATGCTGGAGCTGTGCAATGAGCCCTTATGGCCCAGAGGTGATGTCCGATAGGACAAAGTATAAAGGAAACCCAAGTTTAACGGTGCCAAATTCTGTCAGAGGCGTTCTCAGCCCAGGGGTCTGAGGCCATGCCAAACACCCTGTTGGTTGCCCTGTGAGGGAGCAGCTCACGGCTAATCCTTACTTACTGAAACACCACCTCCCAGCCAGCAAAAACCAAAATTCCATAGTGGGAAGCTACAGGGATGCCTTAGCTAGGCTGGGACAGGGACTTCAACCATACCCACCCATCAGCAGGGAGCTCTTCCATGCAGAGCTGTCTCTTACTCTGCCAGCAGGTTTTGGAAATAATCACCAACAACAAAGGGGTTTCAGGACTATTTTACACCAGGATCTACAAGGGGTGTCCACAAGGTTATAAAATACCATGTCCCTCATTCCCTCAGGTCTGCTATTAGTAAAAGGTGAAAGGTTGGGCTCCGCAGAGCCCTAACGAGCTCAGAGGGTTGGAAAAGCAGCAGATAATCTAAATCTACTCTGAAATTAATAAAAAATTTATACTTTCACCACATTTCATTATAATTCTTGGGAACAAATGAAGACAAATCGTCATGTTAAGATGACTTTACTGTACAATTTTAGGTGCTTGCTCCCAATACTAGAAGCAGCCAAGTTTCTCAGCAAAACAATTTTAAGAAAATTTTGACATGAACAAAGAAATTCTTCACCCCCAACTTCAGTCTGCAGTTGGCTGAAATTTTCTTCCAAAAATCACAGTCCAAAGAATGAACTGATGAATTTCCACCGAAGCATTTTAAGCTTCAAGGAGTTTCAAGTGAGAAACGCAGGTCTTATAGTGGAAAAATGTTTTGCAACACAGGCATAGCAATTAGTACCAGCTCTGCCTATAACATTTTCAAATTAGTATATACTGTAGAGTCCCTAGTCAAAAGTAGATTAGTGAACCCAAGTGTTTCCACTATTATTTGCATTGATACTTGCCATGAGAATAGCAATGTTTCGTCTGTGAATAAAAACATCAAGTTTAAGCCTTTCTGGCACTACCTATAAAACTTCCCTTTTCTCCCACATGTTAACATGGAGATTCACAGGCAACATGCCAAGAAGACCGGAGAAGCTAAATTCACTGTATAAATAATTCAGGATCAAAACCACTGGTGGTAAATCTGGAAAGTCACCATCTGACCTACCATATGTGGTTACTATGGAAATAGCTTTCTCCTTTAACTTAATGTACTCAGTAGTGGGAACCATTTCCTCATGATTCACATGAATCTCTGGCATGTGCTCCACTGCTAAGTGCCAGCAAAAAGCTGTTT
The DNA here is from genome assembly GCA_008921705.1 of Burhinus oedicnemus. Taxonomy (NCBI): domain Eukaryota; kingdom Metazoa; phylum Chordata; class Aves; order Charadriiformes; family Burhinidae; genus Burhinus; species Burhinus oedicnemus. The sequence goes on along the minus strand of VFFE01008952.1, from coordinate 296,578 downwards.
GTTGCAGTGATATTGTGATACCTTGACGGGAGTGCAGGACTGGAAACTGCCACAAGCTGGGTCTGAGCTAACCGGAGTGGTTCTAGAATACCTGTCAGCAAGAGCAAATCAGAAAAGGACCTGGCACCCAGTGTTGCTATGCGGTCATGTCAAATGCCAGTAATATCAGTTCCAAGGGGATAATAGAACTGTAGCTCACAAGGAATAGGCACAGCTTGTTTCCAACTCAGAGACAAGGTTCATGGCCACCTGCTTATAGAATGTGTTCTTGTTTGAATTAAAAAGGGCGGGTTTGTGATTTGAAGGCTTAAGCACAGTGTAAAAATTCAAGAACTCAGGACTTCTTACCTGGAAGTCACTTCTTTTGCTTATGTCTGTAAAATTAAAATACTTATATATTTCTGTGCATACATCATAGTGTTTTAACAGATTGGATATTCTGGTGATTATAGCATCACGTCAGGAAGAAAAGAACAAAATCTTGGGATTAAATCTGTTAGAAGGATAGGGGAAAGGGAAGAAGGATCTGGTATAATTCTCCAGAGTTTTCGCAAAAACAAGAACAACATCACTAGTGATGCTCAAAATCAGTCCATTTGGAGCACTACTGGGAAGCAGCCTGGGAAACTGATCAGGAAAGGAAAGAACAGAATGACCAGGTTATTGTTAAATGAGTAGTTTTTCCAAAGCCTTCACTTCATATCCGAGTGTCGTGGTTTGGGCCAGATTGGCCCAATCCGGTGGAATGACAGATGCTCGCTCTTTCTTGCTCTGCTCGGGAGGCAAGAAAGAGAGAGAAAAAGAGAGACTTAAGAGTTTAGAAGGAACTAAACCACTTTAATGAAATACTGATAATAAAATAATAAAACAAAAAATAATGAAATATATACAAAACTGTATCAAGCTCCCAGGATGACAATCACGTCACCAGCAGGCACTGGGGAAGTCCCAGACTGGACTCAGTGACAGATGGGAACTGGATTCCGCATCTGGATTCAGGATCGGGATCAAAGGCAGACACAGAGACAGAGTCCTCCCAGGACACCGGCCATTGAAGAAAGAGAGCTGACCCTTTGATCCCTTTTATCCTGAGCACGAGGCAGATGGGATGAATACCCTGTTGGTCAGTTTTGGGTCACCTGTCCTGTCCGCTCCTCCCCGCAGGTGTGACCCCTCTACGCTTTCCCGCTTCCGACCCTCCAACGGGGAAAATAACAAATTCGGCTGCCCTTGGGTGTTATAGCAATAGGATAAGCAAGAGCCTCTCTGCATCCCATTCCTTGGCATCAATTGTAAACATGGGTCTGATCACTCTGAGACCCAACAGTTCCTGCACAACAGGTTTTTAATTTCAGTAGTTAGAAGAGGCCTAGCTAAAAAGTAAAGTTACTGAACAAAATTGGTCCTGTTTTACCTCAAACCAGGACACTGAGGTACATAGCATGTTTTGTTAAACCGCAAAAAATACTTAAATTTGTGTAATGCTTCTACAGTAACAAATCAAAATTCTACATCATGCACCCTGGGTTTACCAGGCCACTGAAATGAAGCCACCTCTGAGATGAAGTGCAACAGTTGTTACAGTGCACATATTAACACTCTACCCATGAGCAGCAGCAGCAGATAGTAATTTATTTAGTATTTTACAAACCAAAACCATGTACAACCCCTGGTTATTAACCTGCGCTCTGCAGAGCCGGCAGGGCAGCCTGTATAAGAGCTTGCCTTGCGTGGGCCAGCAGATTCCCATCCTTTCCAAGGAAGTAAAAACTCCTAGTCACTTGCTATGTGGCAAATAGAAGAATGGTGCAAAGCTCTTTAATTTGAAAGGAAAAGGGCAGGAAAGCCCTACACAAGATGCTCTGCTTTAGGAGTGCTAGGATCCATCAGGCCTTGAAGAGCAGAGAGCGGGTCCTCGAAGAGCAGTCCACAGGGCACATTCCCTGTAGAGTCATAGAATCATAGAATGGTTTAGGTTGGAAGGAACCTTAAAGATCATCTAGTTCCAACCCTGCTGCCATGGGCAGGGACACCTTCCACTAGACTACGTTGCTCAAAGCCCCATCCAACCTGGCCTTGAACACTTCCAGGGATGGGGCCTCCACAAAAGTAGGGAGAGACACATCCAGAGGGCTCAGGACTTATCACCTCCTGTCTCTCTCTGTGAGTGATATAGCTTTCCCACTCCTTGATGCAATCCGTGAGTCTGCAGTCAGATGTGGTGAATGCGGACTTTGGAGAGGCACTGGGCATTTGGCACTTTAATAATTCCTGACTCACTCTGACTCCTTGCTTCCCCCCACATGCTTTCCTTTTTTTATCATGAAGTAAGAACAATGGCTTTCAAATATGCTAAAACTGAGCAAACATAAAGCACAAAATAGAAGTCCTTTTTGACATCTTTGGAACAACAGTGAGCACAACACCTTGGTGTAATTTAGGATACCATTGGTGATTCTGAACTGGTTATTTGATATATGTTGACATGGAAAAGTCATCATTTGTGACAGCTGTGTCACACTGTTACCTACAAACATGATGGCCACTCATGATGGCTACTGTCTGCACCCAGATATATTACAGACTGAGCCATTAAGATGCTCTCATCCCTTCATAGACAGAACTCAACAGTTTATTTAGAAGTACTGCTGAGGCAGTGAAATGTAGTTGTCATCCAGGTACTCAAGCATCCCACTATTCAAGGAATACATGTTTCAGTGCCTCTGGCAGAGTTTATTAATGATTCACAGACCCTAGCACATGTTCCCACCTCAGCTTCATAGGACAGTGTGAAATGGTCAGCTGCACAGCTGCTACACAGGCAAAAATACTCATCAGAAGTGCAAACACAGTGCCATGGTGTGGCTTCCTGGAGATACTTTTGTGTAAAACCTTCCTCACTGGTGCTCGTGATTCAGGTGTCATTTGAATCCACCATCATTTTATTTTCTATGTGCAAGGAGGAAAGGACTAACAGCTGGGCATCCCTAACTCTCCCCAGCTTTTGTTTTGAGTTGGTGTTATCTGATGGTTAAAGCCCAGCAGCTTCAGTCCTCCTCGTCCAGCCTCTTAGCTCTTGTTTGGACAATCTGGGTATCTCCCTGCTCTGAGGAGCCCTGCCGCTAGTCAGCTGAAGGACGGGGGCGGGCTGTCAAAAGAATAGTAGGCAGTGCTCAGGAAAGGCAGGGATCTGACAATGCTCTTCCCCTTACCAAAAGGAAGGTTGGGAACCTCAGGGTCAGGAGAACACAATGGCTGGGCAAACCACCCCTTTGCGATACATCTATAGGAGAGAAGAGAGCACCCTTTGCTGGAGGTGGGTTTTTTAAAACAACCTGTTGTGGGGGCAGTTGGTTGTTTAACAGCTGGTTGCACTGTCTAATTTAGGCAGCCATGACCAGACAAGTGCTTGAGATCTTGCAAAAGGCTTCCACAGTTCCCAGGTTCCTGCAGAGAGGCTGTACCTAGCCCAAGTGTGGGTGCACATCTGCTCCTTCCAGCAGCTGGTTGGAGAAATCCGTGTTTGGTATATTGCCCTGATGTGGACAGTGAACCTCTAGATGAGGTGCTGGGGGGCTGTAACAATTCTGTCAGGGCTCTGCTCAGCTCTTGAAGGACTGTGGCCCTGATTCCCCTCCTTACTTTTAATAATTTGTTTGTTATTATTTTATTTATTCAGATACCTTGGTTGTGTCCAAAATTGGGAACAATACTGCCTTTTACAGTTATTGGGAGATTTAAGCACTGGTCAAGATCCTTCCTGTCCAGATATGATGAAGTGTAACACGCTTTTTTCCTGAACTCAAAATGTTTTCCCCTTACAGCCAGCTAGTAATGATGGAGATTGAAAAGCTAGCAGATGGGTCACTAGTTCTTTCCAGAGCCTGCCCCAGCTCTGTAATACATAGACCATCACAGTCTACAGATTTACACTCCATTACCTGCTGAACCCATGTGCATTTTTCAAACTCAGGCAAATGGAGTTTGATCACATGTGTTAAAACAGTGCCAGCAAAACATGCATCAAGAAGTAACAAAAAGCTCTTCACTGTGGATAACAGTGATGAGAAAGCTTTTGATTTGGTCTCATCTCAGCATTGCCCTTTCCCAAAGTGCGACACATAGCACACTGTTTTTTGGAGGCAGCGTGTAGGTTCCCTGCACCTATCCTCGCAACAACATTTATTAAGTGGTAGCAAGGATACTGTGTGCTAGCAACATTTACTGGGCATTAGCCTGGTTGTAAGGGGCAATGCAGAGCTCGAGCCGTCAAGCAGGAGAGCGGGACCCTGGAAAGGCACTTTGCTGTCCATCTCCACGCCTGGAGTGGGTTGGCTGCTCTGCTCTCCTGGAGCAGCACAGCTGAAGGACAGTCCCAAAGTGCTGGAAACTCCTAAGGGGAAAGATGGCCCCTCCACCTTCAGACATGGAGAAGATGCAGTGAGGACAAGGGCTAAGAGGTACAACCTCTGCAATTGTCTCAGTCTGAACAGGTGCATTAAATGGTTCTTCTGCTTAATCAGTCATTACAAAGATAAATAATTAGTTAAGTGAGGTGTAAAAATCTGAAACAGAGGTATCAGCCTCGCAGCTATGTGTGTGCTGAGATGCAATCAGTCTACAGTCCTAGAAATATAATTTTTAACCTTCTAGATCAGGTAACCACAGGTACTGCCTCAGATATGCAGGGGCAATTTTGACCTTGGACGTCGCCCTCAGCCTTAGCAGAGACTCACCCGGCACCCAGGAAGTTAGGTGCACCTTCCCGAGCCAAGGTAGCCCAACTGTCCCTGTGCCTCAGCCCCCCCCAAGCTCTGCCTTCCTAATCCAGGCCGTGCTGGGGTGCCTGAGCCTGGTCCTGCCTCATCCGAATGCGCAGGGGCACACGCAGAGAGACCCACAGCAGCGCTTTCAGGGCTCATCAGCTCCAGCTTGGCACACACAGCTAACCTGCTTCCCAGACGGACTCAAATCTGCAGACACCATCCCCGCACTCACACAGCCCTGCTCTTAACATTAATAAGCTCTGCCAGTCCCGTGGCTTTGGTCCGGTTCACAGCAAGGCGCGTGAGCTCTTCGTGAATGATGGCGGGGAATGGCGTTGCGCTCCGTGGGACGGACAATCTGTCTCAGCGCTTTGGATGTCAAAGACCTTTTCCTACCAGGCAGGCAGATAGACCTCTTGTAATTAAGTAATGAGCCCTAGCACCTTTCATTACCTCGCAATCACATACTATTATGCTGACTCTCCTTACCTTCCTTAACTTTCATGTGAGAAGCACTGGGATTCTTAATTCAGAAAATGATGGATGATCTCTAAATGGGAAAAGAATCTCAATTTCCTCACATGCAATTAATATTATCTGGCCTAGGCAGACCTGTGCTGCATATTTGAGAGCTCTGCACATAAAGCTCTCCTTTCCTACAGCCCACTGAAATTCAAAAGCCATCTCCACGTGTCCAAAATGTAAAAGACACGGCTGAGTACTTTTGCACCAAGTTGTATGGTCTTTATGGCATCTGAAGCAAATCTTTTAGTAAAGGAATTTGTCTGATTAGCAATTATTTGTGTCAGGCAAACTCTGAACTCACAGTTGTTGCAAGGTTTTCTGTTTGCATGACCATGTCTATCCGTTTCTGTAGGGGATGCATAAGAATTTGCATTATTAGGACAGCCAAATGTTTGCACTCTCACAAACAGTACAGTGAAAGATTATTTTGTTTTGCACAAAAAGATTCCGGTTTCATCCAATGAGAAAAGGGAAATCTTTGGCCCTCAACCCAATTTACACACAAAAACGTTTGGGCCTTTAGTTATCATGAATCAAACAGAAATAATTATTTGGCTTTTACATTTGTTTGTTTCTTTGTTTGTTTGTTTGTTTGTTTGTTTCAATAAAACCAGGAATTTTCCACATCAGTTTTTATTTTGACAATGAAGTTATTTCTTTTAAAGCAGTATTTCCAAAGGAATATTCCAACTGGCTTTAGCTGCTCACATTTTTGTCCAATAAAGAAAGGGAAAATGTAAGTGCAAGAGACAAAAGCTGTGGAGTCACACAAGGATGAGTGATCATGAGGAGTGCATTTTACTTGGCTATTTCCAAAAATCTGTTTCTCAGTAAATAATAATTCTGAGTTCTTGTTCATCTACAGATCTCAAATAACATTTCTAAGAGAAGCTTTACCCTTAAAATAAAAATTCACTTCTTTCACATGCTTTTCAGAAAAGGCATGTACATACACTTCACATGCAAAATTATTTCTAGCCACCCACACTAGCTTCAGTAACCACATATTCCAATTTCCATAACCCATTTTCTTCCCCACACTTTCTCCTCACTGAACTGTCAAATCCTTGGTTGCACTGTAATCTCCTTTTCCATACAATTTCCTTTCAAGAACCTCATTTATTTTCAGGTGCTATCAAATAAATAATCATTTTCTAAATTGATCTCCAAAGCTAAAATCTGGGCTTGCTGCTGCTGTCATTCTACATGTAGTTCACAGTCGCATATACATACGTGCACAGACATGAAGAAAATTAGGAAAAGTCTGCCACTAAAATAAGAAACTCAAAGGATTTAAGGACCTATAGTCTTGTATTTTATATACTCCTGAGGCCATGTTAATGCTTGAAGCAGCAGAGATTCACTGTTTCACAAAAAGAAGCAGTCAAGTTGCATGCTTCCATCTCACAATTTCAGCCTACCCAAAACACCATATCCAACAGAGTCCTGACCATGTTCATCCAGGTGACCTAAATTCCCATTTTCTTGTCTCCCAGGCTCATACTGGCTTCTGACATGCAGTCTGAGGTACCTGGTACTAAAATCCCTGTAAGAAGTTGTACGGACAGAGCATCATATATCACATGCAACATTGCAAGAACAGACACAGCATACTCTACTAGAAACTGAATTATTCATATTCTTATTTAACTTTTCTAACTCCATTCTTCAATATAAATGAAGTTTCTATAGAATCCCTACTCCACTGCAGCCATTTAAGTTGGTTCAGGAAGTTAAAAGAGGGAATTGGAGGATGACAATTCCCAAAAGCAAAAATTGAAAAGGAGGATCCAGCCTTCATGGCAGGTGAACCCCCTTTAAAACAGTGAGTTTTTTCCCAAGGATCCTGTTCTGATGTAACTCTGCTACTGTTTGTTTGCTTTGATTTCAGGATTAGACTCTCAAGGTACATTTGGCAAGCCCATTCCAGAAGATCTGCCTGGATGTTCAGCCCAAGGGTACACTTACAGTAGCAGCTGGTTGGCAAGATTTCGTTCAAGTATTTTGGGGACCAAAAAAAGATCGAGTTTTGTCATAATTTATGCATTTTCAAAAATCTGTTCATTATGATAACATTTGCCCTAGAAAAAAATTGAACCACATATTGTGAAGTTCTTGTATCTTATTTTGTCATTTTGGAATGGCAGTTTTGATTTTCTTTCTCCTGAAATGGACTTTCAAAATAAAATTCAGTTACAAAAGTTACAAAACATTGAAATTAAGACCAAACATTTTGTCTCATTTATCTGCTTTCCTGGAATTTCACTTACTTGGAAAGGGTAGTTTTTCCTTTCCAGTTGGGAATGGAAAATCAGAGTTTCCTTGAAACAGAAGATCTAGTCTCCACCCATATTATTTGCCATAAAATGTGCTTATAAAGGTTAGGAAAGGATTTTCAAATAATCAAAACCATATCAAAATCACTCAAAGCTTCATCCGTGTTACATAGAGGAAATAGTGTTGTGGTCACTGTGATCAGGCTAAGTTCCCACAGTGGAGTACATGGATCCAAACAGTAGGTCTTCCCCAGTGCCTTGCTCCATTAGAAGACCCATAGATCAACCAAGACATCAGAAAGTAACACCCAGCTTTCACAGAGTCACTCACCAGAAGATTGGTCACATCCAACAGTGGCAAAAAGAGATAGCAACTTTCACAAATAGTTAGTATCACTGAGCTTTAATGAAGGTTAGGACCACAACCCTAAAGAATCTCTCAGAGTGGCTGGATTGTCCCTGGATCTGGAGACACTGGTCCAGTTCTTCTTTTATTTGATGGAACTCTGACTTGTCTCGGAAGTACACACTTCCAAAATTCACTTTTACCAGAATCCTGAAAGTATAGTTACTAGAGATACTACTTCTGAAACCAGATAGGACAGAAGATTGGATCCATTGCACAAATGAGTCAATGGACTTACTGCCACCGATAGACTTCAAATCACACAGTGCCAAAACTCTGCAGCTTCAACCTTTGCTTTATTCAATCAGTAAGGGATTGTCCTACTAGGTGACATATCCGGATTTTTTTTTTTCCATCCCTAAATAATTACAAGGAAGACGGAAATTCTCCACTGGGAGAAGATTAATGAGTGTGTAAGTACACAGGAAACTAAGTGGGATGTTACTACACCCAAAACAATTGGATCATGGGAGAACACTTTGAAGAACATCACATTTTATGAAATAAGATTCCTGCACTATTCTGGAGTAGTTTAGGGCAGGAAAAATGTACCTGTGATGTCACCAGGCCTGTTGGGTACTTCCAGTCTAGGCTTGTGCTGCCAAGTATTCCTGGAGCGGTGATTTAATTTTGGCTGTGTCACTACTGCGATGTCAGCTGCACTGCTGCGAATGCAGCTCTTGTGTCATTCCAGCTAGGCTGTTGCTGTCTTTCAAAATCGTCGTCATGTGTGACACTACAAATGGACAAGTCAGCAAGGTAACAGTCGCAATAATAAATTCTAATTGCACATATGGGTGAGATCAATAATGCATTACTACGGGTAGCAGTTGTTATGGGGCCAAGTCTGGGACTAACAAAACTAAACAGCAGCCTGAATAAAATGAGCTTTTTGCAGACTCATGCTAACCAGGTGTGTAAATGTTTGCCTGCTCCCAACCTCGGCAGAGTGGCTCGATGAGGAAAGGCCGTTGGTGGGTACTTTGCCCGGGAAAATGGGGCTTCTGTCCTGGTGTGGATCCTCCTAATCCAGAGAAAAGGTTATTTCTCTGCACTCCACTTCAGCAATTAAAAATGAGATCGAATGGGACTTCTTGTCATGTGATGTACGTAGAAATACTAAAGTTTGCCAGCTCCTCATTTAAGCAGGAGCACGGTAGTTCTCCCTTGGTAGTTCCAGTAGATGGAGCAGCTCCTGTCCTGGCGCGGGCTCCCAAGGCTCTCTTCTGCAGCTGTCTCCCTGGGCTTTTCCTCCTCTGGAGCTTCACAAGCACACTGTGACGGTCCCTCAGGCTTCCAACTGCATTTTGGATGAAAAATGAGGAACAAACAGGGAGCATTCATTCTGAAGGACCAATATATATTGAGTCAAGCATAAAACTACAAATTAAGAAGTAGAATCAGCGCTGGAAAGAAAGCAGTTTGCCAGTGTGGATGGATGCACGGCCATCCCATGAAAGATTCCCCTTTCATCTACTTAATAGCTCTTTCCCTGCAGGAACATTTGAAAACTTAAACGCTGGCCAGTAAGCAGCAGTAAGCTGACACCCATTTTTAGCTCACACAAATCATCTGACATCATTCAGCTCCCTGGTGGGTGAAATGGATCCGGGGTGCGAATCCCACAGAGACGGGACCCCAAGACCCCACCCCAGCAGCTCACATTGCAGTCTGTCATTGATACAGGGGTCTGGACCAGCCAGACTAGCACTAAGTCAGGACCTGCTGTCCCACCTCCATGCCACCATGCAGACACAGCCTCCTGGGGTCCCCTGGGGACAGATCTGCACCTTCCCAAGACTCCAGAATATGGACCATTTAATGACAGACTGCATGTTGCCATGCCCAGCTGAGCTGATCTAAGTCTCTGCGTGCACAGCCCACAGATAGTGCCGTACGGAGTTCAAGTTTGCTTTGTCTTCATTAATCTTTTCCAGCAGCAGATGGACTCCCAAGCAGCAGAAAACTGCCATATCAAACACAGATGTCTTCCGGTTTCTCACTGTACTGGGGAAATTGGTGTCCAGAAAGAAGGAACCAGAAGCAGCAGCCTCAGCTCATTCCTTCTCTCCGGTTCATGGAAAACTGGAGGCAGCACAAGGCAGAAATCACCACACGATAAGTCAAGAGCAATAAAATCAGTCATGCTATCCTGATGAGAAAAAGGTGGAAGACCTCACTAGGAACAAAAATATCAAATGCATATCCACCAAAGCACGCTGAGGGTCAATCCTCCACTTACACACTGACCTTACACAAGTAAAGTCAATGAGTATTTCTCCATTGACTAAAATGTCAGTATAAACTGTTCCCAGCCTAAAGTGACCCACTTATGTGGCGGTAGTAGAGACAAATTGAAGACTGTGAATTTATCTATTGACGAAATGCAAAGACAGGAAAGCCATGTGCTAACTGTCTTTTGAAGACCATGGGGCACATGTGTGTCAGTATGACATGTATTGGCCCATTTTGGGTGACACACACGACACGTGACTGGGAAAGGTCTGAAAAGCATACAAGTAAGAAGCTAAACCAATTAAAGAAATTGTGATAGACCCATAATAAAATTCAGGTAACCAACAAGACGAGAGCGGAAACGTAACCATCCCGTGTACAAGAGGCAAACCAGACTGAGTGCCATCGCAGTCAGACTGCTATATAGCATGTTTTATTGACAGGATGGCTTGTTACCCGCTGTGTTTCCTAAATAAATGAACTAGAAGGGCAAACCCACTCTTGAACTGAGGCTGGGGTCAAAGATGACAAAGTGAGGCAGGATGCCCTGGTTGAAGGGGACAGTCACTGTCCAACGATCAGTATTAACAGAGGAAGAACCAGCCCTGACATAGTCAAAAGCTTATTGCTATCAACTGACTGTTGGATCCTTCTTCTGCAATCAGTGATTTCTCTGACTAGACTGGAGGGACAGCGGCTTTCCCTCTGGATAATTTCAAGTATATATTCCCCGTCCCTGCATTTTAGTAGATTAAAATTCATGTACTTGGGGAGGCTTCCAGAAGGTCTCTGGAGCTACTTGGTGACAAATTCCCTCACTACTGCAGTCTGCTTTTGAACTGATCCTGGATGATGGGACTTTCCTCTTGCTCTTTGCAAATGCTCAAGGAAGCTCTTCCACAGGCATAAACCAGGGCAACTCACTGATTTCAGTTCCTGAGGAGAATTAGCTAGATGACCATTTTTAATCAGGCTAAGATTTTAGGGCAAAGAAAATTGTTTTAAATGAACCAGAGCAAAATCCATCATCCCTTCAGCACTGTGCATATTTCTCTCTGCTCTGTAATTTCATCTTTGGAAATTCCAGCAACGTCAGTCAGAGCAAACGGAGAGTCCCAAGGAATAATGAAATAAAACAAGATATTCAGTGTTACATCCAGCACAACTTAGGAATGATTTAAAAACTAAAGTGGAACTTTTACAAAACCCTTAGGAAGTTTCACATTTTGTAGTGTCAGCAAAGCAGGAGCAACCATCCTTCCCTGCACAGAAATTCACAAAGAGCTGTAAACACCTACAATAAATCTAAAACTTGTGACCACTTCTTAAATTTAATGTGTTGGAGGGCTTTTGTTGCAAATCCCAAGGTATTCTCGGTATTATTATATTTTATTGTACTACTTAAATAAGCCTTAAAATTTACTTACTGGACTAGGTATATTAACTTCCATAGCAGCTGTAATCCAGTAAAGAGTTTACAAAAGAAACTTAGTAAATTTTTTTATATTGTTTTATATTTCAATATAAGAGCCAATATTGATTCTTTTAGCTTTAGTACTATGTGTTAGAATAAAAGGTCTGTGAAAACAGTTCCCTGGTTTCCTAGTTGTAAGAAAAAATCTAGGCTTTTTTACGTGAACGGGTAGCTGAAATAATAGCCACCTCCAGCCTAAACATGGCACACGCCATCATCCAAAAGAGAAGCACATACAAAAGGCAAAAGGGTTTTACTTGCTATTCTTCTGTGAACATGCATATTTTAAACAGACAAACAGGGAGATCAAAGGAAACAGAAATGCAAAGGGTACAACTTGAAAAAACATCACCAGCGTGACAAGGTAAAAGAGAAAGCAGAAGTGCCAGGGAAAGGGCATGCGGCTTGCAGAGAAAAGTCACTGCGTCTTGTTGCCCGAGTCTTTCAAAGTTCAGAAAAAAAGGATTTTGTATGTTGCTTAAAAGTAAGCACCCCTGCATGAGATGGGGACGACATTCCTTCCTCAGCTTCTCCTCTTCACGAGAGCCCACTGCTGCTGCCCAGCACATGCCTGGAGATTCCCACGTCCAGGCAGGTCCCTGTGAAGTCAGTGTGTCCCCAGAGGCAGAAGGATCCATAGGCAAAGCTCAGACCATGAGGGAGGTCAAAGTGTTTACAGGCTCAGCACGCGATTCCTGCCAGTGTGCTTAATGTTAAAGACTCCCACTGAAATCAATGGGTCTGCCCACGTTTGTACTCTTATTCACAGCTCCCCTAGATGTTGCATGCTTGTGTCCTAATCTTAAAAGCCAAAAAAACCCCATCAATGTAGGGTTATGGTCACAGAAATGTAACGTGAAGGAGAAAGTGATGTAAGAAGGGAGAATTAGAGGAGTATACTGAAGTGTTAGTACAAGCGGCTATTGAAAAAAACTAAGAAAAGAACATGCTACTGTAAAACTTCAAGTCCAATGGCAGTAAAATGGAAGAAAATGTAATGTTTAAGTCAATTATTATTCATTAAACATTGAGACTGTGATAGGACTTAGAAACCAACTGTGTTGGCCTTTGCAGAGTTATCAGTCTGAGGGTTCCACCGCTACTGAATACCCCAATTCAAAGAAACATCACCATTCAAAAACTCTTTTGCAGACTGCATAGAGTCACTCTCCCAGGGAGGCTTTGGGAACTCAGGAGACACAACACTGAAGCAGAAGCAATCCTGCCTAAGCAGCCTCCCAGCTCATCTTTTTCTGACCTATTTGTGAAAATTCCCCAATGAAGGAAGCTCCCCGGGCAGCCTGTTCCGCTGTTCTTACATTTGTTCCATCATTTACATCTTACATTTGTTCTTACATTTCTTACATCTTTGTTCCATCCAAACCAATTGCCACTACAGATTTTGCAGCAACCCACATCTGTTAAACATGAATTTTGGCTGGTGTATGAGGCTTTATTTTTAATGTTATAAAAGTTAGTATGAAAAAACTATCAGATGAAACTGAGTAAATGTACTGATTGCATTAGTTTTATTCTCCACTCCCTTTTATTTAAAAGTCGTTGTTTATTGGTACATTAATGCCAGTATCTGTAAATTCAGAAAGTTTGCCTGGAGAGCAAGAGTTAATTTATAATTTATTCTGTTACTCCCATCTCTCTGGTGTCTGTTTCATTGGAGACACCATGGTGTCTCTCCCTTAACCCATACCTTACTTTGAGGGGTCATCCAGGCCAGTGTTAGACCCTGTGCAAACTGCTATGAATCAAATGCAGATGATATTGGTCTTTTCAGTCTGCTTTGTGCCAACCAAAGTGACAAACAGACTACAGAGCCACATATGTCACATTTTTATATTAAGCTATAATTGTGATATACAAGGGAGTTCAGTGGGCCAGTCAAAAGTTGTCCTAGGGCTGCTGTCCTGAATCACAGCAGTGATCCATCTAGCTCATTATTCTGTTTTTTTAGCACAAGTCCCATGTACTTCAGAAGAAACCTTTTAAAATATCACACAATAGTCAGATACGGACTGAACTAAGCTCTGCATTAAATCTCAGTGTTAAACCTAATTTTTAAAGACTGGATTATCCCAAAAGAGCAAGATTTAGTAATAAACTGCTAAAATCTCAGAGAGAAAAATATGTAAAAATAGCTTTAATGTAGAAACTAATTTAGTAGTGATGGATAAAGACAGTATTAGCTGGAGATAGGTAGGCTCCAGCTGTCATCATTTCTGATCTCAGATCCAGATCCAGAGAAGCATTTGCATTATTAACTGCTCTGTAGATACAGAAATCTCAGTGAAATCAGCAGGATCTCAGCACCCAAATGGAAGCCAGGCACAGCCTTGCTCCTTCTACATCAGTTCATGGAAGCCTTCTGTTCCACTTGGGCTTGAATGAATCCCAATTCAGAAAAGATTCATGCAGGTACCTAATTTTAAACCCCGTCTGTACTGACCCCACTGCAGTTGGGCAGAGTCCAGTTCTGTATAATCATAGGATCCCAGAATCACAGGATGGCTGAGGTTGGAAGGAACCTCTGGGGGTCATTTGTCCAACCCTCCTACTCAGTCAGGGCTACCTGCAGTGTAGTCCCTCTGTCTTCACTGAGACCACTTCCCAGGAACAAAGCTACCTACTCATGCATACTTCTGCATGTAAGAGCTTCCAGCAGATCCTAAGGGAGGATTTCTGTTCTTACTGTAAGATGTTTCATTCCAAATCTTCACATTAGAACAGACAAATTGTCTCAACTGTGGTAATTTAGAGTTTTTCAAGGAGTCATCACCCAAGAATGACTGTAGGCATCTCTCCTGTGGAAAGGATATGTCAGCAATGCTACGTTGTACTGAGCTCTACCAGCAAACAGACACTCTCTGAAGCAAGATCAACGAGAGGACCTCATTTGTACCTGTCCCTGAATTCTAACCATCTGTGACAAAGGCTGGAAATCAGAAGTACCTAACTTTTGGGATGGAATTCAGTTCCAGATTCATCGGCAGAAACTTAGCTGTCTACATGTGCACTAGTAGTATAAACTCACATTGCAGTCAGCTCCAGGTCTTGATTTTGTTAAACAAATATATCTAATGTTGTTTGATATGCTCCAGGGGATCCAGGAGATCTACATAGGGCTGGATGACATGGCACTGCACCCATGAGATGTCCAGTACCTCCCTGAGCAGCATCAGAGGTCAAGCACAATCTCCTAAGCTGATATCCCAGAACACCTTGGACCATGTTTATGCAGGCTGTCCTGATTCAGTCACCTAACACAGGCACCTAGTGCCACCTGAGGTGCCCATCTCCAGCTACAGTTTCAGAAGGGGACAAGTCTCCTTTAGGTCCTACACCATATCTGCCAGCCCCATGCAGACGTGTCAAATACATTACAGTATCTCAAATGACACTTGATGCATGCATGTGGACAAATGACATCCCTTTATAGTCACTGGAGAGAAAATAGCAGTTCACACCAGCTACTTTAGACAGGTTCTTTGTGATGACATGAATCACACCATGTCTATTGCGATTTATTGACCATAAAGAGGCTCTAGATGATAAGCTCAGATACAGACATTAATGCTGCAGACATCTTCATCTGATCAGATGAGAAACACTCCAAGGAGCACAACTCCTTATATTACAGGGTTTTTCCTGAGGGATTTTATTCTTCCTGTATAAAACCAAAAATGGTAATTTTTGCATGGCTGGTTTAAATTTTAATATTCTTAATCATAAAAAAGTTGTGACTACCTTTCATTTGGCAGCATGCTTTCTTATTAGTAAAGAATACAGCTGCTCATTTCAGGAGTGAAAGTCTTCAAATTTTTCACAAAATATAGCATGAGAATTTACTAAATTAAGTTACAATCATGGGTGAAAGAGGGTTGGAAATATTAGATTCCTTAAACTGCAGAAATAGATTAAGGGATGAACATAAATAGAATTACGTGCCTCCTCGCAGCCTCTGCCAATGAATATTCTATCCAATCAAAGTGAATACATGCTTGATAGGATCAAGCGAAAATGTTATGAGTGGGGTGGCTAATTATTGAATGGAAGGTTGGCAGTGGAACAAGTAACGACATCTCATCACTAGCTCATCAAAATGGGCATTTCAATGTTGAACTGAAATCTGTAAATAAATAATTTAAGACACTTTAACAAATTCTATATTTCAGGAATTGAATTCAACATAAGCACCTAATGCTTATTGCAAGACCCACTTTTGATATTTTTTGAGTGGGAGGTGTTTTAAGAGGAACAGTCCTTTGGTCGTTAAGAGTATCACAAAAGCAGCTCACACTATGCTTTCCTTGATTTACTCATGTAAGTTTGGCATGGGCCTTTATATACCACAAACATGTGTTTCGGTACTCCCAAGGGACAAGAGATAATTACCGAGGAGAATGGCAAGTTAACCATTTTTAAATGTAATGAATAACATTAATTTTACTGAGCAGAACAACAACAACAAATATATAGAGGGATTCTTTTTAAATTTCTAAACCAAGAAGATGCAGACTTATCACACCAAATTAAGCCAAACACAATTCCCTAAAAATTTGGAATCAAATAACACTTTTGCTTCCATTTTTCATATAAGATTATAGTCCACAAATTTGACTAGTTCATGGGAGTAGCAAAAGGTTTCTCAATACATAGAAACTTAGTGCTTTTAGCCATGTTCCTATAGAAAAGGGGGAATTAAATTGGTCCTACCCAGAGGACTAGATTACCTAGTCCAACTCCCCTGCCATGGGGGTCTCCCTCAGAAGCCCAGCAGCATATGCACAACCAGTTGTCACAGTTTAGCTAAGAGTGACAATTTCCATGTAGTGACCAATTCCATCGTCAACTGGGCAGTGACGGGATCTTGCTGAAAAAGACACAAGGGCTATGGTGGACACCACCTGGCTATGAACCAGCAATATATGCTCACAGGGAAAAAGAGCAAACTGTGTTTTCAGTTATATTTGGAGCAACAAGGCTCCCAGTCAAGGGAAGTCATTATCTTCTTCTATTGGGTATTGGATTGCTGGGTCTGGTTTTTGGCTCCCCAGTTGAAGAGGTAAGGAGCTTAGGGAACAAGACCTAGGAGGAGACGCTGAAGGAGACGAGCTTGTTCAGTTTGATCAAAAGGAGTCTAAGGGATGATCTAACAGAGATCAGCAGCTACCTGATGGGTAGTTACAAAGGTGACAAGCCTGATCCTCTGCGCAGCCCAATGGTTGACTGGGTCCCAGGAGGATGGGAGCAGGGGCAGTAGTACCTTTGGAAGAAAAACCTTCCTGGATAGGTCCAGGTTTCCCTCTGTACTGGGAAAGATGGTAACAACTCTCTTTGCATCAACAGCTTCCCTAATGTACATAGAAATAAAAACAGTAACACCCTTCTTAAGTCATTTGTCTCATTGGTTGCAAGTAATACGAGCTTGTAATATTTGTGTTTGCTCTTTTCAGGAAGAAAAGGCAGGGGAAGGACTGGCAATCAGAGAAACAGCTGTTCTGGCATCAGTGGGAAGGCACCATATAGCTTCAGTCTTTTCAGCAAATTGGCCTTCCTAGGAAAGTGAAAAGGCTGTAAAGCACAGCGTTCTCGTGTGCCCGCTGCAAGACTCAGAGCAGAGAGCAAAGGCAGTTTCCAGTGCTCAGAAAACCTTACACTTCGGGTATCTGGCCCTTCTGATGCAGTGCTCCCTTCATTGATGCTCAAAAGTCAATAGAAAGGGAGGCACATAGTACACGCAGAGCACTGTTCAAAACTGGTCACAGTCTGCCCTGGCTGCTTTGTAGGTGCACAGATTTCAGTCTTCAGGTGACGAGAGTAATCATCCGATCCAACTCGCAGCATTGCAGAAAACCAGGAATCTCCTTGCTGTTCCTGCAGCATGTGGGCTAATCCACGTTGGAGCTCTGTGATAGCCCCTGCTTTCCTTTTAGTGTAGGAAGAGGAAGGATCAGCAATGCACAGTTGCTGGAGAGTAGTAAGTGCTCTGTTCTTAATCTCCCCCACGTGTATGAGAAAGTAAACAAAAGCCAAGTAAAGAAAATGGGACACAGAGGACCATATTTTCAAAGCGCGGCTCTTAAGCTGTCACCCATTACAAGCCCCGTGCACATTAGATCCATTTATGTCACATTTGCACTTGCAGATTGAAGGCCTCTGGTGCAATAACCGTTCATTTCACACCAGCAGAGCGTTGGCACCTGAGGCCAACCCAGCCCTGCGAGGAGCAGAGGCAGCTCTGCGCAAGCCGGGTTTGTTTTCACAAGAATTAAACCAGACCCCACCGTCTATCAGACAGGTTCCCCTTGCTGTGTATGAGGTGTTTGTCCATTCATCGGAAAAACAGTCCCTGCAGTTCTGGTGGGTCAGGTCTCTGCTGGGTCAATAGGCTTTTCGTCTCCTGCAGCTGTGGCACGTGCAGTGCAAAACAGGGAGCTGCATGGCAGAGGTGGGGAAGAGGCAGGACCTCCTCTCCTGGGGGAAAACCACAGTCCTAATGTGAAGCTCCAGCAGCTGCTTCACAAGCTGTTGAGAATGAATTGCCACCATTTGCAACACAGCGTTTTACAGTAAAATGGCTTCAATTTCAGGAATCTTTAGTACTGTAATTCATGGCAGTTCAGCTGCTGCTGCACGGATGGCTGAGCTGTCCCTGCAAGAAGTGGTGGGAGTCATTCCAATTGTTTGAAAATAAGCTGGACACCAGAAGGGCCAGCTCTGCCCTATCCCAAAAAGCCATGGTGAAACATCTTCCTGCACAAATTCACATTTCAGACACAGAAAGTGACTGTGAAAAAAAGCAGAGATTTATTTTGACAAACAAAGGAAAATAAGTGACAACCATGCTCAGAGTTACCAGGTTTGTGCACGTCCCAGATGGCAGAAGGCACAGCCTATCTGCGTTACAGGAAAAAGTGCTTGGAGTACAGATATTTTTAGCTGAAAACTTAGACTATGGAAAGAACAGTCTTGGCCATATTTGGCCCATTAAGCTCAGTGAAGTGCTCTGGGATAAGGAAATGAGTGAGAGAATCCCTGGCCAGATTCCACCTTGGCTTCTATCTATCACAACCAACTTTGCAGTTAATTCTTGTGCATCCCTTGCTCCATCAGAACATTTACTGAATAACTTTAAGTACATATTTATCCCCCTGCCATTTAGGCATTAAACAAACACTCAAGTTTTGCTGGAGAGGGGCCCTTAATGAGTAAGAATAATCACGGATATAGCAGTAGCCAACAAAATCAATACCTAATTCTTTGCAGCAGGACCCCTCGCATGAAGGACTCTTGTTCAGAGCAAGGCCAAGAGTAGAGTTTCCTCAGAACTCACCAAGCTTTCAGGCACAATGGTGGGATTCAGTTCATCTAATGGCAGATACTTCCAATACAGGTGTTGACATCTGCTCATCACCTTCAACTCCTTTTATAGGAAGTGGAGAGAAACAATGTGTTCTTGAACTGCTCTTCATCTGATGTCTTTTAGCGGTCTGTCTGGGGGATTTATCATACAACCCATTGAGTCATATTCAGTTGACCGTATAGGGGCCAGCTCAGGGTAGACACATTTTATTTAGGGGATGAATCCTTCCACCTCTCTGCAAAAGGCAGGGACTGTCCATCCCCCCAGGCTCTTACAGAGGAGCTGAGACCTAACCCAGCTGCAAGGGTCAGTGAGGAGCCCTGGCCTGGCCCAGTAAAACTAGGGCTGCCACACCACTTGCTGGGGAGCAACCTGAGCAAAAATCCCTGCCTCTCAATAAAAGCCACCCTGAAGCTCAAGAGAAGCCAGAGAGCCCTGTCCCAAATGGGAGCTAATCCTGTCCCTGGATGTGCAAGGCAACTGCTCCACAAGAGGGCCCCCAGACAATAGCAGAGCCTGGGAGACACCTCTGTCCCCTTGTACTGCCCACCCAGCACTGAGATGGAGACCTCCCCTCCCCGTGTCCTTTCCCAGACCTTCACCCTGTGGCAGTCCCAGAAACTGCCTTCCCTAGTCCCATCTGACAGAAAAACACTAAGTGATGTCACCGTGTGTCACAGCTCTGCATTTTGGTGTCCACATCCTGAGGAGGTGCTGGGATCCCACAGAGGAGGTAGGGAAACGACATCCCAAGAGCACTGAGTCCTTAACAGCAAAATTACTGACTTACTCCCAAGGATGCCCACACCTCACACTAGCCCCTGAGAGAAGGCGATGAACCACCCACCAGCCCCATTCATTAGTGGGGATGCAGTATCCAGTGCAACGCCAATGCCCTGAGAGGCGATGCAAAAACAGCCAAGAAAAGTAGTGTTTAGCCATGGTTTTCCTACAGCACAAGGATAGCCTCTGTGATTGCCGGGGCCCCAGGCCGGAGACGAGTGAGCCAGATGTGCATACCCACAGCTTGGGTGGCACCTTGACCGAAGGAGATGCCCCAATGGAAATTGTTTGACAGGCCTAAACAGATACATCTTTAATGTTGGCGATGCTGCGGTTTTAGTCCATCAAATTCTTGCTGAGTTCCTGTTTTCAGGTGAGTGTATTGTATTCTAACTCTTGTGTTTACCTTTCTCTACTGAAGTTGTTTTGTTCTAAGATGGTTTAACTTGCTTGCAGCTTCTGTCCCTGGAGTAAAACTTGGATCTCCTTGAGTACAGTAACATGCCCATTGTAAAAGTCGAAGTGCAAACAGCTAAGGCAGAGCGCACTATTCGTCTCTCCTCTTATGGCTGGAGAGCTGAGGTCCAAAGAGACCAGCTACCCAGTGTCACACATGAAGTCTGTAGCAGCAGACATAACCCATTGCTCCTGAGCTTTAGCCTTGCAGCATCCTAACTAGAGCAAGGATTGCCATCCACTTGGTTTCTGCTCGGCTGGCAAAGTTTTGTGGTTGGTGGTGAAAGAGCTGAGTCTCGTGATGGGAGATGTGATGCCAGCTTGGGCTGCATTGGGGTTATGGTGCTTTAATCAGATGTGGATGTGGCTATGCTGTGTTCACTAGAAACTGGTTTCTAGTATGTCCCAGCCTGGTTATAAGGTTCTTCGTCAAGTCACGCTGAACACCCTCAGTGCAGATTATTTAACAGCTGCTGGGTTTAGAGGTAATCTAGCTCAGAGGCTGCAGAGATGACATCTGAGAAGTTCACAAAGCTTGTGCAGGGAAGCCGACACTGTGTTTTCCTCAGGTCAGTGCAGAATTCACTCCTCGTCCCAAGCAGCTGCAAACAGAGGTGGTGAAAGGCTTCTGGAGAGCAAGTTCTCCACTGATGACTTCCAGGTATCTCCCCAGTGAGCAGGGAGGCCCATATCAAGCATCAAGAGCACATGTGAACAGCTGCCATGGGAGGAAACCGCTCAAGTTATGAGGTTTGTTTTCAATTCTTTCCCCAAACTCAGCTCCATATGTTGCTACATTTTTCCAGCCTCTGCAAAGTGATTCATGTGGCATGTTGCCTAACATTGCACAAAGTGTGCCCATACGAGGCCTCGCAAGTGTGCGGGAAGAGCTCTGCACTAAGGCAGGTCCCACCTCTGCAAGGGCAGGCAGGACTAACATCACTTGTTAGTAATGCTCCTGCCCTTCTTCAGCTAAATACAGAAATCCCACAGAGCTTGTGCATTTTCCAGCCCGCAGCGCACCGGGACAAATCCTATTTGAAGTTCCTGTCCCTTCTGCAGCTCTGGTCGGGCTCTTGCATCCAGTTGAGGGAAGGCACTGTAACTCTGGCAGCAAACTCTGTCCTCTTGGCCATAAACGTCCTGCAAATAACCTTCTGGGGTCTTTGGCCCAGCACCACGCCTGATGTTCCCACATAGATCTCTTTGTCCAAGATTTACAGAGCAACATGATGTAAACAGCATCCTCTATCCGGAAACGTAATTGCAAACTCTGAATTGATTTTGTGCCAAAGAGATATACCATGAAACTCAAGCGGGCTATTAATGAGAAAGACATTAGCAATAAAAACCCATATAAGTCTGCCCATAAACATGAGCGAGCATTATGAGAGTGGGAGACGGACATGCAAACCCTGCACGCTGTTTACGTGGGGTGATTTTGCTAACATTTGGAGCTCTGGTGTAATAAACCTTCACATAAATACTGCAAGACTCCACTACATAATTATTCCATCTTGAATGTCATCATCTGTACTTTCTCCCAGCGTACAAGTGGTTTGGATATTTGGAGGGAATATTTGGGACTCGATCGCTCAGCACCGGGTTCAATTACTTTTGTAGCAGCATGAGCATATGTTAAAGGTATGTCAGCTCCAGGGGAGGCAGGGAGGCTGAACGAATTTGATTCCCACTAACACCACATCCTGGAGGGTGGAGGGAGTGCAGTGCAAAGCTGGCTGAACTTGCGTCTAGGTTAAATCATGTCCGAGCTAGTAAAAATCTGCTTTCTGTGGTGAGGTGACTGGCGCTCCGGACAAGGAGAGCACAGTGGACGTTGTACAGCTTAAGTCTTGCAAGGCTTTTGACATAGTCTCCCTTGGTGTCCTTATCATCAGATTGGTGCAACACGGGCTGGATAAGAGGAAAATAAGGTGGGTGGAAAATTGGCTGTGCTGCCAGGCTGAAGGAGGTACGAGCAGCAGTGCAAAGTCCAGCTGGCAGCCAGGAACTGGTGGTGTCCCTCAGGCCAGCCCTGGGACCAGTACTGCTTCTTGTCTTCCCTAATGGCCTGTGTGACAGGAGACTGAGTGCAGCCTCGGCAAGGCTGCAGACACCAAACTGGGCAGTGGGACACGCTGGAGGGCAGGCTGCTCTTCAGAGGGACCTGGAGAAACTGGAAATTGGGCTGACCAGCTGTGGGACTCACAAATGAGTGGCCCTTCCCCAGATTGCAGGTTCCCACGTGATCCCCAAAGATCCTGCCCAAGTGCTTCAACACCCCTCATCCAAAGTTTTGACTGTCTCGTGTCCCAAAGCCCTTCCTTCCCAAGCACAACATCACTGATAAGCAGCCGTCCTTCATCTCAGGCATTGGGAGTCTAAGTAACTTTGAGGGTGTCAAGCTGAGATCCTTGTCCTGAGACCCTTTGGTTTTGACTGGCACAAGCGCTGAACTCAGGGCAGCCCTCCATGGGGCAGCTGGGAGGATCACGCCGTCATTGAACAGTGACAGAAAAAAGGAGTGAAAAAAGCACTGGGAAGAAGGAAATCAAGAGGCTGTTCTGCACCTGCAAGCAACCCCGAGCCTGGCTATTTTCTTCCTCACCTGGGGAAGTCATTTTGGGTATAAATTTGTAAGAAATGAGAGCTTCTCACCTACTTCTTTTAGTGGCAATATCTAACATTCAGGCATTCCTGGCACTCTCATGCTGTTGCCTCAGCTGAAGCACTCAACCCCTAAATAGCCCCCAAATGGGGACGTAGTTCCATAGGCGACTTCCACACCAGAAATTTTCCCCACCTCTTGCATTTGCAAGGGGTGTTTTGGCAGGAGACAAAATGCCGTGTGCGGGCAGGTGGAGGGCATGGAGCCATCCAGCTTCATCAGGGAAACCAAGAGGATCACTGAGCCTGCCCTGCAGTCCCTCTGGCCAGTGCCTACCCTGGGGATGGGGTTGGGGCAGACAGAAGAAACAAGGACCAGAGGCTTCATGCATCAGAGGAGCACCCTGCGCATGTCAAGAGAAAGGGCTGAGAGCCCTTCCCCACTCACAGCTAGGAGCTACCAGAGGAAAGAGGCTTCCCACAAGAGCACGACTTGACACCTCGGCATTCCCCACCACCTGGGCAGACGTCTGCAAATCCCAGCCTCAGGATCCCACGCCCACTGTGAATTCCCAAATGGGAGGTGTGAGTTCACAGGACAGCAGGTCACCTGAAAACAAGGCTCACAGGTACACAGTGATGCAGTTCTTGAGTCATGGTGTCAAACCTGAAGATTTCTGTTTTGATGCACCCATCTGTAAAGGGGGACTACAGTATGCACTCCACTCCATAAAGCTCCTGAGAGAACATGGGGCTTGAGGTCAGGGAAAGCTGCCCGCACTGTCCCCACATATAAGAGGCAGCAGGTCCCGCTAAGGGAATGGGGGAGTTTTAGGTGCTGAATCAAGATTAGGAGGAAGGAAACTAAAGTCTCCCCCTTTGCCCTCTCCAAAATACAGCATTCTATTTATTTTTTTTTTCAGTGATGAATTCTCAAAGAAACTACTTGTTTAAGGCAACAAGGTGAGGCATTTAATTACAGTGATGCCATTCATAACATGACAGTTAAGCATCTGTTGGTTTTTATAGTATAATGTTTATTCTATACTAAGAAAAAAAAAAATTATCTGCGCTAATCTGGGTGAAAAGCCCTGACCCCAGAAACAGCAAATGCCTCTCTCCAGTAACTCAGATTTGTCTCCTCCACTCCACATACGGTTTGCATGATCATCCACAGCTATAATTGCCAAGCCACTCTCCATGATATTTGAAAAGTCATGGCAGTCAGGTGAAGCCCCCGGTGACTGGGAAAAGGGAAACATTGCACCCATCTTTAAAAAGGATAGAAGGGAGGACCCTGGGAACTACCGACCTGAGAGCCTCACCTCTGTGCCTGGGAAGATCATGGAACAGATCCTCCTAGAAGCTATGCTAAGGCACATGGAGGACAGGGAGGTGATTTGAGACAGCTGGAATGGCTTTAGGACAAGAGGAAACAGGTTCAAGTTGTGCCAGGGGAGGTTTGGGCTGGACATTAGGAAAAAATTTTTCACTGCAAGAGTTATCAAACACTGGAACAGGCTGCCCAGGGAGGTGGTTGAGTCACCATTCCTAGATGTGTTTAAAAGTCATGTAGATATCATGCTTAGAGACATGGTTTAGTGACGGACCTGGTAGAGTAGGGTCAATGGTTGGACTAGATGATTTTAAAGGTCTTTTCCAACCTAAATGATTCTATGATTCTAAGTCTTGTCTGACCAACACAGTGGCCTTCTATGGCGGAGTGACTACATCAGTGAGCAACAGAAAAGCTATGGATGTTGTCTATCTGGACTTCTGTAAGGTCTTTGACATGGTTTCCCACAACATCCTTTTCTCTAAATTGGAGAGATATGGATTTGATGGGTGGATGAGGAATTGGTTGGATGGTCACATCCAGAGGGTAGTGGTCAATGGCTTAATGTCCAGATTGAGACTGGTGACGAGTGGTGTCCCTCAGGGGTCCATATTGGGACCAGTACTGTTTAATATCTTCATCAATGACACAGACAGTGGGATCAAGTGCACCCTCAGTAAGTTTGCGGATGACACCAAGATGAGCAGTTGACACACCTGAGGGACGAGATGTCATCCAGAGGGACCTGGACAAGCTTGAGAAGTGGGCCCATGTGAACCTCATGAGGTTCAACAAGGCCAAGTGCAGGGTCCTGCACATGGGTCAGGACAACCCCCAATATCAACACAGGCTGGGGGATGAAGCGGTTGACAGCAGCCCTGCCAAGAAGGACTTGGGGGTACTGGTGGATGAACAGCTGGACATGAGCTGACAATGTGCACTTGCAGCCCAGAAAGCCAAAGGTATCCTGGGCTGCATCAAAAGAACCGTGGCCAGCAGATCGAGGGAGGTGATTCTGCCCCTCTACTCCGCTCTGCTGAGACCCCACCTGGAGTACTGTGTCCAGCTCTGGAGCCCTCAGCACAGGAAAGACATGGACCTGTTGGAGTGGGTCCAGAGGAGGGCCACAAAAATGATCAGAGGGATGGAGCACCTCTGCTATGAGTAAAGGCTGAGAGAGTTGGGGTTGTTCAGCCTGGAGAAGAGAAGGTGCCAGGGAGAGCTTACTGCAGCCTTCAGTACTTAAAGAGGGCCTACTGGAAAGATGGGAACAAACCTTTTAGCAGGAACTGTTGCGATAGGTCAAGGGGTAATGGTTTTAAACTAAAAGAGGGAAGATTTAGAGTAGATATAAGGAAGATTTTTTTTTACAATGAGGGCGGTAAAACACTGGTCCAGATTGCCCAGAGAACTGGTAGATGCCCCATCCCTGGAAACATTCAAGGTCAGGCTGGACGGGGGTCTAAGCAACCTGATCTAGTGGAAGATGCCCCTGCTTAGTGCAGGGGGGTTGGACTAGATGACCTTTAAAGGTCCCTTCCAACCCAAACTATTCTATGATTCTATTCGATGATTAGTCGGACCCCTTACACTGGTCTTACAGAGGGATCCAGGCAGAGTTTAGGAACATTAAACGGGTGCTGAGAACAAATTGTATGGACAACCACAGCTCTCAAATGTCCCCACATTTCCACTGTGCTCTCCTGTCCCTGTTGAATACTTTCAGAAAGGAGCGCTGGGAGGATAATAGTTAAAAGAGACACCCAACGTATTGTACTGTGACACTGCCTTGATAATGTTTTAATGAAGCATCAAAACCTGCTGAAATCAGCTGCCTCACTGTGCAGATGAGACAAGTTGCAACCTAAGCAGAGAGCTAGCAGAGACCTCCATCAGGTGCCCTCCTCAGACATACCATGTAGCCCCATCCACCATTTATCAAGCTCTGCCTTAGAAACTATCCGGTAAATGTTCACAACCCCTCACTCCTCCAGACAGGTAGGACTTGTATAACTCCTGGCTCCAGGGCAGGGTGGAACAGCAGTTTCAGAAGCAGCAGTAGCAGTCCCGGATGGCACCCCCCTCATCTGCAGCCCTCACTTTACAGACAAGAAATTCAGGTACCAAGAGACTGTGAGTGATTTTCCCCCAAAATATGGGGTAAGGTTATTTTCTGAGCCCAGTTTTCCAAGGTCCTATCCCAATGCCTTATCTTCATCATTAAACTGCAACGGAAGCTAAAAAGCCACTAACCTCAACCAGCTCTATCCCTACACCACCACCACTGCGATGTACCTGTAAAAGAGTATTTGTCTTTTAATAAGCATGTTTTCCTTACCCAATTAAAAACACGTATTTGTGAGATGCATCTTCAAAATCAGGTATTTTTAAATACTTCCTGGAGGGATGAGCTCAAGCTATAGTGTGATCTGAAAGTTTATAGTGGTGCAAACAAAAAAGATATAAGATCCGCTCCTCAAAGTCAAGCAGCAAAAGACAACTGGGTTGGCTGCTGCTCGCTGGGACTGTGCATAGCTCACAGGGGCCAAAATTTCACCCACAGCAGCAGAACAGCTTAGTGAACACATACTCTGGGAAAACATGCACTGAAAAGTCCAAGTCAAAGTTCAGTTATTTTGGAATTGTTAATGTGAAAAATAATACTTTATTATAGGAAAAAAAATCCTAGGAGACTTCCTCACACACATTCATCACTCAGAGCAGCTACAGTGAGCTTATTCAAACTTTCCATCCTCATATTAATTGTAGCAACACCTTGGAGTCCCAGCAAGAAGGAGAGCCAGACTGCAGCAGGCACTTTGCACACATAAAATAGACAGTTTCTTCTCTGTGAGTTTATAATAAAGCAGATAACAGAAATAAATAGATCAGCTTTGGAAGAGCAAGAAGCATTGAAAGAATCAGGCAAAATTATAACTCTGAGTAAGCTGTGAATGCATGGAAATTGCTTTCTAATTGACTTTTTTCTGAAACCCAAACTATACAGCTTGCCTTCAAGTGGACAGAGCAGTATCGCGAAAACTCTTGGTACATTCAGCACAAGCTTGACAGCTACCAATTAGCCCAACTATTAACTGAACAGCTCAGGGAAGAAAAAAGGGACAGACCGTCATGATCCCCAACAGTATTGTGCTGATTAAAGTATCTCTGTAAATTACGGCTGGGTCACCTGTAACAGCCTTCTTGCCTGCTGTCTAAAGTTTCTTCTCTGTTTTTCAGTTCTAAGAGAAAAATCTTCCGATGACATTAGAATTTTAAAAAAATAAATCTTCCTTCTTCAGCAGCGCACAGGGGGCTCTCCAGCTCACACATAACAGCAAAACAAAGCAGGTTTGGAAAACAGACTCCTGCTTTTGTGCCATTTGCTCTACTGAGACGAGGCTTGCATTCACCTTCTGAGGTCAGTAAGAGCTCTGATGGGTCTCACTGCACACAGCTTTATAAAGCAACAGTGTCCTCAGTCTCAGTTTTGAGAAATCCGTATTGCTGAGTCCTGGATTCACTTTATCACACTGATTTCTAGATCCACACGCAAAGCCTTTCATGCAAGTTCTTCAGCTCATGAACTGCGGTTACGAAGACCTGGCAGCAGACGGCACTTGCACTTTCAGCACAAGAAGGTATCATAAGAAAGAAGAAGAGAGAGAAGATGAGAAAGTAATTCACATTCCTCTGTTTTGTTTTGTAGAACTACAGAAAACAGAGGAAGAGAAGAAACTTGAAAGGAAAAAGATCAATTTCGGAATGAGAGGATATTTCTCAGAGAAAGAGTAGAGGAATTCAGAACAGCAAGAAGGGAGTGATAAGCGGGCACGCAGCACAGAGGACCAGGGTACATCTCCTCGGCCAAATACCCATCCCACAACAGGTTTGCAAGGTGGCACACAGTGCACTGCAGAGCACGTCCTAGGTGTTCCCCATGGATACCAGCTGAGTCTCCTGAGAACGAGATCCAGGAGCATCCCAGCAGTAGAGTGTCCAGAGTCACCACACTTCTTCTCAACAGTCTTTTCTACCTTGTAAATATATCCAGACATGCCAGAAAAGAGGTCAGAGCCTCTCACAGCCTCAGGTCCCAAAAGATGAATGTAACATGCTCCGGGACTGCTCATGAAGGTGGTGAATGCAATACTACCAGCTTGGTTCACTGGGAGAAGTCCATAAAACACAGGAGAGGAAAGTGATGGTGGGAGCTTATGGATTAGCATCCATGACCTTATTTCTAGAAGTGCTACATGTTCACCACCACCACCAGATTTCAAAGGGAACTGACAGCTCTAAGCGCTTTCTAAAGAACACAGTATAGGATTTGAATATGCTTTTTCTGATTCAGAGCATGTGAGGATCTCTTATGATTACATGGATGGGGAAGAGTTTGCTGTTCTTTTAATGTTTTGGCAGAAAAAAGAAACCTAGATTAAAAGACATAAATCAAGACTTTATTAGAAAATAAATTCTTCAGTACGAAAACCCCAAAACTGTATCATTTTAGAGAAGTTAGTCACTAGGAAAGGGCATTGTTTTCTTTCTTTCTCTTTTTAAGCACATTAAAAATGGATGAAAATGAGCACACAGCCCTCCAGCAGCTCCCAGCCTGCCCACCCTCTGGGGTTCAGTTGGAAAACTGTGCTTGGAAAACATCTACAAAAATGTTGGCAACTGTATATCAGCTTTTCCCCAAAAGACCTAGCGGGCTTTTGTTATCCAAATAGATCAGATGGCTTGGAAAATCCACAGCTGCCGAATGGGAAATGAGATCAAAATGTGAAACTAAGAACTTCCGATAGCTCCTTCGTAAGTGACATTAAAACCAGACAGAGGAGAAGGAGGTTTGGCTCCTCCCTTCCCCCACGTTCGCCCAGCTCCTGAAGCCCCAGCAGAAGGAGGCTGTTAGTGATGGAGCAAGCTCCCCACCGGGCCAGTGAGCCTCTTCCCAGCTGATTACATGGGGAAGGAATGAAGAGCTTCGGTTTTGAGGGGCCAGCCCTTGTGATGGTCTCAGCTACCAGCATTATGCTCGAACAGATGAATCAATCCATGCAGCCCAGAGAGAGAGAAAAATACGAACAAAAGCGCTTTCCACCAGTGTTTTTTAAACTAGAGACAATACTTTTAATATAAGGCCTGTTTTCACCAATTTAGAGATTCCTTTTTTAAATACAACATTGGGACTTATTAGAAGGAACGTTAAGATTAAACTCAGCACACAAGTTCCTCTGCTCATAGTCTTTCCCCTCTGGACAATACAATAAAGATTGCACACTTTATTTTTTGCCCTGGCAGTGATTGCTGCTGTTATTATTTTCCTCCCTCTCTGCTGATGCTGCCAGTTGAGCACGGAAAGACACCCGAATGGAGAAAATCAACAGGAGAAAAGGCTTTTGGAGTGAAGGTCGCCTTACATCACTTAAAGTTGCTAGGATTAGCTCATTTGAACTCGCATGGAGTTGGGAGATGTGGTGTTTGGAGGTAAACCCAGCTTTTTCTTCAGTGATATGGTTCATTCACTACAACAAAGTTTCCACCGGGATGAAATTGAGTTTAGCATTCGTCTTCCTAGTTTCTTTTGTTTTCTGACAGCACAGAGTGCTTTCTGCAAACCTGTACGTTTCCTCAGCACTCAAGAAGGCAGGTCCTTACTCAAGATGAATCCCCCGAAATATAACCAGAGACACTATTTCTGGGATACAAAAATGAATTAGGCTCATGCAGCCCAGGGCAATAAAAAATGATGTGAAGTGGGAGGAGTTTTTCTGTGCGAAGAACTGACTATTCAGATGGAGAAGCCTCATTAAAGGAACATAAAACTTATAACTAATCAGATCTACATAATTATTTGGATCTGCAAAAGCCAAGACAGTCCTGAGATAAGCTTTCTATGTAGTTCTTCTCTGATGTGTAGCTGTGATAAAGCGCTTGGACTGAATCATCACTTTATTCCCAGAGCCAGATAACAGGACATACCATTGCACAAATATTTATCTTCACCCAGTTATCAGCAGCAAAGCCAATACGTGCCTGATGCATTTCTTGTCCCCACCTCCTGGAGTCTGGGTTTTTTAGGGAAGGTTAATAGCAACTGGCAGGCTTGTCGCCCAGCTGTAGAAACAGTACAAATGTCACGCTTGTACCTCGCCCCGATGCCAGGGGGCGCTTTGGCAAAGAGCATCTTGTAGGTGTAAAACCTGTCTACTAAAATCCAGGCAGACACATCCGAACCACGTCGTGGAGACAACAGACAACATTTAATCTGGCTGGACTTGAACCTCTCTGGGCTGAGCTACACAAGGCTCCCCAGCCTTATCCATCCCCCCAGTGATCTAAAGAAAAGCTGCACCAGGCTACAAATTGTACTCCCGTGCTTTATACAGAAAATGTGGATTTCCCATGACCTCAGTGTTGTCTTTATGTGACTTCTGGGTGTGTAATTTCAGAGTATAGCCAGTGCATAGGGCTAGTACGTCATTCTGCCTGAGAATTAGTGCCTGTCCCACTGCAGCCAAGGAGATATTTGCCATTTTGCTTCACTGGGACCAGGACTTCAGGAAAAGTGCTTTTGAAAATAGGCAATAGGTTGGAAGAGAGGAAAAAAGTGTCATCTGGACAGCCCAGGCCCAACGTGTTTACTGGCAATACAGGAGAGCTGTAGCTCTTGTGTCACAACCATAGCTGAAAGTACTAAGCTCTGTGGGTAGAAACCGTGCTGTCCTCCATCTCATGAAACCTCAGGGTTTCCCCATTTCTCCCATGCCCTACGCAAGTGCTGCAGATTTCATATGGTGAGAAAACTACATGCTACACTTTGCTGATATGGTCACCAGATGGACCACACTTGCAGTGGTCCTCAGATGAAAATACCACTTGAGTTTCTGGTAGGACTCAGGTCAGCTGCAGCTGGAGCAGTGACACACTTTACACCCATCTGCGTGTATTTCCAGCACCTGGCACACTCAGACCCACTTTCCCCAAATCTCCAAGGTGAGAATCTACTAGCAGTGAGCAAGTCAGGACCAGGCAGAAGCACTGCCAGGGTCTCTCCTCAAACCTCTCGCACACATCCATGCTCAGAAAACATTTCTTCTAACCCTGGCACACATCACCAGCTAAACCAATGGGAAATTTCCTCTTAACCATCCCGTTGTTTCTTATCTTCAGCATCTGCTCCATCATCTTCTCCAGTAAACTTCTCTCCAGCAATTAATTCACAAAAATACATTTTGACATCAGCTTCAATGCTTTAATTGTCCAAAGTTTACATGAAATTCAGGAGCACTTTCTCAGCCTGCAAGATCCACTGCTGCACTCTTGGCATTTTCCCTGTCCATATTGTGTCAGATGAAGGACACCAAGAGCCTCACCACTGCCTGCATTTCTTACCAGCTGGTTCATTGGGGGGGTTTTCTGTAGTCTGAGTTTTTCATCAAGGTTTGTTACCTCAAGTGTCTTCTCACACTAACGCGGTTACACAGTTTTCGAATGATGGTGAACCCATGGATGGCCAGCTTGGTGCCCAGGCAGACAGAGCTTGTATCCACCCACAACCTGCTGAGTCAGCATCCTTGCATCCTGAAGAAGCCACGCGCTGAACTCAGCTCTGATTTCAGCTGGGGCTTCTGGGCCTTCTCATAAGGCAAATATTTCTGCATATAAGATCTGCTGGGACACAGATGAAGGTGGGCTGGCTGTATTAGGCATCTGTTTTCCATTGCAATCAAGCTGGTTTGAAATCACTTGTCTTTATTGCTGAAGCATTAGTGTTTTATCATCAGCTTCAATGGGAATTGCTATGCCAGAGAAGCAGATGAGGCAGTCCACCACCCTGCCCTCTTTTTTTTTTTTTTTTTAATTTTACAATACACACAAATGACACACAAATATTAACATATCATCCTGATAAAGCTTTGTTTACTGGCGTGGTGCCAACCCCTCTGCAGTGCCTCCTGCTCGGCAGCCTAATCTCCTGAAGTTTGAGGGATGCGGTCCAAATCTCTTAGCAACATTAAATCTCATTCAATTAACTTTGTTGGGGGACAAAGTTATTCTGTTACCACCATTCGTCAGTCTGCTGTATATAATATGCCATCCAGCAGCTAGGCCATTCAGCCTTTAGGTATGGCAAGGAGACACAGCACGCTGCAGCACAGGAGCTCTGGCTAGACTGGGCATCCTGAGCCGCAAAATAACCCATTAGCCAAAAAACCCACCAAGTCCTCAGAAAGGTCCACAGCAGGAACAGGTCTGAGCCACTGCCTGAGTTTTAACACCTTCTATTGGTGCCACTTGTGGTCTGCACCCAGCAGAGGCGCCTGGTCCAAGGCACCATGGCTCCCTCGTTGGGTTCATGCAGCATCCCTGGCTTCAGACCCCCTGGTTCAGCATCCCCAAGCAGATGTACCAACACAGCGTGGCCCTGAATCCGGGCCAATCTAATGCCCTGCCTAGGCTAAGCATATGAATACACGTCTCTATCTGGCACTACTCTACAAATAAAAGGTCATTATTGCCTCCACCGGGATTTCTTTTGCACCTGTAACAAAACAGGGAAGTGTATGAGGATGTCTTCCAGGTCTCTGATGAAGAAAACGAAACTACTACTGAACTCAACTAGAAGATGCTGGGGTGCTGTGCCATCAGGGAAGTGGTGGGTTAACACTGTAGGCCTCTCCTGTGTGTGATCTTACACAGTATTTATGCTTAGTTGCAACATGTGAATCCTTAATTATACATACAAGACATTAAAGGGAAATTAGTTTAGTCCAATTCGTTTTCTTTCCAGAACTAGTCAAAAACAACCAAAGAAGCAGTAATTTGTTTTTACCACACAGCAGGTGGCATTATATCCTTCATTAAATTATACAGATATGATTAATATTAATCTGCATTTGTATCACTATCCGTCAAATTCAGCATCCATCACACCATCCTTAGCATAGCATTTATTTTTAAATGTATTTCATTAAAGTGTTAAGACGTAAATAAAAGCGATGAATAGGAGCTGGACACAGAGCGAGCCTTCTCCCACCTCCCATCCAGACAGTAGATCCCCAGCTCTTCTCTGAAAGACCTGCACCGATATCATGGCATTAAAGAATTCATTAATAAATTTTACACTTATTTTTCGCTCTGTTACTGACTTCCAAACACTGCTGCAAATAAATTCAAGGGATTAGGGGAAGAGGGATCCCTTATCTCCATATTTTTTAATATCAAAAAGAGTAGTTCTGAAACCAGGTGTCTCTATACAGTTCATAGCCAGCAAGGTGCATGTCCATGCCTTTATAAAGGTTTACACCTCTCACTGTGTCCCCTCCCTGCCTTTTCCAAGCTGTCCCCTGTATTGCCACTCATGTATTGCAACTTCCAGCTCCCGTCCTGCCAGCTCAGTCCTGGATGAAACACAGCTGTTGGCAGCATGATGTTAAATTTAATTTGTGTCTTGTAATGTAAATGCACCCAGAGGTTGAAGCAACAGGCACATGTTTTTTATAAATCAAATTTTATGTACAGTGTCGTTTTTTTCCCCAGACACACTGAGAGTGCAGGAAAATCAGTATTTTACAGGCAGCACTTGAGTTTAACTGTCTCTGTGAAAAAATGTCACCATAAATTTGTCACCAAATCAGGGTGACATTTAAGGTGGCTACTGTGACAAAATATTTTGCACTGACAGCTGCCTTTCCAGGATTTTCAAGATCAGAAAAAAACATTTCCCTTTAGTTGTAGTAAATACACATAGCCTAACCTGTAATTCAGCATGTGCTCCCGCAACTAGCTTTGCAAATACAGTTTTCCAGAACTTACAGGAGTTATTAGTAGCACAGCCTTGCAGCAAAACAAACCCCGGAGCTACCCCAGCACGCAGGGAAAATCTGTGCGCTGGGACCTAAGGGCAGATCTCTTACTAAGAAGATGATACGAACTCTTGGCTGAGCCCCGGTAGGATAAAGACTCCAATTTGTTTCTGTGAGCACTTGTCATACCGCTTTTACATTTCTGATAGTGGTATGAGCACGCTTTTCTTTGAAAGCAGGAAAATTCCTTCTGCCACTGCTGAGATCCAGGCCAATCTTATAAATATTTACCACAATGCGTAGCAAGCCGAACTGAGCATTCCTGCCGGTGTCAGGGGTGGGATGAACGATGGGGGGTGTAGCTAAGCCAACAGGTTTAGACTCAGGGGATCTGGCTGTGCCCCAAATTCCTTGCGTAGAGTCGGCAAAAGGCGCAATATCCCCAGTGCTGGTATTGATTTTTATGAACGCTTGGGTACAGCCAAAGCCACTGGAGAACTTGATCTCCAGTTTCCCCATGCCCCAGTTTCTCACCACTAAATTGGGATAACCATAGGGCCTGATACTATGAGCGTCCTGTAACGCTTATGAAGTTAAACTTCTAAACACCTGGAGACCCTGGTATGGATGGAGCTACGGAAGTGTTGTCGTTTTTGAGCCTGCACAGCCAAAGACCGGTAAACTGATTACATTCACCTTCAGAAAAGAGAAGATTTTCATCTTCTCACATTAAACCTGCCCAGGGTAAACATGCTTCTATCCTCCTGCTGTTAAAATATGTTGCCATAAGTGTTTAGCGTAACATTTGACCTCTTTCTCTTGAATCTTCCTAGATTATGGTCAAACCATTTGCACTTCAATAGTTCGGGGGCTGTGCTGCGTTTTCGGGGGTTGGAAAGGAGCTCAGCTGTAAAAACTTGCTGGAGGCTGTGAAATGGCATAAAGATGCTGAGCCAGGGAGTGTTTTTAAAGCCAGTTTTGGAGGGAGAAAATCATTATACTTGATGCCTTTTTCTCCACCCTCTTTTGGTTGTGGGCCTAAAAAGTTATGGAGGTCTTCAAGGTTGTGTCTCCAAAATAGCGTAAAGACAAGGCTGCAGCAACCATTTGCCAGCTTTACCACCCAACAGGTAAAGCAGAGAGTCATCGGTGCAAAATGAAATGTCCTGATGAGTAATACACTGGGGCTATATTGATTATATATGTTCAAAAAGGGACAGGGGAGGAATAGATGAGTAAGGACTGTAAGCCTCTTACACCGGCTCCACCATAAGGGGCAGAGGAACCTATAGCAGCTAAGGGCTGTGTGCTCTTCTGTCACCATACAGACCTTGGCACAGCAGACCTACTGTGGTCCCCTAGACCTTACCATCATATAGAAGTTGCCATAAAGTCTTAATACTTGAAAGTCTAATACTATGGAAGTCTAATACTTCTCCTCTGCACAGTGTACAACTTGAGGAACTGCATCATTTTTCCCAGATTCTCTCCTCCCCTTCCCAAAACACCTCTCAGCTTTGTTAACACATGTCATTTAATAGGCACGTATCGTTTAAGTCCTCATAAACAGCACCACGTCTATTCAGGAACAAATAAAATAGCCAAACTAGGCTGCCTGTTAACTTCCCAGCTCCCCAGAGATGTGGCAAATTGTACCACAAGTCCCTCTAGAACTGCCAAATATCCCCATCAATTCTGTTTGCACCACCAGTCTAAAGATGCTATATTCTAATCTAAGGGACAGATAAAGGCACATTCTGAAATACATACTAAAGTACAGATAAATATACAAGTTGTCTTGGTGAATTAGTTACATGTGCAAATTGCTCCCTGGAAGAGCAGGCTCAGTTTGACGGTTAGAATCTGATCCAAAATTCACAGGCATCGCCAAAAAAAAGATAAGAAAAAAATCCCCTACTTTGAACTAGGGACTCTGAACCAGTTCTTTGGTTAACTGGAAATGGATAACACTGGGTATGACACCTGCTGGGCGGTCTTTGGTCACTAATCCACTCCAGTTGTCCACAAAGGCTTGCGACAGTTGTCACCCTTCACACCAGGCTCAGCGGGGAGGTGGGAGGTGAATGCCTCGGAAAGCCAAACCACTCATCCCCAGCCCTGTTATCTTCTGGATGGGGTTGGGGCAAAGCCACGGGGGAGCATAGGCGAAGTATGCATTGCCACCGGCCATGCGGGACCTGCCTCCAAACAGGAAAAAGAGAGTTTGGTCTCCAGCACTTTCTATCTATGGGTACGGGGCAAGGGGGGGAGGGAGAAGTCTTAAAGATTTGAAGATTTTCTACTACAATAGTACCGT
The DNA here is from genome assembly GCA_008921705.1 of Burhinus oedicnemus. Classification (NCBI taxonomy): domain Eukaryota; kingdom Metazoa; phylum Chordata; class Aves; order Charadriiformes; family Burhinidae; genus Burhinus; species Burhinus oedicnemus. The sequence goes on along the minus strand of VFFE01008952.1, from coordinate 260,207 downwards.
AAACTGGTGGCAGACTTCCGAAAGAAAGCAACTTTCTCTATTAAGAGAAATGTGTGATTTCTCAAGTGGATGCTCCCCCAGCCCTAGCACTGAAGTCCTGTAAAAAACTCCAGGGAGGGCTTTAGCCCGTCTGCTCCAGGACAAATCCCATCGGCTTGTAGCAGAGATCCCACTTTTGTTAATACAGAAGCTGCTTTTTATTTCTCCTGCCAAAGCAGCCTGGCCTGCCTTGTCCCGCAGTGAGGTCATAACTCAGGGCTGATCACATCACAGCACGTTGCCATGGCGATGCTTGAACTGTCACAAAGGATGTGCGCTATGATTTCACAGCAGATGGGCTGTGAGGGAGGAAGCCCTCATTTAAATTTTAAAAATCGCTTTAGTAATTAGCAAGAGCAATAGAAAAAGACATTAAAAAGAAAAGAAAAATCCCCAAACCTCTCCTTTCAGCAAAGGTTATGGGATTCACGTGGGATCTGCAGGCTGTCCGCAGGGGAGGATGGCCGAGCTGCTGCTCCGAGTTCACCCGGCTCTTGGGGTCACTGGTGGGTCCAAAAAAGTCTGGAGCCTGCCTGGCTGCAGGAGGCCCAGGGCAGGGGTGGGCAAGCGAAGCCCCCCCTGCGCATCAGTGCATTTCAAAGCACGCCGGCGCCCGGCCAGCCGCCCTTCGCAAGGGCCTGACGGGAATGGCAGAGGCAGGCGGAGGGTGCCGCAGCCTTTATTAAAACACGAACTGCCCGACGGAAGGGGAGGTGTACTGCCCTGGCTTCAGAAGTTTTTAGCGAGGAGCTGGCTTAGGTATTTCTATGGCCCTTTTTAATACAGCACGTGAGGAGCCCAGAGTCACACGGATGTGTTTGCCCTGGCACCCTAAAGCGTTACCCCTCCAAGATGAGAGCGCAACCCCTTGGCCCCCTAACTCTCACAGCCCAGCAGCACTGACCCACGCAGCAGCCTACGCTGGCCTTGCCCTGCATCCTCAGCATCTCCTTCGCAGAGCGGTAACCCGGTCCCACCTACGGCCCCTGCGCTCGGGAACTGAGATCAACACCAAACGGAGGCAGAGAAGAAAGGCGGTGTCAAGCCTTCCAGATAGCCATTGTGCGGCCCTGCTCCCCCCTCGGGCTTCTCCATCCCTGGCAGAGGTGACCTTGAGGAAGCAGAGCCTCAGGTCCCCGTCCCCGCAGCCACCACAGCTCGTTGCCGAGACGCTGGCATCCCCCAGCTTGCCGCAGCAACTCCCTTCCGCGTCGCAGCAGCTCAGCAACCTCAAGGCAGAACTAAATCTCTCTCCCCTCCGCCTGCAGCAGGCACCACACGCGGTGTTTCAGGGACCTTGGGCTGAGTCCTCGTATTTAATGGGGAGAGCAGACTTCAATGCAGCATGTTCCTCGTTCGTTCAGTGACTAACTGTTGATCTCTCGAAGAATAAGCCAGATGGTTCCCGTGATAAGTGATCAGCTCTCCTGGAGTTTTTGAAACAGAAAAAGACAGATGCCTGCGTGCCTCTTGCCAGGACCCATCTTAAGCTCAGGCGATGAGTGCAAATGCTGAGGGAGGTTGCGTTCAGGGGATTCTCTCCATCCAGGCTTAGCAACTAATCTTCCCCGTCAGCCCCGCGTCCTGAAGGGGAGGCATCTTGCCTTCTGACAGCTTCCCCCGGCTTAAGGGCACTACAAATCATAAGGTCAGCCCTTATAATTGGATCAGACCTTGATATTGCTTTGCTCTTCTGTGCATTTATATTAACATCTCATTTTGCAGACAGCGCATCTGATCGGTGCTCGCTACCTCAGCTTGCGTTTGCACACCCAGGCGACCGAGAACACTGATAAGATCGACAAAGCGTTTTAGCAAAGGAGAAAGCTTGATTTGGGGAGTTGTTTTGCTGGGGTGAAAAAAACCAAACCACCCACATTGGGGAGTGAGTGGCAAACACACGAGGCTGAAGAGCTTTGTTTCTCGGCCACCGGTCTGCACGACGTGCGCTGACCCCCAGCCAAGCATCGTTTCCCGCCCTCAGCACAGAGATCAAGATCTCCACAAGAGAGGGGAAAAAAAGTAACAGCATTTATCTGCTGACTTCTTTCTGAATTGTTTTTACTTTAATTTCCACGACTGACTGCATAGGAAGCCTAACTCCACTACTGAGCTGCCATTAAAAACACCAAGTGGGAGCAGGGGAATCGCTGTACCTGTGCAGGGTAAGAAGAACGGGGTGGAAGAGGAGTTAGGAGCAAGGCGTAAAATTAGCAATTGAAGCTGAGCCTGGCTCTTCCCAGAACCAGCTCTAAGGCAGCAGCTTGGCCTGCCAGCCTAGGGCTGCGTCACCTTGCCCGGGAGAAGCGAACACATCCTGAAGCTCACAGCCCACCCATTTGCTGCTGCATCCCGTAGGCAAAACTCCGCTTGATCCTACAGTGTTAGGCCAGCATAAAAGTGAGCAACATGTAGCCACGCACTCAACAGAAAATGACCCTCCAGCTCTTTTATTTACATGCCCCTGTTTTGGCTTGTAAAGGATGCACATTCCCTTCGAGGATATTTACGCAGTCACTTCAGGGCGAAATTCAGAGCTGCACCTCCGAGAGAGGGAATTAGATCTGTAATGCTGACTCAGCCTGCAATTTCAAAGGATTAAACAGTCAGAAAGAAACCATTAAGCTGAAAAAGGCTGACATGTATGTGACAATACATATGTCAGATGCTCATCTCCTCACCATAATATATATATATATATACACATATCAGTACACAGTTCATTATCTCTGACCAAGGCATTATTTCACAGGTGAGCTTGCAACTTCATCTGAGGGCTTCATGGAGCAGATGTCACTTTAAATCTAGAGAAAATGCACAGAGGAAATGGAGAGGGCAATAGAGTTAAAGCAAGCAAGTGCTTTGCCCTCACTTTCCTGGGAAATTGTGCACACGTGTTCACCGTGCATTGTAATCAGTGCGGCTTCCGTTGTGTTATTAATTGAAAAGAGAGGCCTTATGCAAAAGAAATTTAAAATTGCAAATTTCCTTTTTGCATCTTCTGTAAAAGCAATTTCCATTTTGTTATGTTACACTGCATCATTTTAATGTTAGGTTTCTATCAATGAGTTACATACCAAGAGTTAGCATAAGTATTCATATTGCATTCGTCACTGATACGTCTTTTTTTGGCATGATTTCCCAAGGAATCATAATAACCTCTCATCACAATCACTGTTCTCCCATTCCTCGGTAAACTTTGATCCTTTCAGTTAACTTCAATTAAATTTGACAGAATCAGAGCTAACTGACTAACCACAAGTTTCCTACAAGGCAGCATCTGGGCAGAGGTGCCACACAGCCTGTTGGTCCCACTGCTCCAGCTTCAGAGGAGGAATTTGACGACCAAGTTGAAAAACATTCACACAACAGATCTCCGTGCACTACGTTTTGCACTTCAATGTGGGAAAATGCAAAGTCACACACAAGCAGGTATCCTTAGACTTATCTACGTGGTCTGAGCAGTTTCTCTAGGGTAACGTTGAGTACACAGCGCTCAAAAAGTTGTCCTTAGTTTCTTCATTTAGGATGGCAATAGCAAAGGCTAGAATTTTAAACCCACATCCTCCTCACCTTAAATACAGTGAATTATGCCCCATTTCTAATGACCTTTCAGCTCCTAATTTTTGGGTTTTGGGGAAGGCAGGTGAGCCTCACTGGGGGCCTTACCTGGCGCAGGGATGGCTTTGACCTCAGGTTAGAACTGTCTTTGTTACAACCCGGGCTTAAAGTCTGAAACCCCGGACGCGGCTCCCATCGACGGCCCTTGTTTGCACTTGAAAGGCAGCATTAGCCGCCGTATCACCCAATCAATCAAAGAGCCTTTTGCATTTGGCAATGCAAAAAACGTTAAAGAGGCCTTAAAGTAAGTGTTAATTAGGACAAGAGCAAGCGGATGATTTTTCACCTGCTTTTCCATTGATCTGCCCTTTCAAGACTATTTTATATTCATAAGCATAGTAGTCTTATTAAAACACCTTGGCTTTTCTTTTTTCCCAGATCATAGAAAAGGAATTGGAGACAGTAGGAAAGAAAGTATATCCTGGGGGGAGATATTTTTGCCCCTTAAAATAGCTCTTAGTTTGGGGGTTTTCTTTTCCCAGGCATTCAAAATCCAGAAACATTTCCAGGGCTGAACAGCTACTGAAGTGTTAAACAAAATATATATTCAGTAGTATTTATAAGAAAGAGGAATCTCCATTAAAAAACAAACAAATCAACAAAAAAAACCCCACCTCTAAGGAGGAAAACCAAAGTTCAGTGAGCATCGGCAGGCTCCAGTGGTCACCTTCCCTGCCCCCAGCAAGTGCGGAGGGGATGCCCGTGCTTGTCCCTTCCGAACAGCTGCAATCTAGAACGAAGAGGAAAAGTTAGCACAAATCTCGGAGCTGGTGGCAGAGAGGAAGGAATCCATTCTGTTATCAAATCCTTGCAGAGACTGTACTCAATCAGGCAGTCAAAAACACGCCTACTCAGATAAGGGTATCCCTGCAAAGAAATCTCTTGACACTGCTTTGACATATTTACGTTCTTGCGCGATTATTCAGTTGCAATAACTTCGAGCTCCTCTCCTGACACTCCAACACAAGCCGGTCCCCAGCCCTACACGGGGAAGGGGAACCAAATGTTGCCCAGGGAAGTTTGGGAGCGGGGCTGAGGGCTGCAGCGGCCGCGGGGCTGCCTGCCACACGGCTGGTGACACGGGGCAGGGCGAGAGCCGAAGCCAGCGGAGATTCAGTGCCTTTGGAGCTTTAAGTATACAATTAAAATATTGATTTAATGCCATCTAATCAAAGATACCGCATCATAGATAGCGCAGCCCTGAAGTTACAGTGAGATTACGCTACTCGTAAATCCTATTAGCCTGGACTTGTTGGAAGATCTGCTATCTAGTAGCAAGATACGATCGGTAAATTATTTCTTTTAATTAGTTCATTGAAGTAAACAGAAAATAGCCCGGGTCCTATCTGTCTACATCTCTTTGGAAGAAAGGCAAAGAGGCACAAGAGTTCAACGACAGTTCTAAATGGGGGAAAGGATTCCCGCGATGCAGCAGAGGAGCAGAGATTGCAGCATCCCCTGGAAATACACACCACCCTCTGCAAAGCAATAACCAGCCGCCGCCCGAAGCCCACCCAAACTCGGGTGGCTTGGAAACCCTCCGTCTCAAGCCGAGGATGAAGAAATGCCTCCCACCTCCCCAGGTAACCTGCCCCGCTTCCCAGGGGTCAGCCTCAGGGAAGCGGCACAGCCTCATCCAGCCCCTCATCCCCCCCTCGCCGTCCCCATAGCGGGGGTCCAGCCCCCCCCGTCCTTGCCGCGGGGGTCTAACCCCGCCGTCCCTATAGCGGGGGTCTGGCCCCGCCGTCCCCATAGCGGGGCGTCCATCCCCCTGACGCTGAGGCGGGGGTCCCGTCCCCACGTCCTACAGCGAGCCTCTGCCCTCCCCACGCGGGGGAGGTCCAGCCCACGCCGTCCCGGACCGAGGGTCCTCACCCCCAGCCCCTGTCCCGAAGGTCCGTACCCCCCGGCGCCGACACCGCTCGCACCGCCGGGGGGTGGGGGGGGGCGCTGCGAGCCTCAGCTCCGCCCGGAGGATCGGGGGGTTCCGTGTGGTTCCTCCCGTGGAGCGGGACGGGGGGCGCGCCGAGGACCGGCGGAGCGACCGGCGATGCCCCCGGCCGGACCGGGCACGGACCGGCGGTGTCACCACGCGGGCTGCGGAGCACCCGGGGGAGCCCACGCGTGCACCGCTCGGGGC
>VFFE01008952.1:222026-253978 GCA_008921705.1 Burhinus oedicnemus | reverse complement strand
GGCGCGCCCCCGGGGGGGGGGGGGGGGGGGGGGAGGAGTGGGATTTCAGCGAGTTTTGACAACCTTTTGCGAGTCGGCCCAGCCTGCGGGGTACGTGCCGGGTGGTGAAAGCAGGGCACGTGCGAGGAATTCGGTGTCGCTCCAGCAATGAGCCTCCCTGGCTACGTCTACAGTTCATGTCTTCTCCAGGTTGTGGCCCCTGGGCGGACTTTCCAGCGGGGACCTAATCTAGCAAAGCAAAGCCTGCTCACCGCTGGCTTGCCTCTCAAATTAACTTTTGCAGACATTTTGGGAACAACTGTCAGATTCCACACACAGCACACACTGCCTCCCCCCCATAGACTAACAGGTTAAGCAAGACCATGGTCCAGGCTCACCCTTGGGCTCAGTTGCCATGTACACCATTGACAAGTGCTCAAGTGATATGGGTCTCCTGCTGGCCTTCATCTCGCACGTGGAGGAAGCCCATGGGCTGTGCACCTCCCAAGGTTTGAAGGGCAGCCCCAGCATCCATAGAATCATAGAACCATAGAAGGTTTTGGGTTGAAAGGTACCTTTAAAGATCACCTAGTCCAAACCTCCTGCCATGGATAAGGACACCTTCTACTAGACCAGGTTGCTCAAAGCCCCCTCCAGCCTGACCTTGAATGCTGCCATTGATGAGGCATCCACAGCTTCTCTGGACAGCCTGTTCCAGCATCTCACCACCCTCATCATAAAGAATTTCTTCCTTATATCCGATCTAAACCTACCCTCTTTCAGTTTAAAACCATTGCCCCTTGTCCTGTCACTGCAGGCACTGGTAAAAAGCAAGCACGTATACATTTTAGACTGCTTAGTATCTCATTACACGGGGTACCCAGAGCCTAGGTGTCCGTGAGCGCTTTGGTGGGGTCAGCAAGAACTTGCTCCTTGGGTGAATTTTCTGGTTGTGGGGTTATCCTCCCAATCGCATGTGATGAGTTTGATAAGCGACATCAGCAAAAAATGCCCCTTTGCTGGTGTAACAGCCTTTCTGCTCATGGGTTTTGCCAGCACAGCTACATCGGTGACATGTCCTGCCCTGGGCTGATACAAACACATGTCAAGCGTTTGTGGTACAGACCTGACATAAGATGTCCCCATGCAGAGCTGTCTGCTGCCGCGTGCTTGTTCAGCTCACGCTGTCCGCACAGCAACACTCCTCTCCGGGAGACCCTTGACTTAAGCCCAAGTTAAGCCCAGTCCTCCCTGCAGAGCAGGCGTCGGAGGCTCTGGGCCACAGGAGCAGGTGCATCCTGGCCCAAACACAAGTGTCTCTGTGCACGTCACGGAGTTTCCTCCAGACCGGTATTATCTTGCCACAGTGTACTTCAGTTCACTTGGGAGACTCCTCCACAGCCTGAAATTCATCTGCTGTCCCAGAAAAATGCGGCAAAGCTGAAAAACAAAGTTATTTCCCTTGTGTTACTGTCCCCGTAGCTGTGGGTTTGCATGGAAACAGTCTTGGTGAGAAGCAACTCTCTGCTTCACTCCCTTCTTTCATAAGTGAGATAGATATATATATGTTTTAGTATTATTTTTTAACTTGCAGCGTTTTGGTGATGTGATTTACAGTGTGGTCCCAGCTGGCACCAACGGAGAGGACGATTAACTTCATGTGCAGAGTGGGAGGGGTGGGACAGGAACTTTTCGCACTGGTTCCATGCCCCATAGCAGACCTGAAATCTTAGTTTTCCTTCCCTTTTTTTCCCATTCTTCCTGTCCTGACCTAATTTCCCCTCTTAAATACTAAGTATTTTTTTAAGCTTGCAACCTCACATTACCTGGCAATTTTGGCTTCTCTTTTATCATTAATTGTCTGTTGTTCCCACAATTCTCTAATAAGTGTTAAAGCTGCGTATTTCACTCACTGGAGCTTAAAACAAACAAAAAACAAATGGAAAGAGATTTTCTCGCTTGTTTTGAGTCAATGACCATAACTGAGGAAGCCTCAAGTTCAGGGTTATTTAACCTCTTGTCCAGTCTGATGAGTGGAGGAAGAAGTCCTGTGAGCAAAGCTGTATAGGGAAAAAATGTGTTTGCTTTGTTTTTAAACAGAATCTAGTTGTTTGTGGGTTATTTTAAATAGCACCCAAAAAAAGCAGGTTCTGAGCTGCTGCTAAAGGCAGCCTCAGAGGGGTTTAATAAAATACCAGTATTTCTCGAGAACTCTGTGCCCCTTCCCTTGGCTCCGATGTACGTGTTCCTTTTTCTCACTCTCCAAGCTTTGGACACTTTTTTTTTTTTTTTAATCTCTTTCAACCTAATTTCATGCTTATTAGTTTCAGTTACTTTGTGTTACACTTCACTCAGATAGCAGAAGTGGGGAAAAACTTGTTCTTTTTAAAAATCTTATTTACAAGAAGAAAATCCAGGAGTCAACAGTTGGGGGTAGTAAGTTTTGTTGGATTTCAAAGAGCGCCTGGACGGAGGCCCCGGGAAAGCAATGCGGGGAGGTTTTCCATCCTCTCCTGCCGGGGGAAGCCGGTACGAAGCAGACAGCGCCGGCATCTCCGAGCTTTGCTGCTGGGCTGCTGATTCACTCTCGCACGAAATAAAAGAAAGTCCTGATGGTTCTGGCCTGAAGTGTTTCTGAGGCGATGCCTTCCCCACCCCTCTTCCCGCCTCCCACCTCTAAAGCAAATACGTTTTGTTGTGGGGTTTTTTTTTCAGCATCCTCTTAAGCACAAACTGTCAGGCACCACAGGGAGTTTTTCCTTGTCTTTTGTCTCTCCAGAAACTGATTTATTTAAATGATATGCTGGGAGCACACTGCTGTTACAGGCTTTAGTGCTTGTCGTCTTCCAGGCTTCCATACAGCTTCCTTAAAAATTGTGGAAGATGGGGTTATCCTAGAGGTTCCTCCTGGAGCTGAGTTTTTCCCACATTTTTCCAAAGAGAGTCCCCTTCCTGGTCTTCTGAGAAGGGTCATTGGGCATTGGGTCAGACCTATTTTTTTCCGTGTGATTGAAAGGCGAGGAAGTTGTTTGAACGCTCTCCTGGGGAGAGCACTCGGTCACCTCTCTGGGTGTCCCCGTGGCTGCTCCCACCTGTGGGGCCACTGCACCAACACCCTCCTTTTGCTCAGCCAAAGGTGGTTACAGAGTCCTTTATCACTCATTTATGTCCTTGTCACCATCCGGCGTCCCCACAGCATCTCTTGCAGCCTGTCATGTTTATGATGCTGCTTTCCATTAGCGTCGTGTGATGCTCAGTACTGGGAGGAGTTGTGAGCTCGCAATTGCAGATTTTTGGGATCTGTTCCTCATCTCTCAGGACTGGGCAGCCAGGGGTTTTTTTCAGGCTCTGAGAGCCAGAAGCCCTTTTACTTGGGCTTTAACCTAAGGCACAGGTCTCCCCAGCCTGCGCTGAAGTACAAGCATCTTGTCAGGAAGGCACCAACTCCATTGTGCTGCTGTTTTGAGGGTTGGATTTAATTTTCATTGAGAAGCCGCCAGTGATAAAGATGCTCAGAAAGCCTCGTGTGGGGTTTTCAAACCAGGGAAGGTGTCTGGGGATGCTGTGCAGGAGAGTCGGCAAACGCGGCAGAGTCCCTGGCGCAGCTGTGCCGGGCTGCCGGGTGCAGGGACTGGTGGCCGCTGAGGACCTGCAGGATTTTGCCCAACTGCTGCAGGTAGGAAGTTTCCAGGTACAAATGGCGATGAGTAAATTCAGAGGAAACTGCTGCCTTAGGAACCCTTTATTTCCTGCCATCTGTCTGGGATCCTCTGTCGTAAGGAAGGAATAGGCTCCACCTGTGTTTTGAAGCAATTGGAGTGATGAGGAAGAACGATGTGTTTGGAGGGAACCGTTTTCTTACCTGCTCTTAACTTGGCATCTTCTCTTTCTTTGGAGTTGGAGCATCCTCCCAGTTTTGCTGTTGCTAAAACAGTTTTTACAGGACGCCCGCCCCACCTCTGCGTATCTGCTGGCGTCTCATCTGTGCGCCTTGCGGTTGTGTCGAGGGGATGAGGTCGTTTGGGAAATACTGCTCAAGGCGAACATGAGTTTCAAAATCCACAGTTAATCAGATACAGGAGGAAAAAAGTTAGCTCTCTAAAGTATTTTGCTTTCAAGCCTAAATATACTTGAGTGCCTTAAATTCTGTTTGCTTGTTCTGTTATCTCAGATCTTAGCCTTTATCTAGAGGTACCTTATTTTTGTGTTTTACCTTATTTTTATGTGTTTGCCCTCTGTGTGATCATCCGGGAGAGCGTGTGAACACTTTGTGAGTGTCCAAGCCAGGAGAGGAGTGTCACAAAATGTTACTTATGCCGAAGAGAGCTCGTACATAGGGATGACCTTAGCTGCAGCCCCGTCTCTACTCCAGCAGCAGATCAGAGCACTGAATCGGTGGATTTCAAGTTAATCTCCTGAAACGGGAACTCCTGTTTGTTTGCTCCGCTCTTGCTTCTTGGCGAGCAGCGGATGGGTTTGTTCTCCCTGCGCAGCGCTGGCGAGTGGGTGCTTTCAGCCTTGGGCTCTGCAGCTCCAGGCAGCACCTCTGGGGTGCGGAGGGGGGAGACACGGGACCAGGCACCCACACACTCTTCACCAGCTGGCCCCAGTTCCCTGCTGCGCCCTCTGCACCTCTCCCGCAAAATTTCTAGGGGACTTAAATATGTTTATAAAAAAAAAGCCACAACCCCCTGTCTGCATCCTGTCCCCAGTTTAGGATGAAGTACGTTGTTAAGCACGTTTTGCATTTTTGATCTCTTTGTGGTACCCTCTTCCTTCCCCTCTTTCCCCACCTGCCTGTTCCCACCCTGCCATCGCTTCGCAGGGCTCCATCCACGTCCCAGCAGGGAGCCTGCCGCAGCAGGGTGCTCGCAGGGCAGGGAAGGTTCCTTTCCATCCGCAGGGAAGAGCTTTTGTGGTGCTTGATGGAGTGAGGGACCTGTTTTGAAATATGCTATTAGATGTGAAGCACCCCCTGAAAAATGTACGAGGTACTTTGCAAGGAGGATATCGAGTATTTAACATCAGCACTGCTGAATCCCAAAATTGGTGGTGATGTAAACAGTATGCAGTACCGTATGGCAAAGGATTTGTGGCTGTTTTCGGGCTGCTTTACTTACAGAAGGTAGTGAGCAGGAAGTGGCGATGGGGATTACTGCCCGGTCTCTACCATGCTTTTAGGGGTTTTTTTTTAAATGTTTTGTGTGCAACGGTATGAGGTGTAGTTTGCTGCATTTTGGAAATGGTGTATTTACACAAGAAAGCTGAATTTGTACCCGAGCCTCCTCTGTGTATCGATTTCTGCAGCTAAGGCTGGAATGTGATTATATTTTTCTGTTAGCTGCCTTGGACTTGATGCAGCCTTTCGTATTTGCCTCTCACCGACAGAAGTACCTCGTGGTAAGTGCAGCTCCCGCAGGACCGCTCGCACTGGCTCATGTTTTCATCTAACGTGCTTTTGGTATTTTGCTTTTTAATCTGCCTGTATTTTGTTCACGCCTGTGTAGACAAGGTTTTCGTTTGTTTCTTCTCACTCTTGTCCAGACCTTTTTACTGAATGTCTGGGTGTGTGTCCTGAGGTTACTGTCACATTGGGTTTGGTTTGTGCATCTAGGCACTGCCATAGTATCCTCCGGAAGAGTTTCCGTGCCGGGCTTCTGGCACAGATCAGCCAGGAGACCCTTCTGCTCAAATTTACGATTGCTGGTCTGCACAGCAGCAGAGACAGACTGTGATTTGCCACCCTTTATTATTGCTCTTGTACAACCTAATCATCTTGAAACACTCTTTACCTTTTGCTGTGGCCACTTGGCTTGGTTGGGGTTGCAGCTTTTGCCTAGTGTGTGAATGGCCCTTGTCACTTTGCTGTGTTTTAAAATCAGTAAAAAAGAAATACTCAAAAAGTTGGAAATGGTTAAGTTTAACACACGCTTGGTACTGAAACTTTTACAGTGTAGCTAGAGGAGGAGGAAAAATACCAAGAATGTTATTACTTGTTTTTTTCTTTTTTAAATGAAACAGACAGCTAATAGGTAGGAACATTTGAAGTTGGGTAGGTTTTTTTGGTCATTAGGCTTTTTTTTGACTTGTCTGTGGTTTTAAAATATCCGTTCTTAAATTATGTAAAATATATGGTATGAGGGTGAGAAACAACCCAATGGGTTTGGCAGGGTTCTTCATACGCGAAGTTTCATCCTTAATGTGATTTAAATAGTTCAAGATACTGAAGTCTTTAAATCAAGGTTTATAATGACTTTAAGATGCTCCCCACTTAAAGCATGAAGGAATGTTACGTGCTGTAGGTTTTAAACGGAAGCACTATACATTCATTGCTAATTATGTTCTTTATTATTAAGTCCAAGTAGTAATTTTTTTTTCCAAGGCATGTTTGCCAAATGATATTTTTTAATCAAATTACAGAATAAAATAATTACTTGAAATTTAACATCATAAACTTATTTTATAGGTCTTAATACAGTGAGGCTCTATTAAGATCACCTTTGTACCTGGAAACTTCCTACCCACAGCAGTTGGGCAAGAAAAGTAAGCAGGCAGAGTCTTGTTTGAAGGCAAGCAAAGCCAAGGACCAGTTCTGTTAAAAACTAGAAGATGATCATCCCAGGAGGTGCTTGTCCAGAAGCCCGTGGTTTAGGTGAGAGTAGGGTGTTGATAGAGAGGTTTTTTGTCTCTGCAGTGAGTACCTGAAGATAGATTATGTGAATCGTAGTTAATTATTTAAGAAAGGGACCAATGCTGCAGTTGCCTTTGACTCCTACTGCTTTGGAGGGTGGAATTAAGACTGTAACTTTGAAATTAAGCTTTTCTTTGCCTTTTCTTCTTCCCAATGAATTCAAGGCTCTTGTCTGCCACCTCTGAGCATTACAGCCCAGATGAAGTGCAACCTTTTGCACTCTGTGCTAAGGACACTTACATCAAAGGGAGGTATTCAGATTGCGTGCAAACCCCACTCGTTCATGGGCTTGCTGTTGAAGAAGACAAGCCTGTGCTGTCCCTGTCCACCCAGGGGTCTTCAGAGAGTCTCTCTGCTACCAGTCCTTGCTTTTTGTGCAGACTCCTATCAGCTGTTGAACAGAAAAAGCTTCATATGTGACCAGCCAGATGTGATGAGAGCTGAAATCCAGGAGACTGATTATTCCTTGGGCCAGCGGGACCGATGCAGACCGCTTTCCAGTGCATTTGATTCATGAGATTGAATTCCTGCATGCACTGGGAGAAGGGTCAGGCTAACCCTTCTCCACTTCATGGTACCAGTGATGGGCATCTCTCCTCCACACCCTGCCTGTTGTCATGGGACCAGTAGGAGGTTACTGTCTTCAAGATTTTCACCTCTGTCAAATGTGACAGACGTTAGCCGGCAAATGAAAACAAAGTAGTGCTGAGATCGATAGACCCACACACACACACAAACGTGGAGGCAGCTGGAAACCAGCCTCACAAATCCCTTAAAATCAGTGCTACTGGCAGGGATAAAAAGAAGGAAACAGAGTTTTAGCAATGTCCAAACTTCTACCCAGTTCTTCTTGCCATCCCCCTTTTGGTTTGCCCCTGCCGGGGCTGTAGGGCTGGAGTCGCTGCCAGCAGCCTGGCTGGCAGGCGCCAGCCCCGTGGTGCCCTTCCTCGGTAAAGCTCCCGGCAAATGGGATTACCAAAAGGTGACGTGCTTCCCAGCTGCAAATGTACTGACAAGGCTGTGTCAGTTCAGAGGTATGAAGGAGTAAGTACAGCAGAAATACCTTTTCACCGGAGTCCTCGCCGCATTCAAGGCTGAAACCACAAGAGCTGTTCTTTGAAGTTGGCTGCCTAATTGTATCGTGAATTTGGCTTTCAAGGTGCAGCTTTGAACAAGCAGCTGAGACCTATAACAGGTCCAAACCCCCACTCTTTTTATTGGCATTTTTACATACGTATGACTACAGCGTGCACGCACGCGCCTGCACGCATGCATTGCATGGTCCTGCCTGGGTAAGCGTTTCGGACGTTGCACTTGTGTTTAAGTAAAGCGCAGCACTGAGGCCTTTTCACTCCCGCGGATGTGCCTGGAGCATCAGGACAGTTGGTTCAGACCCTTTGCAGCAGTCTCCGTCCCTGCTGGGTGACAGCAGTGGGGCAGGGGGGTCATGTGTGGTTCTCCTGGAGGTCCTGTGATCAGCTCCTGGGTCTTGCCGTGATGGGGAGGATTCGATAAAAGGATCAAGCCATTCCTTCGCATTATCACATTGTAGTGAATGGGCAAACACTACTGTTCTCGTCTTGCCTTTACCTCTGAGATCACCGGCAGCTGCTTCATTAACTATTAATGGCCTGCTCATTAATGCTGTAAAAGGCTAGGACCAATCTTGCAAATTTTCTGGACTCTTCCTTTGAAATATTTATGACTTGCTCGCTGTGCAAAAGGGCAAGAGCAACAGCAGAGAACATGCCTCCAAGTTTTGTCGAGCATTATTAAAGAGCTCATGAATATGAAGAAGCTGAGAGCTGCTTTTTTTTTTCCTGGCTTTCTGAGCTTGCGCTGCACGTGTGACTAGGGGTCGAATGGGCTGGTGGTTCGCTGAAGCATCGGAGGCTCAGCTGGTCCCTTGGCAAGCCATTACTCCAGACAACCTGCTGTAACACAGAAGATTCAAAACCAGACTAACCTAGCCTAGTGTCTCGTCTTCTGCCCTCTTGGCAGAGATTTGGCTGCTTTGGTTAGGATCTGTAGTTGCTGTAGTGCTTGTCTTTGCACGGGGCTCTACCAGCATCAAGGTGTAAATGATACCTCCAGGGGAGGTTTTATTACCCTTGTTTAACAGATGGGGAAACTGAGGCACAAAAGTTGAACAGCATGCCTGGAGGTGAGCAATGGCAAGCCAGTAGAGGATGGAAATGGTTTTGCCCAAAACTGTAATGCTACTTTTGATTAAAGTCTGGTTAGTGTGAAAGAGGGGGACACTCACCATGCCTCCTCTGAAGCCAGTGCTACAAGTCATTCCCGTCCCATCCCAAACAGAGCTCCTGCATGATTGCAGAGGGGAGCATGGAGTAATGCTTTCCCTGGGAAGGTGCCTTCCCTGGGAAGGCCTCCAGTACCAAGAAGCAGCAGGGATGCTATTTTTCCCCTCCCATCTGGATTTTGGAGATAAAATTGTGTTTTCCCGTCACTTACATCTACCAGTAATAAAGAGTCTGTCCGCTAAATCCCAACTGCAGCTCGGCTGGTGGTGCGCCAGGCAGATTAAAATCTATATTTCTTTCCCACAGCCATCTGCAGAGCAAATACTAGTATAAATACATGTGGGAGGCTTTTTTTGGTGAAGTAGGGAGATACGCTTTAAAGAGAACAGGTATGACTCCAGGAGTGAGAACCGGTCTGTACTAAGTTTAATGTCTTTTCCATATGCAGCTGGCCTTTAGAGCAAAAACGCTCCTGTGTGTTTGGAAGATGCAGGGTGTGTCAGGAATGACCAGCCTTTAATACTGTTTGAGCTTCTGAGCTTGCGGGTAGCACCAGAGTGGAGCCAGGCAGCAAAACAGATCCGTATCAGAAGCATTCTCTGGTACAACTTTCTCATTATTATTTCTTACAGAGTGTGAATATTTTATCCCATGTTGTATCAAATTACAAGGAATGCTTGGTTTCTCTCCTGGAGCCGTTCCTTTTAGGTGATGGAGCAAAGTTACACTGGATCCAGGGTAGAATTTTGAAGTCCTGTCCTTCACTGAAGCAGTGTTTATCTCAACAGCTTAATTTCAAACTACTAGGACAAGGTGAAAAGCCTGCTCAGGTAGCCTGGTGGTAGCCACAACTTAGTGGTAGGACATGGTCATATTGAGCCACGTATGACTGCAGCAGGCCCTGGTGGGACTCCATTGTCACATTGATCTCCGGGAATATCCCAGCAGCATACTGAATGCCACCTGGTTTTGCCCTCAAAACTAGCATAAGTGTCTCTGGGGAAGAGTTCTGGGACTCTGCTGCTACAAGAATAGCATCCAGATCTTGAGTGACTCTTGTCACTCTTTATTGAAGCAGTTCCTCCAAAAGCTAGAAAATGGGTAGATGCAGGAATCGAGTCCCTGTCCCTTGGCTGGTTCAGCTTTTCCAGAGACAGCTGCAGTGGAGGCTGCAGAGCAGATTGTCATTATTTTTTTAGTTACCAATGGTGCCATTACCTCTCCATCTGTAGAGCTGCTGTCTTCCTTGTGGAAGATGTGCCCGCTTATCCCAGCAATGGCATGAAGCTCCACCTAAGTTTTGAGAGCCCTTTCCTCACTTCTTCCTTGGTAGTTAGGACAATTACAGGTTGAATCACAGGTGAGGGATGTTGCAAAATCTCTGTTCCTGAGCAGAGGGAAGACCAGTATAATGCAAAATGTTGGGGACTGTGTCTTATCTCTGCCAAAGGCATCAATGATCAAGTATCAATGATGTGAGAAAATACAGCGATAATTAACATTTTCAGGAAGTAGAAACTTACTGTATCCTGTGAAATAACTGGGAGAGGGAGGGGTTCTCTGTAGAAGGACCAACTTTTGGTTCTTGGTGTCATAACATGAACTAAAAGAGCTGCTGGCAGCACAGAAATTCCAGATGTGTCTCCTGCATGCTGCTCAGCTGCAGGTTACATTCCCAAGGAGAAAAAACGTGTCTGTTCACATTCTTGGGCAGATTGCTGATTTCAGCACTTTCGGACTGAGGACTGGATGGTGCTTCAGAGGATGCTGCAACTCCTTACAGATTTTCCTTTTCTGCCAGTGTACTTATGTCTTGTCAAAATAAAAATGATTGCTTTTGTTTATGAATAGCGGTTTCTAAAGTCTAGTCTTTGAAGTGATGCCTTGGCATCTAAGTGATCAACGGGGTACCAGTAGTTCATTGGGACTTGTGGGTCTCCAGCATTTTTGGTAGAAACCAGCTGTTCATTAGCTATGTCCATGTTTGCCTTGTGTCCTCTGGGGGATGAGGAGGGTACCCAGGTTTGGAAGTCCTAACTTAAATTTTCATGTATGTTTAGATTGGCGAGTACTCCAGCCAGCAGTTGCTTTGGTTCACAGTAAATTCTGACTCAGGAAAATGTTATCTAAGTCTAAAATTAAGAGGAAGAAAGGGCAAAACCATGGGGAGAAATGGAGGAACAGGTCAGCCAGCTAAATAAAATAGCTTCTGGTTGAGTCTGGGGTGTAACTGTCCTGTAAGACCTGCTGAACTTGGCCTTTTCAGAGGAGTTTAATTGTCCTTTGAGATGTTCTCATTTTTGCCACTGATGTTGTCCATGTCTTGTGCTTGCCTTGGCTTAAGGAGTGCGAAGTCACCTTGCGATTGCCGTGCCTGTGTAGTTGGGTCCTTCTGCACTAACATGACATGATGGGGCCCAGAACAGCGCTCATCTAGTTTGCGTATCAATGAAAGCTGTCCTGTCGGGCATTTGATAAAACCATTTATCCATGGCATCGGCATCTTGACTCTTACTTGACAGCATCCGACTCCTACTTGAC
Organism: Burhinus oedicnemus; assembly: GCA_008921705.1. Classification (NCBI taxonomy): domain Eukaryota; kingdom Metazoa; phylum Chordata; class Aves; order Charadriiformes; family Burhinidae; genus Burhinus; species Burhinus oedicnemus. The sequence continues at coordinate 242,503 of VFFE01008952.1, read as the reverse complement.
GGCATCCAATGGTTCCCACCTCCGGTGGCCTGAGCAGCTCTGTGTGGAAAGGCACAAAGGCTGAATTTTGTATTACAGCGCAGGTTGTAATATATGTTGGGAAGTTAGCTCGCATCTCACCCCTTCTGAAAATAGAGGTAAGCTGTGCCTACACTACAGGCTTCTGCCTGCAAAGCTGCACTGGCCAAAAGTCGTGGAGAGGTGTGATTCCCAAGTGACGTGGCCGTGGTGGCACAGCCCTGAGGCTCGGCGTGCGTACACTGGAAAAGCCGCCCTTTCTCTGGCCTGTGAGGGACTCGTACTGGGCTCCTGTAGACCAGGGCTTTGCTGTGATAGCCCTGTCTGCCATGTAGTGTTTTGACAAGCTTACGTGGGTGTTCGTCTGCCGCTGGAGTGCTTCTGGGGTCTTAGTTCCTGTAGATTTTTAAAGGTGTGTTTTCAGATCCTCCTCAGTAAAACACAGGTGAGAGGTGCATTTTAATGTTCCAGGTCCTCTCTCATCCTTCTCTGCAGGGTGGTTCTGGAGTTCCCTCCACGTTCCAGAGTGGGGCACGGCGGCTGTTATTCTAGCTATGTGTCATCTAATGCTGGATAATGTTGCAAGATCCAAAAATAAAAAGTGGAAAAATATGCAGACAGAGGAAACAAAGCACAACTTTACCTCTTGGGCAGAGCAACCCCCTTCCCCCTTCCTAGCACAGCTTCACCCCCTGAGTCTTGAAAGACAGGTAACTCCGTTGGTTTTTTACCACCTACTCTTGTTTTTCCACACTGAGTTTTAATCCTTGGCTCCCTTCAAGAGCTTATGTTGTTACACCGCTACTACGGGTCCTTTGGTGAAATACTGCTCCTCTGTTCCTCCCCAGCCTTTTTAGAGTTACGTGTTTCTTTGCTCGAGAAAAACACCTCAAGGTCATCCCCAGCCTCGTTGGAGAAGCAGAGGGGAGCGGTTTATCGGTGCTTATTTAATCCCATCTCTCCTAAAATACAAGCACCTGGTATCGGCTTGCATATTTTACATCCCAGTATTTGTGATACAGAAAAGTTTTCTTACAGGAATTAGGTGTAGAAGCACTGAGGAATAAAAATGGTTTACACAAGGTCAGGCAGAGAATTAAAGACCTCCTCTCCCGTAGCCTGGCTGGGACCATGCTGTCTTACCTCTCCTTTTCATCTGGTGCACTCGTGTCCCTGGGTTCTGAGTTGCTACCTGAATAGCTCAGCTTCTCGGTACAGTATAGGGCGCACCAATTTCCAGATGGGTCCCTAAGGATATGCCAGCTGAGTCCCACAGATGGCAAAGGCCATGTCAGAGCTGCAAGTCTCTTACTTACCTGTTTGCTTGTACGTTTAAAGTTACTTGTTGCCTTTGGCAAAACTAGTGCAATCATTCGGTCTATTGGAATTGCCCAGTTAAGTCTCAGATGAGATAAAAGTCTACTGAGACGTGTTTATCAGCAAGAAAGCATCAGGATCGCCAACGTGGCCTCCATGAGGAATGTGGGTTCTGTTTTGAAATACATACATGGCAAGGCTGTGATTTTGGCTTAGTTTTCTCCCAAAATAAGAATGAGAAGTGTCTCATCTTTTGTAACAGCCTTCCCCCCACCCGCTTTCCTGTGAAACTTGGTATTTTTTCTTCCTGCAAAGAGGACCCAGAAAATGATTTTGCAAGACCAGGGTCCAGTCAAGATGCAAACACACTATGGAGGAGCTGGGCCTGGAATGTTGCTGCTCTCCAGCAAGTTTCCTATATATATATATGCCAGCTCTCTTTGTAGCTATGGAGAGCAGGGATGCCTGGCTTCCCAGGACATGGAGCTCTCATGTTTAGCCTGTTCCAGTACATCACAGGAGAGGAGACCTCAGTGTAGTGTCCTTAATTACATCTCCATTCCCCGTTCCTGCTCTTCCACACTCTCCCTGCATCCGGGAACTTACCATTATTGTAGGAATTCACACCAGCGTCTCAATGTTCAAAAACAACATTTGCTATTTTACCTGTTTATTGGGGTTTTTTTGGAAGCAAAATACTGAAGACAAATAAACAAGCCAATAAGCAAAGCATTTAAATGAATGTGCAGTCATTATAACTGATATCAGGGCAAAGGAATGCAAACAGGCCAGTCTGTGGCTTGATGCCTTTAGCTCCTGTCCCTCTGTTTTGTTTTTAATTTTGAGCACAGGAAGGGGCCAGTATATGATCATATGCTTACAAAATGCTGGTTACATTCTTCCAAACAATGTTGTCATAGTAATGATATGTCATGTATGTGTCACATTTTGTCACACTGTGAATGTATCCACGTGACTCCAAACCTTACTGCCTTCCTTTCTCCTGTTCTTCGTCACCAGTAATAACAGTTGTTTCCAGTCAACTTCTGCATCCATTCTGAATAAATTGTAAATGTGATTTCACTTCATTCAGTGCCAGTGGGAAATTCAGACCCTGGGAAATTTGCAAGGGTATTGCAGGGAAAATGTTAAGCATGTGCTTAAGCATCATTGATGTTGATCAAGTTAAGTGTGCTCTTAAGCCTTAGGAACTATTGCCTCTTTCCAAGCGTTGGTCTTAATGGAGGGTTCTGAAAGAAGGGGAATTGATCTCCACTTGCAAGGCCCTAAAGATGGAAGTGCACCTTGAGGGAAGGAATGATCAGCAGAAGTTGATGCCGGTATTGCTGTGAACATTATCTTGGTCATACCTTTTCATTTTCCGCAGATAAGATCCTTTCAGTACGATCCAAAGATTCCTTCAATTTTCAAAAGTTGGGTGGGGTTTTCTTCTCCCCTTGTGATTTGTTTTCCCTTATTTTTCTTGTAGTGTAATCGTCTTTGCAGTTTTAACAAGGTTTTGAAGTTAACACTACTTTGAGGCAGTGATATCTAGGCCAAAGAGGTTCACACTTCTTTGGTGTGAGCGAGTTCTTGTGATTTTGGGGGAGGGAGGTCTTGTGATGGGAACGTGGAGGAGCAGGGAATCAAGGCTCTTAGGTCCAGATTCGATCTCTGTGGCTTTCCCTCCTGTGAGCCTTGGGCAAATGAGAGAATGAGAGATGAATGCAGACTCCATATAACCATCTTTAATATAGATCTCCCTTGGGGAGGGTATGGATTAATTAACATTTCAGAGGCGCTTTGAGTTCCTTTGATAGGTGTTGCAGAAATGCAAAAGGGTTTTTTTTCTTGTTAGACATAGGCTGTCTAAAGGATGGATTTTAATAATGTTGGTTTACTTCCTAAGAGCTCTTTTTCAAGTGGAAGACTATTTAACTTCTTACATATGTACCAATATGGTGTTTTACTGCCAATTTAAGCCAAATAAAATATATAGCGTCTGGACCGAGGCTACATTTGGTACCTTCACGTCATGAAAGCTCCTGCTGATAATTTGCCAGTAGCCTCAGGGCTCTGATAGTAATTTGCCAGATGCTATACTGAACCTAATTTGCATCTGTATTTACATAAATGCTTTAATTAAAATTATATGCATCGACCTGAGATAGATGAGCAGCGCTGCCTGCTATTTGTTTACATTCCCTGACAATAAAACCCTGCCTTGGCTGCTTCTTGCCGATTATACGACTTGACAAGGCTATTTGAGGTGCAGACTAGAAACTTGACAGATTTCTAGTTAGGTTCTGCTGCAAACTGAGGAGTGACCTTAAGCTTCCAGGACCAAATTCTGCCTTTATTTTATCAGTAGAGGAGATTTGAGCATCTTGATTCTAGGGGTCAACTTTGGTCCGTGGATGCTCTAGATTTAGGGTAGTTCTGTGCAGTTGGGATTTACAGCTTCTGGAAGATGATGTCTGCTTTGTCACACATGCAAAATGTGAAACCCCACTGAGGACAGTAGAACATTTTAAATACAGCTTCCATCAAGAGTAAAATTTCTGAGCACTGTTCGTCTTTGAACAGAGCACCATGGAGCTCCTTGTAGGGAAAAGTGCTCTAAATAAAATGGATTTTGGGGCCCAAGTAGGGTCCTGCTTGTTTCAGTGGGACATGTGAGAGCTCATGGCTGAGTTTGGGTGAAGGCAGTGGAGACTCTGACTGAGGTTTTTGCTTAGACCACACATTTAATCTGGAAAATGCAAGCATATAAATACAAATTGAATCCAAGCTGTGCTGTTTCCTTTGTACAGTGGAGGATGTTCTGGTTGATGTTGCTGTGCTGCTTTTCAGTTATTCGGAAGTTGCCATAAAGTGTCACAAAGGAAAGAAATCGAGTGGCAAAGTTATGACCAATGTTACAGACTGCTTTAAAGATACACGAAGGACAGGCTGAAGAGAGCTGTAACTACCCTGCATGGTTTGGAGGGTTGCTGAGCTTTATTTAAAGGTGTTTGCTTACCTTGCTCTATATGAGATACCTCAAAGCCACTGTTTCCCTCACTGAGAGTTTGTATATAAATCTGTGCGTTACCCGTCGCTTTCTCTGGTGACCTCTGACTATATTTGCCCATAGTCATTTCTGAATCCAGCTTGAGGGAGTCCATTCAGGTTCAGCATATTCATACATTAACACGTTTGCCTGAAAGTCTGTTGAAGAGGATAAACGACCCCACGTATTACAACCTGCCGTGGGACGGGTAGCCAAAACCTGTTTATTGAAGTCCATGTGCAAGAGCACAAGCACAAAAGCATCTATGTTTCTTGCAAAGTGGCCTAAATACTTAAATCCGGAGGCATTATGCCAGCACTAAGCAGGTTGAAATGCACGTCTGGGAGTTTGCGGTGAGTGGGACTGGGAAGGGTGGTTTGGGGTGACCTGGGAGCGATGAGAGCCGGAGCCCACCCCGCTCCCAGGGGCATTGCAGCGCCGCAGCCCTCAGCCCGGTACAGAAATGGCAGCCAGCGGCGATTGCAGGGGCAATGCGCTGCCGGGGGCACCGTCCGCCCAGCAGCGGGGGTCTGCCGGGGGGCCAAGGCCAGGCAGCGCTTTGGGACGTGGTGGTCTCAGTCGAGTAATGGGCGCGACAAAGCCAGATCTGCAATCTTGCCAAGCCGCAGCCTTATTTTAAACTGAAATAACATGAATAAATCCAGCCTATCAGTTTTGCTTTACCTCATCCATAATAAGAGGATGAAAACACTTCCCATACTAAATTAATTACGGCGGTGGGGGGGGGCATGTGTGCTCTGAGACTTGATAGGAAGGTGGGGAAGGCAGCTGAAGGAAAGCAGCCCTCATGTCCCCTGGTGTGAGGGAGAGGAGGGGAAGGTACGTGCTGGTTACTCAGTCCTGCTTTGTACGGTCACTGACGGGCGTGAGGAGGGCAGGCAGAGCTCGGCTCCTCTCCGCTAATGAAGCTTTTCAACACCAGGGGAGCAGATGAAGGAGAGGGCCTGGGATGTGGTGCGTGGGGAGAATAAAACATCCCCCCAGGGAAGGTGTCCTGTCAGGGTGGGATCCGTGCTTGTGTTAAAATGTGTTGCCTCCTCTGGCAGGGAGGTCCATCGGCCGGTTGTGCTGCTCAGCCCTCCCCTTTCCTCATCTCCCAGCAAGGCCGGCGCTGCAGCCAGGGCCCTGGGAGGGAGCAGCATGGTGGCTGGTGGGCAGGAGCCCCAGAAAGTTGGGGTTTGCAACCCTGCTTCAACGCTGAAACAGCCACTGATTTGAATTTGGACCAGCATCCCAGGTGTCGGTACCTCTGTTGGTACAAAGTTTGGTACTTCTGGTTTTCCCGAAGTGACCTCTCCGTGTGTTTAGAGGTGGGAGAGCAAGCCAGGGAGGGGGTTCAGTGAGAAGCCCTGCGTTTGGAGAAGATTTCTTCCAAAAATCATCGTGTCTGTTTGGTTTTAAAATTCACCGCTAATGCTTTAAGTGTAGCAAGTGCCGTAAGCCAGCCTTTAATCAGCCTGTGCGTATTTTAAGAATTGTGCCAACTGTTATTGCCTCAGAGATACCTGGAGATTTGGCCGAGAGAAGCCTGGCCTAGTTTTTCGGGGTAGCTAGCAATACGTCTCCATTTCCCTATTTAACGTGAGCCTCCCCGGTCTTATTTTTCAAGGCATTTTCTTTGAAAGGTTGCAAAGCTCCAAGCAACCAGTTATTGTGTGGGGGAAGAGAGAAGTCAGGGTGTAATATAGCAATAATTTTTGCAATTAGAAGTATATTAAGAGCTCCATCAGCCGTGGATGGAGTACGGCGCAATGGGGTGCGGGAGGGCAGCCGGTCGGGGAGGAGGGTCATCCCTGGGCGAGGGGACCTGTGGCCCTGCCACGGTGATGGCAGCTCCGTCCTCTGTGCATCTTTGGTTCTAGTTGTGCAGCACTGGAGGCAGCATCCAGCAGCCTAGTCCGGGGCTGGCGTGTCTTCCCTAATGAAGACAAGGCTTAATTGGGCAAAATCGTGGCGAGAACATGTTGGGGTTATAATCATTTGCATATCAGAAATCAGTAAGCTGTTGTGCTGAGGGTTTTGTTGTGTGTTACACAACTGATGTGGTGGAAATGATTACTCATCTTTCCATCCCAGCTCTCCAGACGGTGAAAACGGAATATGAAAAGGCTGAGGGATCCATCCTGACGATCCTCTGGATCTCGAGCGTGCCAGACGGGCATCCCAGAGCCAGGAAAGAAGTGCTCAGCTTAGCCAGACCCCTCTTGAGCTCTGACGTGGGAGCGTGCGTGCGAATGGCCCCACTCGTCATCTGCCCGTGTCCCTGCGAAATGAGGTCTTGGCAAAGCGAGTGCCCAGCTTCCAGCAGAAGCACACTTGCTAATCAGACTCTTGGGCAACGTGTTGTTATTCCCAGCATCATACCACCACCAAAATATGCAAAAAGCATCTATCAGAAGTAAAAGGACTCCGTCCTTGAAAAGCACTTAAGAGGCAGTTCATTAGCGCTTTGTTTTCACCAAGAGTTAATTAGACTTCCCAACTACTTTATTTATTTTTTTTTTTCTGCTGTCATCTGGAGTTGGAAGCAAATTTTCTGAGTCACTCCTGCTACAAACTATTACCTGTTGGTAGGCATCCTCCTGGAAGTGTCCTTTCTCACCTTTTGCCACCCATGTGTGCAGATAAAGTTGACATGAGACCTTCAAGATGTCTGCAGCAAGTCACCTCCTCCTGAAACAGGATCCAGCCTTTTGTCACCTGAGGCCAGTTCTTATTTATTATTTCTATTTCAGAGCGCCTCAAGACACACATCGAGTTGATGAAACGACATAAAGCAAAGCTGGAGGCTGTGCCAAATAGTTCATAACCATGGAGCAAAACTTGGCAGGGAGGCAGGGAAAGGGGAGGGGTGAATTAATGGTAAAACGTGTGTGTGAGTTTTTACTGTGTTTGTCTCACGTTAGCTTTCCTCAATGTTGTCAGTCTAAGTTTGGTACACCTAATAGCAAAGATGTTAAATAGTATTTAATAAAAACAAAAGCAGTAGAGGAAGAGGGCATTTACTGAATTTAGAAATCAGTCCAGGTGCTCTTTCAGTCTTAGTTAGACTTTATTATTAAAAAAAAAATCTACTTTTTTGATATGGAGTCACCCAACAAAACTAATCCTTGGCTCAGATGGATGTTTGACTTAAGTTCTGATGTTCTCTTTTTCTTCTTTTTAAACTAAAAAACCCTTAGCTTTAAAAAAAATGATACGGTATTTGCAGAATCAATAGAAAAGCTGACCCAGATAAAAGTGCGCAAAAATTGGTTTCATGCCCTAGAACTTCTCCTGCATGCTTTTTGATGCAATGTATCTGATCCTTCAAAAAGGAGGTAACATACAGTGATCTCAGCAGCTTTGAAGAATTGTTCTGGAAGAATAACAAGGAGCACTGGAGAAAGGGGTGTGCACATGTACTTTTTTTTTTCCCCCTCATTAAATATATTGTGAGACAGAAGAAATTAATGTCATGTTGCTGGTTATGTGGAAGGATAGGATAAATTTTGTATGAAATCTGGTTTTGTCTGATTTTTAAAGGGTGAAAGTGCATTTCTCCTGAACAGCTCTTCTGAATTTTACTTTATCTTCCTTGGTTCAAGCCTTCTCCTATGGGAGTCAGCGGCAAAGGTGTATCCAAATAGTAGCAGGATTCACTCTCAGAAATGTAATTATGCTCTGGATCCTGATCCAGGTAGAAAGCTGTAAAAAGCATCTGCTGCTACAGATGTATTCCAGTATAAGTAGGATCCAAATCTTAATTTGATTCAAATATAGCACTTAGATCTGCAGGAATCAGACATTCAGTGTTTGAGTCTGTATTGCTTTGGCTTCCAGAAACATCCCAGGCTGTTTAGGGCTGTGGACCCGGAGGCGTAACAAATTGGCATTCAATACAGGCATCGCCACAGTGAAGGTGATAAATTGATAGAACAGACCTGTGGGACCGCGAGACTGGCAGGCTGCGAGGAGAAAGGTTCATTCCATCCCTTTGTATTCTTGGCCTTAAAAAAAAAGTTAAAGTCTAGCTGGAGGGGAAGGATGGGCCCAAAGTTACTGATTCTTAACAGAATAAGCAGACACAGTGCCCAGGCTGTGCTGACTCTCCCCAGGATAGGGAGAAAAGGCCACAAAAGCAACTGCTTAATGGGGATTTCCACAAGCCTTTCCAGTTCTCGGGGTCGGATGCTGTTTTTCAGTGCTCAGTGTTTGCAGATTGTCCCCTTTCGGCTGCATTTGCCGGGGTGCAGGGGGCACTGGTGTGCCGGCATTGGGGCTGTGTGGCCGGGGAGCAAGTGGAGCAGGCAGGCACGAGCCCCGGGAGATGCTTGCCTCAGACGGGCCGCTCCGGGAGTTTGCGGCGAGGAGAGCGGATGAAGCTCAGCACCGAGCGGGACCATCCAGCAACGTGTAGGGGACTCCGGGCAACCTTTCCTACAGTCTCTTTGTGGCTCCTCAGTTACTAGTAGCTGGAAGTAGGTCACCTGGCATGAACGTAGGGGCTGCTGACCCAAGTGCATCTCACTTAACTTTCCAGATGTAGACACATGGACGCTCTTGCTGAAAATAAGAGACTCAATAACACCTAACAGCGCTGGTCTTCAAGAGTGAAGGGAGCACAAACACCATTATTTGAACAGAGTGAAGTGATTTCTTGCTTTATATTTACACCCTGTGCTCATTTCATTTCTTGTACCACTTTTGCACTGACGGCTGCTGTGTTTGGCAGGAATTTGCAAACACATCGGTGCTTACAGCCAAAAGTAGGAATGGTCTAAACAGCCGGAAAAGGGAAACCCCTTCCTCTTGTATTTATTTTTGTAACAGCAAAATGTAGTCGCTGGCTGGCCTTGATCAGTCTTGGTTCTTTGGGGTTTTCTTTTGCCTCTTAAGTTGTTGGGTTTTTTTTTTTCCTTTTCAGCTTGGGGGTTGAGAGAAACAAAAGAGGGAATGAATTAAGAGCAGGAGAAAAGAGCGTCTGCTGTTGGGCTGTGTCATGTGGTGAGGAAATCAGGCTGAAACTGGAGAGACCGGGCCAAACCTAACAGCGGTACTGGGAGGCCTCAAATTGTGTCACTCTGACAGCGGATCTAAGCAGCAAAAATAGCCAGTGAAGTTTCTGGCTGCCATCTAGGTTAAATAGCGTTGTGCACACATGAAGGGATGATGATGGGCTCCTGCTCACATCACTTGCCCTACTTGCCTGCGTGGTACCTCTTGTAGGTGCTCTCGAATGATAAGCCCCATCTTTTCCAAATTGGCAGAGGCATTTAAACTGCGGGGACTGATATGGGTTAGTGTGCTTTTGTGTTAACTTCAGTTCTCCCTCTCTGTTGGTCTTTTCCTCTCTAGCAGTGCTGATGTTACGAGCTTGGGTATTTGGGGGGGAGAGGAAGGAGCGTGTGATTCTTGGCTGAGTCCCCTGTGTATAACATGCGCCGCATCTCTTGAGCAAACTCGTACAGTGACACCTAGATGGATCTGAACACAGGGACTGGACATCCTGTGGTGTTGAACATTAATTAGTGGATGAACAGTCTGCAGCTCGGTTGTTTAAAAATAAAATAAAAGTTATTGCTGTACATATGTTGGGCAGCAAAAGCGTCCTACAACAGTGCTACTGTAGCAACCGCTGTGTTGGAAAACAGTTATCAATCATGGTTCTGGCAGAGGAGGGTCTGACAACAGTTTTCCAACACGTTTATTTCTATGGGCAAGCCTTCAGTGCCTTGTCTCGTAGGTAACTAACTAGAGGGTGACAGTCTGAAATGCAGGGTTTAAGAGGAATAATGTGAAATAGTTTAACTCTACTAAAAGCCAGATAAATTAATGATGAACTTTCTGTGGGCCAGAACACTTCAGGACATCGCGCTCTCTCTGGTTGAATTTTCTTACGTGATCAAGCATTCTTCTCCTCACTTTAAAGCCCTTGCTGCCAATTTAAAATAGTGTACGAGACTGAGATTTCTCACCCTTCAAGAAAACACTTTGATTTGTTGAAGGAAACTAGGAACAGTTAAGGAGATAGGAAAGTAAGTAATATACCTTTCTCTGTGCTGACATCCGCAGCTGGGGGATGTGTTGAAAAGTAAATACAATCTGCTTTGAGCAATGCTTTCCCATTCTCTTTCATTTTTGTTCACTTCTCTGGTTCCCAACGAAGTAGACTTAATGACGGAAAGTGAGGTGCAGAAACACTGTACGACCTGAGCAGAGACACAGGGGATACAACCCCCCACGCTGGGGCCGTGGGGGTTAATGATGTTGTTTGTTTGCGTATCTTTTAAGAAAGCACTGAGATGAGAAGCAGCAGAGAGTCGCGGTCCATCTGTCCATCCAGTGCCAGGGAAGCCAGGCCAGGACCCTCGCCAGCCCCTGCCTCGCCTTGCAGATGAGGCCAACAGCAGCTGCTGCCGGCAGCCAAACCACATCTTACTGGAAGATACTGGCCACATCTCAGACCCTCTGCCCCGAGCAGCCTGCGGCCAAGGGCCCGGAGCAGTCCCTGGGAGCAGCGGTGGGGTGAAGGTGGCCACGGTGGCTGCCCAGGCTGTCTGGCTTAAATGTCCACTGCCTGGGAGCATCGCTCTCGTGCTACTCCCTGGTGGGATGTAAGAAGATCGGTTTCATCCTGATAGAGAGCATGTTTTCTGAAATCTTCTAAAGCTCTAAGAGAAGGGGAATAGTTTCTGTGACAGTGCTGCAGTAACAGTGAAAATCTGCCTAAACCTATGAAACTTTTTCCTTTATTTTTTCAAGATAGCTTATTTGCTTTTAGTTCTTACTTACTCTTATTTTGCTGTTATTTGTTCTTTGCCTATTTTTATGCTTCTGAATATTTCCAAAAGCAGCTGGTAACATTAAGAAGGCACTGCAGAGAGGGGTTTGGTCCATTCCTGTAGTTTGTAGAAGTTTTCCTGGGGGAAGCAAAGGCTGGAGAGCTGCAGCATGCTGTGGCCTTGGAGTGACTCCCTGGGACAGCTTCTGCTCACAGGTACCTGCAGATGGTGCAGCATGGATTAAGACCTTGTGCGCACAGGTGTCACACTGCTGAGGTGGAGAAGATGACCCTTGGCAGGAGCATCCTACCTTGTGTTTTCGAGGTTGGCGCTGGTGGCTTCCCCGCGGAGCGCCGGAGCTGCTGTCAGTAGCTGCTGTGGGCTGGAAATACCCGTCTTCATTTCGGCTTTGTTCAAAAGGCTGGAGAAAGGTGGCTGAGCACTGAGTGGGGTAGGGGTAACACCACTGGGGATGGAAAGGTGTGGGGGATATCCCCGGACCTCTCTGAGCATCACAGAGCACAGAGCGTGTGTGCTTACAGAGACCTCAAAGCACTTCTGGGTTTTTTATTAGCTTTTTCACCGCTTATGAAGGTGTTGAAATGAAGGATGCTCATGACCATGTTACTCTCTTGCACTGAAGTCTGCCAGGTTTGGGGAATGTTTAACGAGGACCGGACCAGCAGCTGGGAGCTGTTGGGGTGCTCAGGATCTGCCGGGATGACTGGGATTTTCAGCGTATGGATACAGACGACTTTCAGGAACGCTTGTATCTGCTAATCATGCTGTAATAACAGTCTGCAATCTACAGGCTGCAAACCCCCCATTTCCGACACAGCTGTGCATATTTAATTCGATAGAAAGCATTTCTAGTCTAGTGTTAGAAGTAATTCAGATCGCTAAGGGGGTAATTTTGATCATGGTAGTTTTTAGGGAAATCTAGGTATAAGCTAGACTGAAATGTTAATAAACGCCTATTACCATACAAACACTGGGGGGTGAGGAGTGGGGACGAGCCTGCACCCCAGCCTTGACATGTTCCTGCCTTGCTGAGCCAGCAGCAGAGTCAAGCAGCATCCCAGAGCTTGTTAAGTTGATGAAGGAAAAGTGGCCCCCAACCTATTGCCTGTCCCACCAAATTTTGGGTGTTGGGGAAGGCAAGTGATGGGGATGGGTCACCAGCAGTGCCAGTGGGAAGCACCAAAGCCTCATGAGGCTGCAGAGGGTTGGCATTACGGGCAGGACCTGCTCCACAGCAATGCTTTTGGCAGATTGGCAGCAGGGTGTAAGCCACCAAGTGGGCATCTTTCAGGGGAAGAGGTCTAGAGGAGTTTGGGGTTTATTTTTCTTCATCTGAAGCACAGCTGAGGAAAGCAAATGCTTTCAGGGTGCCCAACTCCCATTTCTCTCTGTAAAATGTTCTTTTGCAAAATTGATCATTTCTGTAGGTTGAGAGAGTCTCAAAGGAACTTTTCTGTCAAGCATCCAAAAAGTACCATTATTTCTCTTCCCTACCCTAACAGCAGCTCGAGATTTACATTTTAGTTCACTAAAGATATCTTGACAATCCGTTTTTTGCAAGAAATTTCATGGCAAATAAAGCAAACTGAGCCCATTTTCAGGTGGTTAGTGCTGTGATGTTTGGGTCGCAGAAACTGTACAGAGTGCTGGTGTTTATCAAGTTACATACTTTAAAGAAGTATTTTTAAAATCTTTTTGTTTATTTGTTTTGTTTTGCCACAAGATGTTACTTTTTTTGGAAAGCCTCCAGAATAACGAAGCAGCTGGTGGCTGAGTCTCCCACTCGGTGTGCGGAGAATGAAGGATGGCTGGGGTGGCTGGAGTTATCCTCTGTGTGCTGCGGGCTACGTACACACACACACGGGCAATTCCTGTGAACCAGGCGGTGTGTGGTAACTCATAAACCACCATCACCTCTTTCGTGCGTGTATTCATCGGAACGCCGCCCAAGAGCCAGCAGATACAGATCTCCCCGGCTCTTGTCCATGACTGTGCTGGTGTTTGTGTGGCACGGCTCCCGTAGGTGAGGATGTGACACCTGCATGAATGCCCCCCTGTGGAGTGGAGAGTCTGGTCTGAATTCGTCTGATCCCAGAGCTGTGATGCATTTCAGGGAAGTGATGCTTTCATGCCAAGGAGAGCTGCTTTCCTTGCCTTGAGCTGGGTTGGAGTAAGCATGCCCCCACGGGAGGCTGCTCAAGAGCTGCCCACGCAGGGACACTCAGGACAAACAAACTCGGGCAAGAGTTTTCTTTTCATTAGTAATTACCTATATGTTGCAAAAAGTTGACGTTTCTGTATGAAACGTGTTTGTGACGCCTTCATTTCCTATTCCCTAAGTCCAAGCTTTCTAAAGCAGTAGCAGATCTCCCAGAGCCATGAAATTGTTTAAAAGATCTGAAATATGTATGTATATATGTGTGTATACATATATTACCAACTTGTTTCTGAGCTGTTATGTTAAACCCAAATCATATTCTTGTAGCCACAAGGGCTAGAAACTTTTTGCATACTTTCTGAAGAGGATTGAGAGGATTGTGCGGTACAAGTACAACAGCAAGGGACTGGTTTTAATAACCCTGGAGATTTCTTCCTGCTTTATGTTTCTGAAAGCGGGGATCCTTGCAGAAACTTCACCAGCTGGGTGTTTCGGAAAAACATCAAAAATTGTGAGGCTCGTTATACAGTCCTAAGAAGCAACAGCACCATACATACGTATTTGTTTTAATGAACTTTCTAAGCAGAGGTTAGAGATCAGGGGAAAGACGGGGCTGTGTTGCACTATAGGTAATTTTGTTGTTCTTTAAAAGCAGGCTAAGCCCATTAAATACAGAAACTGCTCGGCCCCGGGCTTGCAGCCTGTGATGGGAGATTTGACCCAAAAGAGGGAGAAAGGGCAGCGGAAGGCAGCCTGCTGAGTCCAAAAAGGGGTGGAGGTGTAAATAGCACAAAATCTGCAGCTATCCCATGTGTTTATTTCTCTTTTACAGTTCAGTGAAACTCGCATTTTTTTGCCTTACTCTGAGATGGAGCAAAGCGGGAAGCAGCTTTCTTTTTATCTATGAATAAACATGCAGCTTTTTCTATTATAAGCTCTTAAAAAATGGTTTTGCTTGTGTAACAGCGCCTGGCCTCCCAGCTCCTCCAGTAGCCATGATGCTCTTTCAGGGAACCAAGTCATATCTTCCTTTGAAAAGAGCCAAAAAAAAACCTTCCTAACCTGCTGGGAAGGAGCAAAAGACTCCGAGTGATTTCTTTTGCGTTTGCCAGCTGACTTTCCTCTGGCCAGATAACAAGAGCATGAAGTTTCAAACTCAAATTCTTCAGCTTGAGCTGAAAATGCAGGTTGTGCTCTTGGTGCTGCTGAAGCAATCGATAAGCTTCTGCTGCTTTTCTTGAGGGAGTAGCAGGGTGTTTTGCTGCGTGTATTTCTTTTACTCAGAGCAGTCCCACGACAAATTATTATTTTCTCTTTACCTATTCTTTGCAGACCTGCAGGCACAGTGTTTCTCAGGTGTGTGTACAGCCACTGCCAAAGGGGAATTTTTTTATATCAGTTCTGCTGTTGCTGCTGCTGAAGCTAAACCTTCCTCTCCCATTTCTTTAGGGTGGGAAAAAAAAAGCAAAAATAAGGAAAGCAAACTTTAGTTTTGGGACACAGCAGGTGAGCCCATTTAAGGAGGAGAAAGGCAATTTTGATGGCATTTTGTCCAAGTTCCCAGTAGCCAAAAAGAACTTGTTCTGGTAAGCGTCTGCTGCAGCAGATGTTTTGTGGGTATTTCCAGTCCGAACCGCAGCGGCGGTATCTTAGGACATCAGTGTGTGAATGCTCTCCACTGTCTGCTTGGCTTTAGAAATGTGGATTTTTTTTTTTCCCAAGAGGCCCCCAACATTCGTTGCATTACTATAACAGGGCTGGAGCACCAAATCTTTCAAATTCTGCGTCTGTCAGTGGTGGTCAGTGGAAAAGGGAATTACTGCAATTCCTGTCAGTCGGCATTCCCAGGTGCTGGCAAAAAACCTAAATTGCCAGTCAGAGAGTGGAAGAGATGGCTGCTATTTCTCCTTTTTTTTTTTTTTCCCTGACTTACATAGCTTTTCCCTCATTTGTAGGTATCAGAAGTTCTGGTTGCCTTCAGAGAGGGATAAGTACTGAGATTCCCAGGATGTAAGAAATGCAGTGCTGTGAGTAGGTTTTTTTTTTGCTGTTTTCCTTTAAATGAGAAACCCAAGCTTGCTCAAACAGAAGGAAGATTTTTTAGTTTTTCTTTTAAAAAGACACTTTAAGAAGTGTTTACAGCAAGCAAATCCAGTCTTTTGGAACTGGTTGTGTGCTTTTGGCACCTCTTTGCAACCCACAAAATAAAGTCAGCATTGTATTACCTCATAGGCTGAATAATTATCTCACTGCAGATATGAACCACATGAATGCATTTAACTGAGAATATGGTCAGCAGAATGGACCATTAGCACCATCTGATTCTTGTTTGTTGTTTCCAAGCTCTACCAGCCATTGAAAGACAAAATCTTGCTGGAGAGTTAGGACGATGCATTCCTCAGGAAGAAAGCCTGCATCTTTGGAAAGGGGAGAAGAGCACAAATTTGCTGTGAGGTTGTTTTTGCCTTGGTGCACAGCACCCCAGCCCTGTCATCGAAACAGAAAACTATCCAATATTGAGTTCTTCCCTGATCTGGTAAAATAACTTTGGAGGAGCTTTTACATCATGGGAGACACCTGTATGCTTGGCTCCCTCCCTTGCACCAAAGCAGCTTGGCCAGGGGGTTTCATATATATATATATAGATATATGTAAAAAAATACGTATTTAAGGAGGAGTATGGCCTTTTTCTATGCATTGCTAAAGGGTCTGGGCTGTGATTTCCCAGCAGCTGCGGCTGGTTTACGGCTCTCCAGGTGGACCAGCTGGGGCTGCACTAGACCGACCTCGGTAACCCTGGCCGAAGCCCCTGGCTGTGTGCCTGCACAGCGTGGGGCTCCTGGGGTGGCTCCTCTGAGCTGGTGCTACGGGGGCTAAAATTTGGCTTGAGGGTTTGGATGCCATTGCTCTAGGCTTTGCTGCTTTTCTGTAAGTAAATTTTCTTAGCAGAGGGGTTGAATAAGGGGGTTTTTGAGTTTTTTTAAATCAGCTCAACTCCTGTCCCATTTTTACACTATTCTGTGGTGATGGAAATCAGCAGAGTTCTGTTTCCATTTTTATTTCAGTGGCTTACAGCCTGTTTTCTGTTAGAGCAACACAAATCTACTTGAGCTAGAGCAGAATAAAGCCCCAAATTCAAATCAGCCTGGAAAAAAGAAAGGGTTATGTTTTGTTAACATGAGGGAAACCAAGTCCATCGGTGCTCAGTAAAGATGTGGTAAAAATTCCTTAATAAATACCTAACAATCATTCAGAAACTGGTAAGCAAAAAACCTGAATAGGGATTCCTACTTTCAGCCTTTTGTGAAGAATAGTGGCGGTGAGTGCAGTTACTGGGAGAAAAGGCATGTGAAATTATGACAAGTTTTTGTATTGATCTTCCCTCAGTAAGGTCCATAGCTCATATTCTCCCTTTGAATCACAGACATTTTCTCCTAACTCCTTTGTGTTTAAACTGCCACACAAGACCTGTTAATCGAGCCGCGGGGTTTATTTTTTGTCATTTGCTCACAAAGCATTGCACTGGCTGGGCTCTGCCCTCTTTTTTTACAGCCGTGTTTGGCTTCAGAGTGAAATGAAGAGTAGATTTAGGTTTAGGTGAAGAAAATCCAGCAGGAAGATGCCACATGTACGTATTACGTCTCTCAAAGTATATCCATATGCTAGAAAAGCGCTTTGCTTGTCTCAAAAGCAAAGTTTGCTTGGGCTTTTTTCTGTTAAGTAAGCAGTGTTGAAATTTGGCAACTGTTTCTGAGGTCCTAATGAATCTGTGTCCTAATGCATCCATGTGGTGGTTGTTTCCACAAAAGTGATAAACAAGGGGACCTGTTCCTGCTCTTCAAAGGTGGACTGCTAGTCCCAGGTGGATGTTGTTTGTGCTGTTAAGTCAAAGCAAAGCAGTGATGCTGAGGGTGGCATGTGGTCCGCGGGTGCCCCTGATACATCATCGCTGCGTTAAGAGGGAGAGAGAGAAAACAAGAGCAGGCTGCTTGGAAGCTGCCCAGGTAACTTGTATATGGTCTTGGATGGCTCTGAAATTATTGCAGTAAGATGCAGTTGTTGCTCAGCAGTGAAAAGAGACTGTAAACTCCCACTTAGCCCTCTCCTATCGCTGTGGTGTGTGTATGGCTGCATGGCAGAAGCCTGAGTGAGGAACTGGGGAAGCGTGAGATGGCTGCAGCGGGGTGGTGCTGACCCAGAAACTACATCCTGCTAAGAAGCTCAGGGAGAAACCAGAGCTGGAAGAGCTCAGTTCCTGCACGTCTGCTCTCTGTGTCACCTTTCGGTATTGTCGTGCAAAATGTTTCAGGGCCAAGCGTTCATCATGAAGAGATTCCCTTTTTCCATTTGCCCCTCAGCACCCAGAACGTGAAACTTGCCCACGGCTGCTCCCAGAGGTGCTGTCCCCGGCAAGGGGTGGCAGCATGGGATGCAGCAGTGGTTTGGGATGGCTCCGACTGACACCCATGCAGAGTGAAGCTAGACCAAATGCTGATGTGCTGTGTTATGAGCGGTCAGGGATGGCGTTGGTTTGGGGAGCTCCCCTCACTTCCAGTGGGCTTGGGGACACTGATGAGCAAAGAGGCAGGGCACGGAGCTGCAAGCGGCAGTTGCTTCACCTCTTAGGCTTTAATCCACTTCCACTTTGTAAGGCAGCATCTCTCTTCTGCAATTTAACAGCAATACCGTGTTTTTTATGGGCAAGATCCCCCTGATGGGGTTTTGTTCTCTGGGCAGTGCAAGGCAGAGCAATCTCTTCATGGGAACCAAGCCCTGGGAGGATGCAGGGGGAGGGTTTCCTTCAGGTTGTGTGTGCTCATGGAGAAACACCTTCAGCTGTATCACAGTGGTGTGGCTTCTCTCCCATCCCAGGATGCTGTGTGTGAGGACATGTTGGTAGGTTGGCTGCAGATCAGGTGGGGCCTCAGGGATGCCCGGGGCAGGCTGCATCCTTGGGCTGTGGAGGCACAGCAGGTCTGTCAGGAGAGCACAGAAGACAGAAGCACCTTTCATATGTTGGGAGAACTTGGGGAAAAGTAACTTGGAAAAATTAACTGGTTTATGTCAAGGCTTCTGGATGTGTAGCTATAAATGAGACACTTGTTGCAGTGGACTGTTCTCTACCAGATAAGGTTTAGATGTGTTTGGGGGCTTCAGGATTAGGGTTTTTTTTGTGGTTGTTACTTGGAGCTTGAGCAGTGAATTTGCAAACATTTTCTGTCAAAGCAAAGAAAGGCTCTGACAGCAGCGTGTCCTATGAGTGCCAGCACTACGTATGGTAATAGCTTTGTGAAATGCAGCAGTGGTGCTGCCTCCTTGCTCTTACGCAGGGTGAGAGATTCTGCACCCGCTGGGGCAGCCCTCAAAGGCTGAAACCGTCGCTTGTCACTGGAAAAGCCACCTCTCTAAGCAGTGCATTCCTCACAAAATCAATGCTCATTTCCCCTGTGCTCAGTCAGGCAACCGTGCAGAAATGTTTGGCAGACTCTCTTTTATTTTTAAAGGGGGGGGGGGGAAATACTGCGATAACTGAAGAGTAGATGTGGGAAGGAGAAGCCATTTGGAGGGCAGGAGAAACTTAGCCAGGAGAGACGAGGCTTAGCCAAAAGCCTCCATTGCTCCCTTCGTCTCAGATGTAGAAGCCAGGCTTAGACTTTGGATCATGCCGGTGGTTCCCAGCTGGGAAGGGGTGAGGAGATTTCTTCCATGTGACTGCAAACTTGCAGTTTGTCCCGCAGCTGAGGGGATAGAAGAGGACAGGTTTTCCCAGGTGCTCAGCGCTGCCCAGGCTTCGGTAAGGACAGGGTTGCTGCTCCCTGGCTCTCCAGCAGCCCCAACGTGGTGGTCCTTTGGGACCTTACTCTGTAGATAAGAGCTGATGGCACTTGAAGAGGCAAAAGCCGGTTTTGTTCCATTCTTCTTATTTTTGGTAGTGTGTCTTCTTCCTTTTCTTTTCCATTAAGCATGATGTCACAAATGACATCAGTCCAATAACTGCTTGCGGTTGTCATAGTCACAGCCTGTGACACCCAAACAAAGCAGCAGGAAACAGAAGCTGGCATACAAATGCTGTAATATTCATCACATTCCTTTTTGTTAATAGCTATGTGGTTAGGTATTTATTTTCCATTTGAAAAAAGGGGGGGGGGGGCCAGTAAAAGCAGACTTGAGTCATTGAGGGTGAGGAAGTTTGTCCCCAACTCCATCTGAGCAACACCACTGCGCTTCTCCCTCCCAGTCCTCCTCCTTCAAGCCAATGTTGCTCTGGACCTCAACCTCTGGACTCCCTCCTGCAGCCGTTCCCATCATTGCAGACCATGTGGTGATGCCACAGCATGGACGAAGGCGATGGGAGAAGTCCCACCACCTCTAACACAAGCTGTGTCCCCAGGGAAAAGCCTCCCCAGGGCTGGCAGCAAGTGCTAGCAGCAGCCATGGGTCAGCCGGCTTTGGCTGTTGAGGTTGCCATCCTTGTGGTGCATGGACAGAGGCTGTAGAAGGGTTTTTTCAGCTTGGTTGGGGATGAGATGTGATAGGGGTTCTTTTTGTTAGAGTGGTGGTGGTGGGGTGTCTGGTTTTTTTAAATCTGTAAAAAAAGCTATTCTGGGTGAGTGGCACAGCTGGTTTGCCCTTGTAAGGTTTAATCTCCGCTCCTTCGGAGTTTTGCACAATGGTAGGAAAGCACCTACCTAATGGTAGGAAGGCACCTGCTGCAAGAAATAATTCCGATAAAGTTAAAAAATTTTTTTTTCAGAAATAGATCCGGTACAAGCACCGCATTTGTGAGATGAGTGCTGGAGGCAGGTGGTCAGGGCTCACGGGGAAGGAGCCACCGAAGCCCCTCACTGCTGCAGGCGTGGGGGGAGCTACTGTCCCCGCACCCCTCGCCAAAAACTTCCCCTTGCCCAGTGCCGTCCCCCTTCGTGCCCCCCCCGAGGACATACTGACCCTGAGCGCTCCAGCCTGGCTTCCCCAAAATATTTGGGCACTGAGCCTGGATAACTCCCCAGCCGTGCCTGAGCCGGGGCAGGCAGCGCGCATGCGGAGGGCAGAGTCCAGCTGGGGGCTGTGGGTTCGGGCGTTGGGTGCTGCAGCTCCTGCCAGTGCTGGGGGGGGGGTGGGGGGG
>VFFE01008952.1:202992-213710 GCA_008921705.1 Burhinus oedicnemus | reverse complement strand
GCTTTCCCCCCTCCCCCCCCCCCCCTCCTTTCCTTGGAAGGAGCACACATGTGTTTTGGCAAACAAATACTGAATATTAGTGTCGTGCTGGATGTTGATGACTGGTTGGTTGGAGCCTGTTTTGCAGCGCAGATGAGAGAGGAGGAAGGAGGAGGCTTTGCTGGAGCGGTTGGGAGGGAGCGTATGCCCCGGGCGCACTTGCTGCAGACCTAGTCCTGGCTGTTTCTGTGCCTCTTGTGCTCCGTGGCCCTGGCACGCAGTGTTACGGGTTATTAACGTACTGTGTCGGAGGAGGTGGGCCTTCAAACTTCGTGTAAAACTTGGCTCTAAGAGCACCCAGACTGAGTGGAGGTGATTTCTGAGCCCATGCCATACAGTTGATCCCAAATTTGGGAGTTCTCCTGGCACTAACAAATCGTGAGTCGTTCCTGAATGCTTTCTGTGGTGGTTACGCTCAGGGCTTTGCAGGATTTCCAGCTCCATTTGGCTGGAGAGGCAGCGCAGGCTGCCCAAATGATGGGATTTTTTCGGAAGCAGTGAGACTTAGCACTTCTGTAACACCTTCCCTCTGCAGACGTCACCGGGCTGTGCTGGCAGAGGACTGGGGCTGGAGCCCTCACAGGTACAGGTAGAAAGGTTAACGCTTTCCTTCCACCTTCCCTTTGGCCTTTTCCATAATTTAGCAAGAAGATCATCCGTGAGACCAGCAGAGCTCTTGAGTGTAAAGCAGGAGGGGGAGGCAGGTTGGGAAGGGAATATGAATCACATGAAATAAGAGGAAAACTGAACTGATGAGGCTTATGGGATGTTACAAACTTAAGCTCGTGTCTTGCTTTCCCTCTGTTGACCTAGATAGTGGAGAGAGTGGCCGCCTTCTGCTTTGACTCCTGGTTTTGTGCTTCTGCCTTGCGATGCCTTCTTTGTGGTGTTGTGTTTTACTCGTTTGGATGTAATCTTTTTGGAGAGTAGCTATTAATTTTTTTAATTTTCAGGCGGGAATAAATTATGTATAAGAAACTCTTCGAAAATAATTTCTTCAGATAATTTTTAGTGGTACAAAATTGCTCAATGATTTCTGACATACCAAAAGGCAACATGAAATAATTGATTGACCTCATGAGAGGCTACAAAGACACGTTCCCCTATGGAGATGCTTTTCATGTGTATAAACCAGCCTTTGCTTTTTCAAGCGAGATCCCTCCTACTCACCAGAAACAGGAGGAGAAGAAACCCAGTTTAAAAAAAAAGGGATTTAGACAAATACCCTTCAGTGAGAAACTGTTTTAAGGAGCAGCTCTCCTCCTTTTCTGCATTTCTCAAGTATTGCTCAAGCGTCATTGTTACAGTTTGTTCATCTGGACGTGCTATGAAGTAGCCCCGGAGGGAATCCAGGCACCAGGGAGACAAAGAGGCTAGTGCCTGCAATGACTCCGGCCCTGCACAGGGAATAGTGAGTATGCCTGGATTAAAACTTGTGGGAGGAGACAGGAGGAGGTGATGGCCAAGCATACTTTGTCACACTTTAAGGTGTTCTGGTGGCAAACGCTTCCGCTGGCAAGAAATAAATGAATGGGAGGGGTTTTTTTTCCAATTCTTTTTTTTGTTATTGGCAGTTTTATTCTTCAGTGTAGTATTAATCTGTCTGGGTGAAACATGGTCCCTCTGTGGTTTGGAGCATAAGGGGCATTCCGGACGGCTGCCAAAGCATCCAAGCTTTGGATGGTCCAGATCAAGCTCCGTTTTGAAAGTAGCAAATAGTTTATCCAGCATCCCTTGATATTTAAAATGAGAAGTGGAAGAAACAAAAGGTGTCCCTCTTTGTGACACATTCAATGGTAAAAGATTGCAAATGCATGGATTATGCTAATCTGATAGTATTTACAAGTGTGTCAATTATTACTATTTTTTTAATACATAATCAGGTCTTCTGAAACTTCATTTACTTCTTAAGGTCCTTTTCACTCTCTTCCACTGTATATTTCCAAAAGAAGCGCTGTTTCTTTTGGACTGGGATACTAAATAATTTGTGAATGATCCAGTAATTATCTCTTCTTTGTATTTCCTGGGTGAAATCAAAATGCAGAGATGTTCACATCACACTAAATCCCACTCTTTTTCCAGCAGCATCGTGTTAGGTGTGCTTACCCTCCGTCCCCTGTCCCCCATATTGACATCCTTTCAGCTGGCAGCTCCCATCCTGGTCCAGGGACCCTCATTGTAAGGACTAATTGAGGGAAAGGTGGGACAGGCTAGATACAGAGCAGTGCCCCAGAGGTGCTGCAGTGAAATAAATATATATATACACACACACAGAGGCTGGCAGATTAAACATAGATGGGGAAATGTGGCACAAAGGAATTGCATGTTGTTAGATCAGCTCTATCTGCCAAGTTTCTGGCCTCTTGAGGACAAGAATATACCTGGAAATTGGAGAGCCTTATATTAAGGTGGTCTTGTAGTATCCAGGTAGCAAGAGTCCTGCAGAAGGACTGAGGGCAGAGCTCCAGCAGTCCCTCAAACCTTGCTGCAGGTCAGGTTAGAGTTTACGGGAATTAATGCCCCCAAAAGTGGCAACTGCTCCCCTGTCTCCTCTTTCCTGCAGTACTTGACGTGGGAAGAAGGATCTCCTGTTGGGGAGGGGGTCGGTGTTTGGGTTTGTGGGTTGCAGTCGTGAGGGAGTGTTTCTAACCCCGCTGTGGAAACCCAACTCTGTGTGACAAGGGGGAAGGATTGCATTGTGTGCCCAACTTCTGGCACGAACAAAGGTCCTTTGTGGCCGTGCCAGATTCTCCCAACAGCAGAACTGTTACTGTGCACAGAGGGCAGTGGCTCTGCCCTGTGACAAATCACAGCGGCGTGCTGCGGGGAGGAAGAGGAAGCTTGTTCAGTCCCGTGATCCCCAGGGGCAAAATGCATTTGTTTGCCTGCCTAACAGGCGCCTGTCGGGACACTTAATAAACTCTGCACACCCACCTGAAATCTCAGCCTACCACATGGCTAGACAGGCCTTTTCCCCATAAGCAAGCACAGTTTTGAAAAGCTTTCTAACTCTTTCTTTCTTAATTAATTAATTGTGTGTATAAACTGTGATTATTTTCTTTAATTATTTTTTTTTTCCTAAAGAAGATAAATATTTGATTGGGAGCGTATTTGTTGGATGACAGAAGAAATTAGAACAGGGTTACTTCATGAATAACTTCAGCTCCAAACAGCTATTAATTTCAAGCTTTGGATGGTGTAGACATCTGGAACATCAGTGATGCTACAGCTGGCTTCTGGTTTCTGATGACGGACAATAGTTGGTAGCTTTTGGTCTTATACTAGATGTCTTGAATGCCCAGTAAGCTGGGGAAAGTGTTTTGTGACCTGCAGTGAAGGGAAAGCATGCAGGTGTTTCGAAGGACCTTGCTGGCATTGCTGTTTGTTGTCTCTTTGCCTCTGCTCAATGTAGTCCTCTGTCACACAGTCTGTAGGATTATACTAAAGCAGGGTTGTTTGCATGGGTATGAGGTCTAGGAAAAGGACAGATAATTAAATATACTTTGGAAACAAAGTGCCGAGGTAAAATTTGAGGCCAATGAAGGGAAAATGATGTGCAGAGGTGATCTAAGTGGGAATGGCAGGAGATGAAGTACAGCAGATGTAATAAAACAACTTCAGCAGGCACAGCATGGGATTAGGAGGATGGAAAACAGAGTAGCTAAGCATCTTTCAGAGGGTTGCTTTTTCAGTATTTGACCTCAGAGCTGACCGAAGAACTGATGAAGGCATAATGTGACGTGTGCTAGGAACTCTCAGTTTGTATTACCAACAGCAGGAAACAACATGCCCTTCACTGAGAGGAAAGGGTCAACTCTTCCAGCGCCTTCAGAGCCAGTGAGAGAGAAGAGAACAAGTATCTTGATGGTGCCCACAGACTTTGGATGAGATGAGATTGTCATGAGAAGGTCTTCATCACATGAAAATGCTCCTTACAATACTAGATTTTTCCAGAATTTAGGGGAAAAAAAAATGGAAAATGGAGAGTTCTTGAACCGTAGCATTGAAGCAAAGGAAGACCAGGAGGAATCAGTGCAGCTTTGCTAGCAATATGTTTTGTTGCAGCTGCAGAGGAAGGTAACTTACAGCTTGTGTAAGGACTGAGGGAGGTTTGGTATCATCGGAAGCAGACGGTCTTCTCTGCTGTGTACATGCATCTGGCCTGATGAGTGATTTCGGAGGGAAGGCAGATAGTTCAGACCTTTGATCTTCAAACTTTTGCTTCCTCCCATGAGCCTGCTGGTGAGTGAGAGTTGTGGTGGTTTTGTGACTTTGGTGCTTGTTGGCTGGGACCTTATCTAAGAGTACCAGCTCCTTTTGCAGGGACTGTTAAATACTTTTCCACTCGTGAGCCAGGAGGATAACCTGAATTTGCTGGAGGATGGAGCAGTAGCCTGTAGCACAGAAAACCTGGATGCGGTTTCCAGCCCTGCTGAAGACCTTGGGTAAGGCATGATTTTTACACTGTGGCTACCCCGTCCCTTTTGGTGGCAGCAAGCTGTAAATTGGCTTGGCCATTTAATGAAGCCTCAGCCATGCTCTCTTCATGCCTTAATAGCCCGTCTGAGCAATGGGGATAATAGCAGTACCTGAATTCACAGGCCTGCTGTGAGGATACGTGTCTTAACAGCTGTAAAGCCTCCAAATACTGGGCCAGTGGGATCCTCTGATCACCATAGGTCATTAACTATCTAAGACAGACTCCTACATGAGGGGAAAGGACTTGGAAAAGATACCTGTTTTACATAGTTGGTGGAAGTCACATCATTGCTTTTAGAGAAGAAAAGCCTCCAAATGCATAACTACATTTTTCATGGTCTGATACAAGGCCGCTTTTACAACAGTCTTTCCTCTAAGCAAGTAGAGCACAACGAAATTTAACATAAAATATGACAAGATGAGAGCGCGTGTTATTTAAACCAAGATACTTGCAAAGCCCCTCAGCAGAACCAAATCTGCTCATCACTAGGGCTGGAGGGAGTCAAAGAGGTCAGACCAATGCAAAGCACTGCATAAGCAGGTACTCTTCCAAGCACCTCATTCCTCTTAACCAGCAACAGCCACCTTTCCTGCATGCTGAGACAGCAGAGATGTGGCCTGCTGACCTTATTCACCTGCTTTTTGTCTTTGTCTTGGTTGGGAGAGTGGGCACCAGCTATGGGTGGGAAGAAATTGTGTCAGGTTTAAGGAAGGAGATGTATTTTTCCAGCAATACAGGGGTTCGTCTGTATCACAGGAGTCTCCTAGATAGACATCCAGGTTGGGAAACACGTGTGCATCATCTGCCAGCAGTTTAGGGTCATTTATCTGAATTTGGCTAGCAAGCGGGAGACCTGACCTGGCCATGGATGCAGGCAGCCTGGATGTCTACAATGTGCTTCTCCAAGCTGGCAGCGATACGTGCATGGGGTTCTGTTTGCACCCCCAGACAGAAACGTAGCATTTTGACATGGGACGCCTGAGGTTTGCCTCCTCCGTTCATCAGGGTATTGAACCGTGTGAGTTAGGCCAACGGCTGACTGTTCATGTGCTTAAAATTGGAGCTGTCCTGAAGCGCCTTGGACATCAGATTTGTTTGCTATTCTCTGGTTGAGTTTGGAGGACACTGGGTGTTCAGGTCTTGTGAAAATCTGTCTGGCAATTTCTAGGGGTGGCCTGGTTTTGAAGGAGGTGTGTTGAAATTCTTGCTTCTGGAAATGTCAAGGTCAATGTTTCCGTTGTATTGTAAAATGTTGCATCACTGCACACGTATTCAGTGTGGTGGGCTCCAAGATGCTATTTTGTACCCCAGACCCTGCTCTTCGGCTTCCTTCAATAGCGTCTGGCACCATAGCTCAAGGCTTTCCATTCAGGAAGTGAATATTCTTAGGTGCTAGAATTATAAGCCATACCTAATGTTTTAAAAGGGGAAATTACTGTGTACGGAAGCTTTTCCTGGTGGTGCAGAGGTTCAGACTGTGTAAGCAGTGTCAGTCTGGATGACTTGAAGCGATAGCCGTTGTGTTCACTGGAGCGTACATGAGTGGAGAGGGAAACGGGGGCAGGAGAGAAAAATAGCAGTGTTTGGGGGGCATGGTTAAAACCATCCTGTGGGAGGGAGACGTTACGCTAGTCTGCTTGTAGTGTTTTATCCTCTCATCTGTACTCCTCATCGGGGAACGTGAAGATACAGAGAAGCCCGGGCAGGGGGGAGAAGAAAGCGGTACAGTGACTCATCAGCTTTATAAATCACAAACCATCTGCGTTTCTCTAACACATCGTGAATGAGTCAAAGGGGGAGGTGTACAGCTATAGACACAAGCAGGTTACTAATGTTTTGTGTTAATTATTGAGCTCCTTTATCTCTTTTGGGAACTCTGTAGACTCCTTCAGTGCTGCTGTTGTGTTGTATGAGGCTGATGGAAGGGATGCTCCCCATCCTGGACAAAAAGTGATGGCCAGGCAGTCCATAAGTCTGCGTGTATTGCCTGTCTCGTTCAGACCTGACATCCTAGTGACATTGATTTCTTCTCCTTTCTGTTTCCCTTGAATCTAAACCCATCTGAGAAGTGGTCACCAAATCATCTCCTGGCCTCAGCCTTCGCTCCTTCCCCTCCATCAGGTCCTCTGGGCGCTTTTCGCTCTGTTTCATGCTATGGTGTATGCCATGTGCTGCCCGAGCCAAGAGATGCAGGGCTTCGGGGGCTGCTTCTTGAGAAGTGAAAGCTTTTTTTTGAAAAATTTAGAGCTTATTTCTACCCTGCAGCCATGCAGGAGGGACTCCCAAAATGTGCATGTGACTTTTGTTTTCCCCTTTGCAGTTCACCTGCAAAAGTGTTTGTGAGTGCCTTGATAACTTCACTTGAAAAAAATTGACACTCAGCTGACTAAAGGCAGGGTGCTGTGGTTTCCAGAGCAGAAAAATTGCCAAGGGAGACAAGCAGCGTGAGATGTACTACAGCAGGAAGACTTCTGTACTGTCGCTTAAGTTTTTTTGTAAGCATGTGGAGTAAAGAAATTAAATGTCTTGATTCTGTCATAGCCCATCTTCTTTCTGCTTTGGAGGCATGCAACTGGTAGTGTCCCTCTGATAACAATAAATCTGAAGAGAGAGAATAGGTAATAATATATAAAACACATAGTAATATAGGAAGTGTCTACAGCTGTACCCTGTGTAGGTGGCAGTGTGATGGAATGATGACACGCAGGAGAAAGGGGACCAGACCTTGCTGTTAAGATGTTACATCTTAACAAATGGGAAATGATTACTAAAATTTGCTTAAGCAAAGGATACTTCTTTTAAAACCCCCACCTTTCCCAGGAAAAAAAAAATCACTATTTAAAAGCATACCTGGAAAGAAAGAAAGCTGAACATTCAAACAGAATAAACTATTTTTTTTCCTGCATAAAATCAAAAGATGGCTACATCCAGGTTTTACCCACGTAGCTGAAGATAGTGTCTGCAGATAATTTTTGTTTTGTCTGTGAGTCTCTTGTCCTCCCACCACATGGTGCAGGATGAAAACTTAATATGAAGAATTACTTAAATCCAGTGACTTTAATTCAGTCCAGTGATGAGGATTCAGTGAGCTACACAGACAAATAATTAAACTAATTAGAATGAATGTTTTTATAGTGTTTCTATTTCTCTCTTAAGAAATCTGTTGGTCTTTATTTCTCTCTTATGAACATGCAAGTACCCACCCTAGGAGTAAACACACCACTGACTAAAGGAGATCATTTTGACAGAGTACGTGACTAATCTTTGGAGCTCACTGCCCCTGGAAGCCATTGATGGAGGGCATCGGACAGAGGTTCAGCCCCCCTGGAGGGTTTGAGAACGTCTGCTGATGTATCGGGCTGTATATTGTATGGGTGGTTCATACATCTCCTTGCTTGGAAGAGGTCAGTTTATATTTTTTCCTTCCCAGAAGAGAGAGCAAGGCCCCAGGAGCACACCACTAATACCTTTGGGTTTTGAGTGGGCACAGCCATAGGTGCCACTGGGACTTTGGGTCTCTTTCTGCCCCTGAGCATCTGCGACTCTGGTGGAGGGCACCAGCTAAGCTGTGTGTTCAGCAGGACACCGAAGCAGCTGCCTCTGGCAGAAGCCCACACTACAAGGAAAAAAAGCTTTTCCCAAACTGCGCCAACTTCAGAAACCGGTGGGAGCTGCAGCCCTTGTGTGCCAAATGCGGTTGCCCATGTGCCCCATTTAGTGTGCAAGCTGTGGGTTGCCAGCCCTTTTCCCGGAGAAGAAAGCTGGCATGCAAGGAAACCTGGATTTTGTCCCCATCCCATTGTGCTGGTGCTCTCCTTCCTGTACATTGCTTGCCCCGTCCGCTCGCGTGTGTGCCCTCCTGGAGAGGGACCATCTCCAGATTGACCCAAGATTAAGGCCACTGTCTTGGGTGGGAAAAGTGACCATTGCTACAATATAAATATTCGTTCAGGGCATGAACCAGTCCACGAGGTGATGTTTTTCATCCTGGGTAGGTAATTTTATTATTTTCCAGAGAGAAAAATAGGCAAAATCAGGCCTAATCTGGATTTTAGCAACTAAACTTAAGCATGCGTTTTAAAAAGGGGAAAAAAAATACAAGCTAGCAGTTGCAGATGAGTACTTAAAATAGAAAATTCACAGCACACAATGTTCAACTTCCCCTTTTCTAGGAAGGGGTTGGCCACTTGTGTTCATACAACGTGCAGCACAGAAAACCCACCATTTTTCCCATGTCTTTGGCTTTGCAGCAGCATGAATGAGAACATTTTAGTTCAAAGGAATAGCCTGTGAGTGGTGTACTCTGAAATATGCCTATTGCGCGGTACTGCTTGACACAACCTATTCTGGTAAAGCCTACAGAGGGTTTTTTTTCCAGAGTATCTGTGTTTTCTAGAATAAGTTTCTTTATCTACATAGTGGTCACACCACAGCTGAGCTGTTAATGTAAAGAGGCAGCTTTCACGTGGATTGGCTTAGGCACGCAGTTCTCCAGGGTTTTCTACTACTGTTGGTGCCTTTTGAAACCCTGTTTCATCCTACCCTCAGCCCATCTCCACCAAAACTCCTCATTTTTGTTTTATCTATGTATTTTTAGTCTCTCGGTGACCGTGCTGTAGGGGTGCAAGGCAGAGGCGGGATGTGTGCTGGGTTTGCTTCTGCCCTTGTTCTCAGACGTGTTGACAACCAGTTTCACAGGACACGTTGCTGGGGAAATCAGCAGTCCTGGAGGAAGTTTGGTTTGCTCATCACCTTTGAAAGGTGTGAGCCTCTGGTCCTTAAAGAAAAATTATCAGTTGCTGCTTTTCTGTAGACAAAAATTCATTGCCACGGCACCCTGCTACAAACATTTAAGTGGGGTATTTTTTCTAATTGGAAGTGTCTACACTGACATATGTGAATTGAAAATGTATAGCACTTTCGAATTTATTTTTTCAGATGTCTGCAAAAATTATTACTGTAACGATCTGTATACCTCCCCATTAATTGTGCTTTATTCAGCTTACAGAGAACAGCAGAAGTGTCAGAGCTCTAGACTGCTCTGACTTAAACGCTGTTTTAAAAGCTCTGCTCTAGTTCACAAAACCTGCTTTTCTTTCTATGGTTTTCTTTTGTAAATCATTACAGTCCCGATCCATCACGCAGGAATTATTTTCCCTGGTTTGCTTCTGCTTATTCTCCTGCATATAATTACGCAGTGTTTTTAAGTGTTTTATCACAGCGGAGAGCAACAGCATTTTTTTGCTGTGCTAGCTGATGTGCTTTTTGATATTACTGTAACAGCTGCATGCTAAAAACAGTTGTAAGGAAGCAAAAACATCACCCTAGGCATGTTTCTTTTTTGTACCATGAAATCTGTATCTCACCTCTCATCCTTGGATTTGTAGGAAAATAACATTACCCCAACATTAATGAATGAGAGTTCAGCGTCTCTGATACGGAGCAGGATCATAGCTCTGCTCTGTTCTGTCTGTGTTTGCATTGCCGCAGCCTTCGTGGGGGAACAGTAGGTGGTCGTGGGGAGGTTATGATGCTGTCAAGTAGCATCAATTAATTTCTGCTCTGCTCTAAACTCTATGGGCGTGACTTCTGGGCAGCCACGCAGGTTGGAGTAAGTGATAAAAGCAGAGATGCTCACAGGGACACGTGCTTTTGAGTCCTGGGGGAGCCAGGGACCCACAAGCTTGGAAAGTTACAAGAGGGAGGACTATTGTTGAAGCGAGCCAGAAATGAACAGACCCACTGAGGTCCGTCGAGGTGTGGTTGGTCACATCCTGGAAGGGGTAGCAAACTCTTCAGCTCAGGAAAAAAGTGGTGCGGATGGTGTCTCTGCTTTAAAAGCAGCCTGCAGTGTTTGCAAGGCAATGGGCAGCAGGGCCTGGCTGGCATCCGAGTGGAGAGCGTGGCATCCGTTTTGAGGTTTGCTGAGATCCGCTTACTGCATGAAAAAGTGGGATAGTATCCCCAAAAAAACCAGGGCCTGAAAGACTTGTGTCTGACAAGTTCTTGCTAATGAGCTGTGGTTGCTGCTGTGCACCTCCTCTGTTACTCCTGCTGTATCCCCCAGCTGGGGAAGGGGCATGGGAAGGCTGTAAGGAGTTTGTACCGTTGTGATATTAAACATCATGAACACCATGTTCAGACATGGCGGAGCACTTTTTTTGTTGGTTTTTTGGTTTGTTGTTTTTTTTTGGGGGGG
>VFFE01008952.1:103563-202972 GCA_008921705.1 Burhinus oedicnemus | reverse complement strand
GGGGGGGGGGGGGTGTATGTTAAATTACAAGGGCGTGATTTGTTGTTGCTTGTCCTATGCAGTGGAGAGGATGGTCTTCGTGGAGACAGAGCTCCTAAGCGGTAAAGCAATAAAATGCTGCCACCCTCTTTAAACATTAGCGGTCCCTTGCAAATTAAACCCCCTATATTTCTGCGCTTATTTGCAGGTATCTTCATGATGGTGGCTTTCCCGCTGTTCATTTTCAAACGAGGCCAGGTGCTGGGAACTCTCTGCTAGCGCGAAGCAGAGCAAACAATGCAGTGAGATGAAAAATAAGAAAGATTTTACTGCCAAATTACACAAGCATCACTAAATTGTTTTTCTTTCTTGTTTTTGTTTGTTTGTTTGTTTTTAAAAAAGCAAGGTATGTACGCCCATAGAGTTCTGTGAAAAGTGAAGATCCATTTGCACTGGCTCGGGGGGTTCAACCTGTTTCAGCATCTGTTGTATTACTTTCTTCCAGCTCTTGTCTGGAAGTAAGATGCAGTACAAAGTGCTGATATTTCTGGTGTGCTTTTCCCTTTCTGCTGAAGTTAAGGTTTTCCCTGCTTTTTAATTTGACGTCCCTTCTAATTTGGTTGTCTTTTGGACAGCCTTTTTCAGACTCACTCATGTTTTGGGGTACAAGAGGAGACAGACAGCATCTCACCCTGTCTCTCTACTGCCCTACCGCTTCCCCAGCAGCAGCTCACAAGGTTTTGGCTGATGCTTTGTGTGACTGGGCTGTGTCCCAGCTGCCATAGAAAATTCCCACTCTGCCACCACCTTGGAAGAGCCTGTGTGGGAACAGTACTGCAGAAAAGGAGTTCAGGCTCTACCCAAATATTTCTGCTTTTTTTGAGGGGGGGGGTATAAAACTAGCTATGTGCACAAGAGAAAGATGGGAGAGAGTAAAAAGATTTCAATGTTCAGCAAGAGAAAGCTTTTTGATTTATTTTTTCCATCCCTTTGCTTGGACTGTACAGTTATCTTTTGCTGTTGGAAGGTGGCATTACTACACAGGCAAACGTTTTTCCAGTGCCAGCCAGGCCTAAAAGCATGGTTTGTTTTCCCTGTGCGGTTCTCCACAGTCTCCCCTGTCTGGGGCCAGGTGACCAGGTGGGAAATGTGGCATTTCCTCAGTTGTGCACAGAGTTGCCAAATTAGGTCCCACTTAGTTTTCACGTTGAGTGCTCCAGAGCTATTTTAACAGGGGTTTGAAGGATCAGAGGTCTGTGGCTGGGTTATTCTGTTAATTAAACAAATGAAACAAATTTCAGAAATTAAACAAAACCAGACTAGGGCCTCTCTCGTAACTGCTGCAACGCGCTTTTGGGGAGATATGTCTGAAAGAACACATTGCTTCTGACCTGTGTGCTCTGGTCCCGGGTGGCTTTGATGAAACAAAGCAAATTGAAAGCTCTTGTTTCTGCACACGGGCTCTCTGTGGTTTGGTTTGGACCTCTTTCACAATGGCAGCTGTCTGCTCCGAGCCGAGCACTTTTGTTTTCTACCTGGGTGCTTTTTGCCGCTTTGTGCGTTTGCTCATTTAAAAAAAAAAAAAAAAAAAAAAAAAATTAAAATTAAACATTAGACGGTTTTACTATAATTTTTTTCAACCTCCTACAGCATGGCAAGACAAGCAGGATGTGGCAGGTGAGCTGGAGGGGTGAGGGCTGCCTTCCCTCCCTATAGCACCCCTGCACCCCATACCTATGGCCACCCCACCGCAGCAGCAGCCCAAAAAGGAGGTCAGTTATCCGGGGTCCCGTCTGTAATGAAACATAAGGAGCGAACCAGGCCAGCTTTAGGGATGGAGATTGTCCTGTCCCTGGTGCAGCCCCATTTGTCAAGCGCTGGATGTGAATTTTGTCCCTCGAAGGGACATGTGTGCCAGGGACAGCTGATGAAACGTAGCTTGGGTTGCCATCATGATGCAGTGGTTACGGAGCCTTGACTGTTGCTGAGGGATATCTTCTCTTCCCCATAAGTTGGAGGAGCTGAAGCGTCATTGTTTAGCAGCTTTTTCAGGAGAAACACTGTGTATTTAAAGCTGTCCGCTGTGGCTTTGATGTTCTGGCAAGCAGCTCATGTTTGAAAGCTGTGAGATGCTCCTGGTGCTTTGTCTGATGTCCTTAGATGAGACATGGTGGCCTCTGCAAACGTATGTGATGCAGCTCACCGAGATGTGCCATGGCCAGGGGCGGGGGGGTCTTAGCAACTGTGCATTGATTTATCCCAAATGACACCCTTAGCGAGGTCCTGCAGGGTCCATTGTTTGGAGGTCCCAATTAACTCTCCTCGCTCATGCAGGTATTTGGCCTTGTTTCCTCCCCCTCTTTTCAGGACGCAGGTTGAAGGGACAAAGACAGTCTCTGGCTGGTTGTGAGCCCCCTAGACTGCACATCTTGGACTGAAACTCATTTGGTTTTGTTACTGACCTCCAAAAAGAAGCATTTGACTTGGGCTTGATTTCCATGGTGGATAGTGATTGTCATGTGGCAGAAAACGAAGTGTAGAGTTAGCAAACCAGCAATTAGACATGCAGAAAACCACTCTGGAATAGAAGATGGAGGAGGAGTAACAATCTGTACAATTTTCTTGTAAAACTGTAGCAGACAGAATTTGTCATCTGTCCACCCATTTATGTATGTTTTGGAGCGACCTTGGCCCTTCCTCTGTATCAGAGCATCCCTGCTTGGGGCGAATCCTCATGTCCTCATGAGAGGTGAGAGCTCAGCACAGCAACTCTCAAGGTAGTGGAGAGCTTGCTGAGCTTCCAGAGAGCGAAGAATTCAAAACATTTAGTCTGACTTTTAAGAAATCTTTGATTGATTCAAAGTTGTAACCTAGATGTTTCTCGTTCTCCACTCTTTCTCTTCCATCACATTCCTTTATCTTTTTGTTCTTAACTCATTCTTCCTTTGTGGGGGTGGGATTCTCAGTGAAATATAAATAAGCCTTGCTCTATTTTTTTCTTTTGAATTTTCTTCCTTTTGCTGATGTTGCCACATGAATTTTACAGAAGGTCATCCATCAGAAAAGGAGCAGACCGTTAGGTGCAGCTATGTGGCCTGAGAGGGAGAGCGAGCCACGGAGGAGCATCCCGGGAGCTGTGGCTCCATCCTCATCTCACACTGCCTTGCGCCCCCCTTCCCTAATCCATGAAAGTCAATGTCATGAGCATGGTGGGATCTGCAGGGCAGAGTGAGAGGACCCAATCACCTTCACCCTGTTTCCAGCAGCAGCCAGGCTTACAGAGCCCATTCTGCCCCTTTCTCTCAACTTTTGGCCTGTTTCAGCCAAATTAGGTACAAGGGAAGAAGCTTCAAAGATAATTAATTTTCTGCAAGCATCATTAAAAATGGATGGCCAGGACTTTCGGACAGTTGCGTGTTTGTCTCTAGCTTCTGATCCCATCTGCAGTGGGATGCAGCACACCACAGATCGCAGCCAAAATACTCTGTGGGAAGACAATTGTGAACAGAAGTAGAAGGGAATTTTGAAGGAATATGTGGAAATAATAGAGAACGTTCAGTGTAATCCAGTTTACAGGTCAGTCAGCACAAATCTGAAGACCGAGCATCATTTCTTGTACTGTTCATCTGCTTGTTTATTATTAAAAGGGACACGGGGAAAAAGGAAACAGAAAAGGAGAGGTTGGCTCAGAGGTGCTAATGCTTTCAGGAATGACAATGAAAACATTGGTGATGCCAGATTAGAGGGAAATGGCACTGTGTCATCCTGACTGAGGCAGAGCCATAAGCCTGTGTGCAGCCCCATGCCTGTTTCATGGAGCTGACCACAGATGCTCTGTTTCCCAGGGAAGCACTCGGAGCTTCAATGCACCCTTGAAAGTCAACCAGCTGGTCCAGTGCTTCACTGAACCAGAGCAAGCGTGCGGGAGCACCCCTGGTCTCTGTTGGGACTGGGAGGTGCGGAGGCAGCGGTGGCTGTGAACGCAGAGCACCATGTGGTTATGCTGGGGCATCTGCAATACAACAAATAGCGTTTCTGCACAGCGTCTTCTCTGTGGTGTGCATTTAGCATTTCACAGCTTGCGTTTTGCAAGCGCCTTATCTGCAAAGGTGCTTCATGGAGAATTCGTGTATGAAGTGCTTCGTGTATGGAGAATTGCTTCATGCTGGGTTTTGAGTACGTGGAGCTGGAAGCTGCCATCCCTGCTCTTATCCCCAGCTGGAGCTGCTTCCTCTGGCAGTGTATCATTTTGAGTTTCCATATATACCAGAGGGGTATGATCTGTGACGGGCAGAGTAGCAGAAATATGCTCTAGAGACCTGCAAAGTATTCATCAGCTGCAAACAGAACTGAGAAGTTCGCAGCTGCTTTTACAGTGACTATTTCTGGCTTTCATGCCAATGCACAAGGGAGAGGAGCAGGTTCAGGGACAGCACTGAGGTGGTTATAAACTGTCTGCTGATGTTGGATGTGTCCAGATGTAAGTGCAGTGGGCTTTTTATCTCATTTCATCTTCATGTCTGCTGGGTACTGGAGGCAGCTTATCATATACAGGCTTCACAATGAGAATATCTGCGTTTGGTTAGACATGAGATCATAGAATCACAGAATGTTTTGGGTTGGAAGGAGCCATTAAAGATCATCTAGTCCATCCCCCTTGCGATGGGCCAGCACATCCTTCATTAGATTTCTAGTTCAGGTTCTCCATTTAATACACTTCTACAAAAATTAGTGCAGGTCTTACCCACTCTGTAAATCGCCACTTTTCATCCTCTGCAGTTTGTAAACCCCAGTGCCTCCCCCACCCCATCCTAAGGGCTCCTTGATTGTAAAAGATGAGTTTTCCATCAGGACTGGAAGTATTTTGAATCCAGAGCCCATCTGATCAAGAGGAGTAGCAAATTGGGGTCAAGGGTTGATTAGAAAAGGCATCCTGTCAAATAGGAGAGTGACTTTTTTTTAAAAATTTTTTTTTCTTTTTTTTTTTTTTCCCAATTACTGAAACTGTTTTGACAACTAAATTCCCCTCCTTCCCTCCACCCACTCCTGATGAGTGCGGGTAGATCCTAAAACAGCTGGTGTAGTTTTTCTTTGTGGTTGTTCTGACTGATGTTGACCTCAGATCCTTTTAAAAATATGTTTTACAACATTCTTGCATTTGGGAACTTTCAAAACTGCTTCGACGTATGAATCATGCTTAAAAATGGATTTTTTTTTTATTTTTTTTTTAAATTCTGTAGGGAGTAAAGTGCAGAAATCAGGGCTTGATGAGAGTCTCGGCAGGGTCACAGGAAGGGACCCTGTTTAAAAGGTATCTAAGGGCTTATGTGAACTTTGCTAGTTACCTCTGTCAATATTGAGTTAAAAGTGGTGGTTTAAAGAAACTTTTGTTACAGAAAAGACTTGATAGGCCTCCACGGATCTGCTGCAGTTTCTTTGAATCCACCTCTTGTCAGTGCACAGACCTTTGAAAGTGCTGATTTGCATTAACTCTTCGTTCTGCGTTTGCTTTTACAACCAAGGCAGGCCCTATAGCTTTATTTAGAAATCACCCATCATTAGTAACCACAATCATTTAGTAGACATATTTACAAGGTAAGTGACAGTGGGAAGTAATTAAGTTTAATATAAATCGCACTCAATTTCAAATCTGCAGGCTTCAAAATAATAATTAATAGAAACTGCAGCTTCTATAAAAAGATGCAGTATTTATAGCAGTATCTTCTTTCTTTTCTAGCTAAATGCATTGAGACTAGCACAGATTAAAATCCCCTGTCTGTTCATCGTATTTGTTTTAAAGCCATTTTCTACCTGTGGCATGCTTCACTGCGAATTATCCACTGCTTTTGTTCTTTGTGGGGAGGTTTTTACTCTTTAAGTTGATGATGATGCTCTTGTTCAGCATTGTCCAAAACGGCCTTGTAAGCGTACATATTTTGAGCTATGGCTTTCTGCTAAAT
Source organism: Burhinus oedicnemus (assembly GCA_008921705.1). Taxonomy (NCBI): domain Eukaryota; kingdom Metazoa; phylum Chordata; class Aves; order Charadriiformes; family Burhinidae; genus Burhinus; species Burhinus oedicnemus. The sequence goes on along the minus strand of VFFE01008952.1, from coordinate 197,033 downwards.
CTGTGTTTTATAGATCAGTGCCTAACGATGTGTGCTTTGTTTCACAGGTGTCATGCAGCTGACAGGTCTGGTGGCAGAGGTGGTGGTCACAGCTGGGACAGAAATTCTTCATTAAACAGAACAGAGTAAAATAATCAAGGAAGGTTGGAGCTGTTTGCAAGATCTATTGAGTTGATTGCTTGCCCTGTCTAAAAAAGTCATCATTTGGGACAGCAGCCCAGTGCCAGCGGCTGCCATGGCTAGCAAAAGAAAGTCAACGACTCCCTGTATGGTACGAACTTCTGAAGTCATGGAGCAGGAAGGCACTGAGGGCATCGAAGCTCCTCAAGAGAAGGGGGCTAGCACACCACAACAGGACTCTAAAAAAAATTGGCCTTCAGAAAGCTCAGTTAAAGACTGTGAAGTTGTTGAGGCAAAGCCCCCAGCTGAAAATCAGTCTAAGAAACCCCAGGGTGGTTATGAGTGTAAATACTGTCCTTACTCAACACAAAACTTAAATGAATTTACGGAGCATGTTGACACTCAGCATCCAAATGTCATTCTCAACCCCCTGTATGTCTGTGCTGAATGCAACTTCACAACCAAAAAGTATGATTCTTTATCTGACCACAACACAAAATACCACCCGGGAGAGACTAACTTTAAACTGAAATTAATTAAACGCAATAATCAGACTGTTTTAGAGCAGTCCATTGAGACCACCGCTAACGATGTCACTGTCACAAGCGGTGGGCTAGAAAACGCAGAGTGTGATGATTCACTTCATGGGGGAATTAGTGCGAGTAAAACGCCAATGATGAAACTGGGAAAGCCTAAAGGGGAAACCAAGAAAGGTCCCAAAAAGCCAGAAGAGGGAGTTACAGAAAACCACATGGATGGCACCCTACCCCGCATCATAACTGAAGCCACTGAAGCTATTGCTTGTATCAATGGAGACCTTCTCCATGATGTGTTAGCCCATGTTATGCCCTCTGTACAGCTGCCACCAAATATTAACCTTGTCCCCAAGGTGCCGGTACCTCTGAACAGTACCAAATACAACTCTGCACTGGACACTAATGCAACCATGATCAACTCCTTTAATAAGTTTCCTTACCCAACACAAGCGGAGTTGTCGTGGTTGACAGCAGCATCAAAACATCCAGAGGAACAAATCCGAATCTGGTTTGCTACGCAACGTTTGAAGCATGGTATAAGTTGGTCTCCTGAAGAAGTAGAGGAGGCAAGAAAGAAGATGTTCAATGGTACTATCCAGGCAGTTCCCCAGACCATCACCGTCCTGCCAGCTCCTTTGACAACTGCAAAAATGCCCCAGCCTATCATCCAGACAGCTTTGCCTTGTCAGATACTGGGCCAGACTGGTCTGGTTTTGACTCCTGTGTCAAATGGTTCAACTGTTTCCTGTTCACCAATTACGCTTGCTGTTACCCCGAACCAGGGGCAAAAGAGGACGATACAGACCTTGTCAAGTGCCCCAGAGGCCAAGCGTCCTCATGTAGTTCAGGTGCCTGAGATTCCTGCCAAGGTGACTGCTGTACCACTGACGCCAGCCAGTGAGCGAAAAAAGACGAAGGAGCAGATAGCAGAGCTGAAGGCCAGTTTCATGGCGAGCCAGTTTCCTGATGATGCGGAAGTCTACCGGCTGATAGAGGCAACGGGTCTGTCCAGGAGTGAGATCAAGAAGTGGTTCAGTGACCACAGGTACAGAAGTCAAAGGGGCATTGTGCACATTCCTGGTGATGCTTTAGGGAAAGATCAAATAGCACCTTCAGCTGGTCGACATGGCCGTTCATTTCACCCATACACAGATTTTACTCCCCAGAGATTCAAAGAGAAAACCCAAGAGCAGCTTAGGGCCCTTGAGGAGAGCTTCCTAAGATGCTCTTTTCCTACCCAAGGAGAATTGGACAGGCTTCGAGTGGAGACTAAGCTGAGCAGGAGGGAGATAGATTCATGGTTCTCTGAGCGGAGAAAGATAAGGGACAGCATGGAGCAAGCCGTCTTGGACTCAATGGGATCATACAGAAAAATTAAAGAACAAGGAACTCCCAATGGTGCAATAAGCCAGGCAGAACTGCTGAGTAGCTCTCAGCTCCCCGGTGCTTTATCTGGGTCCTCCACCACGTTTAAGAAAACCCAAGAGCAGATTCATCTACTGAAAAGCACATTTGCACGGACCCAGTGGCCATCGCCCCAGGAGTATGACCAGTTAGCATCTCAGACTGGGCTCACAAGAACTGAAATAGTTCGCTGGTTCAAGGAAAACCGCTCTTCACTAAGAACGGGGTCGCTTAAATGGATTGACCAGTACCAGCAGCAGCATGTTGTTGATGGTCATAATGAGCAAAGCCAGAAAAAGGGATCAAAACACATCGAGAATCCAAAGAATGGTAATGAGGTGTCTCGGCAGCGTTACCAGGAGCATAAAAAACTGAATGAAGAGAATGGGGGGAAACTAGTGGTGAGAGCAAAAAGAGACTGCGAACCACTGAAAGACTCTTTGTTGGGGAATCAAGCAGAGGGTACGGACAGGTTGGAGTGCAACAGCCATGATGGCCACGGCAGTGAGGAGAACGAGGAGCCGGCAGAGGTCAACTGGGTGGAGGTGACGGTGGGCGAGGATGATGCTGCATCGGACTGTACTGACAGCTGGAGCCAAACAGCACCTGAAGGCCAGGCAGAGCTGGCAGACTTTGACTCTGAAAGTATATCTGGAGACAATTCCCACGTATAGACAGGTAATGCTGATGGTGCCCTGTTTCTCTGAGCCTGCCTCTGTCTGGGTGTGCTTCCAGCATCCTCTAGCCCCTCTTCAGTATAAACCCCTGGAGCCCATCCGTGCCGGATCCTTGTGCCTGCTGGATGCCTGAACAAAAGGGAGACCCATCCTACTTGTAAATTAAAGCAACTGCATGGTAGGGGAGGGGTTAGTGCTGTTTGCCTTGTTTCTTGTCTGCTTGTGGGTCAAGTCCTGGATAAGGGAGATCTTTTTTAATTTTTATTCTTTTTTTTTTTTTTTTTTTTTTTTTTTTTAGCACTTTTTGTTTAAACATGCAGTACAACCGCCAGAGGGGTTGGAGAGAGGAAATGAAGATGGTTCATAATCTGAACTTGTTTGTGTTTCTTCAGCTGGTACAACGATGGACACCGTAACCAACAGTCTGCCCTCCAGCTTTAGATGTTGTAGCGCACAACAGAAATTTATGATTAACCCTTGCCACTAAATTTTTAGATCAATCCTAGGTTCCCGAGTGCACTTTTTTTCAAATACTGCTAATTTGGATTTGTGTGGGGGTGTCTGTCCGTGCACGTGGGAGGAGGGAGAGCGGGAGCGTGGGTGCGTAGACGAGCAGGTGCAAGAGCCGTCCGGTGCGTTTCTCTGACGAGCTGGGTTCGGAAAACTTACCCACCTTTCAGTACGCTGCACAAATACAATGCTAGGGAGTTTGAATAAATCCAACTTTTCTAACTTGTTGCTCATTTGTTGTAACTCAATAAAACAAAGGCTAAACATTTTGGTAACCTTTTTCTCGTCTCTTTTTTTTTTTTTTAATTTCATTCCATTTAAAATGCAAATTTTGCCCTCACCAGCTCTTGGTGCACAAGAGCTCAGTGTCTGTAGAGCCGCGATTTGGGTTTTAACTGGTTTTGCAGTAATCGGCTTGGAAACACTAACCAGCTTAAAGTGAATGTGGTGAACTACTGATATTTGTTTCCCCAGTGTTGGATGGCTCTTCCCTGCTCAAGGGGGTCGGATAGCGCCTGGGAACGGAGATTTGAGAGGCACCTTTATTTTGGTTGCAATCACAACCTGAATGAATAAATGAATGAATGAATGAAAGGAAGGAAGGAAGAAAGAAACCATCCCCATGACTCACCCATATGGAATTATTTTTGTTAATCATCAGCACAACATTTAAATGTCGAGGGAGGTTTGCAGCGGGCGGTGGCGAGCGCTTGGCGACTTCCCGTACAATAAAGTTGTCTAGTTCGTTGCCAAAGAGGCGTGAATGGATGGGGCAGCGCTTGTGCTTGCTGCGTTTGCACGTCACGGGCCAACAGCAAGAGGTGGGGAAGCAACCTCGGCTCCTCCGTGGGCAAAGGCAGTGGGACGGTGCATGTGCCTACGGCCCATCACACGTGGGGCTGTGCATCGCGCTCCCGCGTGCGTGGAGGCAGGTGCCTGCACAGTCACGTCTATACCTCCATCGTTAAATCGATGGATGCAAGCGTCAGGTGGGCAAAAAGAAAATGTCTCTGAGGATGCTTCGCCAGGGCTCCGAAGTTGTTACTGAAACTAATTGCCACTTCTGTCTGCTTTGCTTACATGAAAGGATGCTAATATTTTAATTGCCCTTGTGCACAGTTTTTAACAGCCACTTGGCGGCTTAATATTCCAGTTTGAGTCTCTCCTGTCTGATGTGCGCATACGCCTGTGTGTCTGGAGCGCTGACCTACTTTGTTTAACCAGCAGCGCTCCCAGGGAGCTCAGCAGGAGGTTTAGGAAGAACAAGACCCACCTGGGTTTTCTGTATTTGTACAACCCCAGACACGGCGGGATTAGGGGCCAGGACTGGGGTGCTTGAAGATCTCTGCAATTCAAATAAAACAATAGCAGCAGCCCTGGAGTCTGTCATGGCACCGATAATAAAGCTGAATCTCTCCCAACAGCAAACAAACGGGATTGCAAAAGATGGGCATGGCCTTTGCCAGCCCCGGCAGAGCAGCAGCACCGGATAAGTTTGTGCAGGCAGGTTGTGGTGTGATACCAAACCTTCAGACACCAGGTTTCAGCGGGGAAAGCCGATCCGGTGACCCCTTGGTTTTTTGGCTTAAAACAACCCAGGTCCCCACAAAGATTGCTTCAGTGCGGCTGCTGGAACGGGTTCACAAACGGCATTGAAGCAGGCTTTGTTTTTAATTAATACCGACGCAGTGACTGCGTTTCTAGGAGAGTCCAAGCGGCGTGGCACAATCGGGACATTGTATGCGGTGGCCATTAGGGACGGCCTTGGCCGTGGGGTTTGGTTGCACATGGATGAAAACAGGCTGCCGACACCACGGTTCTTCTGCACAGCCTTGCCTCCCCGGGGCAGGAGCCTGGTGTTTGGGAGCGGGGCCTGATGAAGCCCCACGGTGAGGAGACGGCGTGGGACAGCCTCTCCTGGGCAGGACCCCCGGGACCCCTGGTGCTCAGGCTCTGATTGACGTCTTCCACAATGTTTAACCTAAGTCTTTTGAAACGTTCTAATCAAAAGGAGTCTAGTCAACTCAAAAATTAAAAAAAAAAAAACCAACAGATTTTTGCACTTGTGCAATGTTTCTTTTTTAATGCAGTTTGTAGAAAAACATCCATCACTTGGAAGCCAGGAATGACTTGAATTAGGTGACCTCTGCCTTCTTAATTTAGTCTGCTCGTATGCTGACGAGGGGATGGCTTTTCATTATATACACACATTACTTCTCCTGCCTGGCCCATAAGATGCTGGGAAGGGTGCTGCTCAGTAAATGAGCGTCCGTTAGCTCCTTACTGCTGTCGGAGAGCTGGGGACTCCACACGCGTAGTAACACCGGTACAGTTCAGGACCGATCAGACAGAAGCCTTATTAAATGCGATCATGGTGAGAGACCACTCAGGTGGCAGCGTCACAGAATGGTTTGGGCTGGAAGGAACCTTCAAAGACCATCTCGTCCACCCCCCCCCGCCATGGGGCAGGGACGACTTTCACTAGATCAGGTTGCTCAAAGCCCCATCCAGCCCGGCCGTGGGAAGTTGCAGAACAGGAACTTCAGCGCAAAGGAACCTCTCTGCAGTCCACATGATTTGTTTTTCACACGTCCTTTTTTTTTTTTTAAGAAGAAAAAAGCTCTTCACATTTCAGCCACATCGCTGCAGTAGCACCCTTTCTAACCTCACATCTCGGATGTTGACCTTCGGGAATTTCATCTAATGCATGGCTTTGAAAGTCAGCCAGTGAGCGGTGCAAGCAGTCTGCGCCTGCAGGGTGAAGCCCAGCAGTTGCAGGGATGACTCGCAGCAGAAGGGGTGTCCCAGCCCCAGGCGGACCATCACAGGCTGCAGGGGAAGGTGCTGAGTTATGCAAGAAATCTGAGTGATCATGAGCGTGATGATTATTACGTGGTGATAACTTAAATTCTAGGGAAATACACAGGTAAACCAGCAACCAAGATAAGTAATATTTATGCATTATAGTCACCATTAGCAGAAATTTCGACCACTGAAACTTTCCCTGTCATCTTCTTGTAGCCCTCAGATACTGCTAGGCAGCAAAAAGACACATCCTGAAATCTTATTAGCTTACAGAAAGGGGAAAAAATTCATTTTGAAGGCGCATAAGGCACCATTGTAGGAAGTCCGCTTGGCATCCTGAGAGCAAGGAAAGAGCCCACCAGTGGTGGAAAGGAGCTTCTAATCATCTCCTGAGGAAAAAGACCTGAGACCATTTAGATCAGCGAAAGGGAGGACTTCTGTGCTCATGTGATCAGTGACTAATGGAAAGCAGTTATGAACGGGGCCTGTGGCTCTTGAGCACAATTCTGAAAATATTCATAGTACAGCAGGAAAAGGGAATGTATTGAGAGCAAGAGAATGTGAGATACGCAGGGAAGGAATGAAAAAGCAGCATAAAACCCGAGTGTTAAGCAGTTGAACCATATCCCAATCAGATTATTGCAAGCTCTAACGAGGATGGAGGTAAGAGCTGAGTGACCGGGTAATTGTCAGACCTAATCACACAGCACACATCTTGAGCGCAGTAAGCAAAAGCAAGGGTTTTTTTTCCATTGTTTCCTTATTTCCATCAGACCTGATGCTCCAAAATGGTAGTTCTAATTGTATTACAACTCTCATAATTTAAGTGTACTGTGAAAACCACACAGCCAGCAAATTGGCTCGGGCACAATAAATGGGACATTTATGAAGTTTCTTCAGTACACAAACTCACCCTCTCCCTGCTCTTTTTTTTTTCCTCTTTCTTAAAAGTCTAATCATCCCTGTGCAATATATCATGTAAAATTTAGCATGCAGCAATCTTAATCTAAAAAATCATTGGTTTTGCAACACATCTGAGATAGTTAAAGGAATAATACCATCAACAGTGTTTACAGACAGAGAAACTGAGATATATGTAGTTATTCACAAGACCGCAGAATAAACGTGCTACGGGCAAGAGCCGGCGTTCAGCTTGGCCTTGTCTTGACTTCTCAGCAAGGAAGATTCGTTTTATATTTGTATCAAATCATTGCCCTTTCGTTGTCATTTCTTACTCTTTCACCCAAAGCCTTTTCCTTTCCAAGAGACAAAGACACAAGGGCAGACAGGAGTGGGCCGGGACTGGGGCTCCTCAGGGACCCACATCCCACACAATCCCATCAGGACACCCCTCTTTCCCAGCACAGCTCTCCAGGCAAAGCTTTCACCTTCCTGCCTTAATTCCCTCCATCTTTAAGTCTCTCCCTAAACATCATCCCTCTGTCTCTCATTTCCCACAACCTTCGTTTTGGGGGCCCCCGCGGGAGGTGCCGGGTGCTCCCCCAGCCCGGCTGGCATTTCTGGCCGTTGCTGCAGCTGCTCGTTCATTCCCATGGAGGGGGAATTTCTCCTCCCTTTAAAGCAGGAGCTCACGGCGCGCCCCGGGGTGCTTTATAACTCATTAGCATGCATGCGTGATTAAATCCCTCTCGGTATTAAGCGCATCGCGATCTCTTCAGCTTGAGAGCAACGGAGCCGTTCGGCCTCTTTGGCCTCCCCGAACCACTCACGCGAAGTCACTGATACCAAAAGGCATTTTGCCACATGACAGTATTTAACGTACAGCTGCACCTAAATTTTCGAATCCGATGCTTTTTTTGTCATGCTCTAACCGCAGCAGTCCCTCTCCTCTCGGCGCTGGTGCGGTCGGCTAATGCTGACAAACGACGATGCAGTTTGGCGAGGTGGAAATACGTGACTTTGCCTCCTGCCTTGGTGCGCTCCCAACACACCCACAAAACAGCAGCATCACGTCTTATCCCCCGACTGCTAAACCCCTTCATTGCAGCCAGGGTTTCACACAAATTCAGGCTGCTTTGGCTCCTCTCTGATGGTCTGTTGCCTACAACTCGGCTCCAGGTTCTCCCAAGGCACTTGAGCGCATTTACCTTCATTTGGGTTGGCCGTAGCTTCAATCCTTGAGCCCCATCTGCTGCCTCACCTGCAGGGCCACATCCCCCCCGTGCCCTCCCCAGGTGAGGGGAGGGTGCTGCGCCAGGGACCCGGCCCTGAAAAGCCAAGGAGGCTCCCTGCACCCAGGAATTTAAATTGGCACTAAATTTAATCGACCGATGTCACTATTCATTATTACTTATGACAGATTTGGAGATAGAGAGGTAGGCGCTGCCCACGCTGAGAGCAAGGGGACACATCTGGAGCAGCTGTGACAGAAGTAGAATGCCAGCAGTTTTGGCACCATCAGCCCCGTTATACAGAGGGCGAGCAGAAGTACCCCAAACTGGGAAGCACAGCTCCAAATCTGTTCCGCAGCCCAGATTCAGCTACCACCAGGTTCCAACTGAGCACACAGTGGGCAAAGAGCACCTGGGTTGGGGTGGGGGGTCTGTGGGTTTGACCCACTCTCCATGATGCCAACAGAGCCCAGGTGAAGAGCCCAGAGCCAGGAGCACAAGCCAAGCCCTATCCCTGCGTCTGAAGGGCAGCATGCTCTAAGGCTCCTTATTAGGGATTTAAACAAAAGGAATTTTAATCTTCTTTTTTTTTTTTTTTTTTTTTAATGCCAGCATTTTAATGTGGGGGGACGGAAATTTTAACACGAAGCCACACGCTGAAGGTCATGGAAAGGCAAGGCAGACATTGTCTTCAGTAATATTAAAAGGAAGACCAACCCTGCTGTGTCAGAACAAAAAAATGAATACTTCTTTTGACTGGAAAGAAAGTTTCTCCATGCCCGGTTGCGGTACAGCATTGCACAACGGAGACTGCTGCGGCAGGGAGCAAGGAGAATTAATTACTTTGCTTTTTGAAGCATGGGCTGCTCAGCCCTGCCGTGCCAGCTTCAAGAACGATAAGCGCTTATCCAAAGAGCGTGGTTTTGTCCTCTGGCGCGGGAGTTTTGCCCGTTCAAATCACAGGAGGCCACTGAGTTTTTGTTTTGTTTTCTTCACACTTGGCCTGCGCTTGAACCTGGGCAGCGCCACTCTCTTTTCAGACTCACAGACACCAATTTTATGCCATCTGAGGGAAGGACACTGGACCGAGCATCAGCGCTGGCCACAAAGTGCTATGGTGTATTTGCATTAAGCACCATCCCAGAGTGCCGGCTGCTGTCGCCGCGGCACATTATGGCCCTGTAGCATGGACAGGGGTTTGCCGAACGCAAATTTATCTCCAAACCACCTCCTCTCTGGGGATTTTGCTTTCAAGGGCATTTCAGCATCTAAACAAAGACGAAGTACGCCTCTCCGAGCGAGCAGGCAGTGGATGGTGGCACTGAAGGATGTCTTCAGCGCTTTGTCCTCAGCTGGGCAGCAGCAAGTCACGCCTCAGAACGGCCTTACTGATGGTGTCTTTGGCCTTTCAGGGGGCTGAATTGTTTTCTTCAGTCTCTTACCCCTCCTTATTCCTTTAGAAGGAGATTTTTTTTCATACAAGTGACTTGGGAACTGAAGTCGTACCGGTTGCTGAAGCTTTGCTCCCCTGCTCACAAACAACTTCCAGGTGGCCCTTGGCAGGAGAGAAATGGTTTCGCTCAGTGAAAGCGCCACCCACCAACTCAGGATAGCTGCAGATGCTGCCGCACTGACCTTCAACACTCAAAAATCACACAGTGTTTAAATTTTCACCGTAGCGTTGACACCCCTTCTGAAAAAGAGCAATTCCCACCCCTCCCAGAGCCACTGTTTGTGGCCATCTGCAGCCTTAGCCTGCCAGAGTCGTAACTCCTAGCTCTCCTCCTAATCCTGACTCTTTGGCAAAAGCTGCTGATTTACCTGAACAGTAGCAAAAGAACTGAAGGACACAGGCATGGGGCAGTTTTTACACGAAAGCTCCCACTGGCCTGTTGTTAACAGACTCTTTCAGCAATACTCCAGGGGCCTCATCCCAGTTCTCTGATGGTAGAGCCAAAAATCAACATCTCCTCAGCATCCTGCACACTGAAGTTCTTAATTCGTCATCACAGCATTAATTTTTTTTTTTTTAAGGTAACAAGCATAAGATTAAATATAAGAGCTACTCAGAGCTTATCAGGCTTTTACCACCCATTTCTTGATGCGAGCTAGAACTGCCCGACTTCCCCATGCCTCGCATAACCAATTTTGATTTGCTGCTCCTGAACCACAGCCACCAGTACCTAAGCAAGCCAAGAAACAAACTCATGGACAACAAAGACCAGCACTTCTTTGGAATTATGTTCTTCCTGAACTATCATGTGCAGATAGCAATTTCTTAATGGACACGTATGCTTGTTCAACACTAGATCAACGCTTCAAATACAGCCCAGACTACCAGCTTCTTAAAACCATCACCATCCAGGTTGCAAGACAGATATAAAGGGGTGAGGGGAAAAAAAAAAAAGAAAAAAAAATTATGCCCACATCCTATCTGTTGCTGCAGCTATTCAGAAAGAGGGCTTGCAGATCAGGGCACCAGTATACTACTTTCTTCCAACCTTCTCCGCTCCCACCCGTGTTCACCAGCTCTTTACTGGGGTTGCAGTACCAGTCAGTGGCGGTTTTCTGGCAAACACATCACAAAGCTGAAGCCTGACACACAGTGGCATAGTCAGAAATAAATGCAAATCCACAGAATTGCCCTCATTGGGGCAACATTCGGTTTACTGTTGCTCCCTGCCCAGCAGGGAACATCTAAGGGTGAATAAGCTTACCTTTTAGCATTTACTTTAGCACAGCTTGCAATTTTAAGCTGCTCCTCTGAAAGGGGAGAAGATTAAAGCCTTATAGACTAGATAGCGAGTGAATCGGGAGAGCTGGCCCTACTATTTGGCCCACAGATGAATTTAGCTTGGGTAAAAAAATATAGCAGCGATACAGCAAGGTACATATCCAGCATGAGTGACCCTGGTGGTGGCAACAGTGCCAATTTAAAGATCACCAAATGTAAAGGAGATGTGGTGTGCTGTCCTGCCCCTCGCTCTGGCTGGAGCAAGATGCACAGCCCTGTCCCACTGCTCCAGCCCCTGCCGACAGGCTCTTCCAGGGCAGGGTGCTCCTCCGGAGCGCCTCTGCTGCCCGGTGTCTCGTGTTCCACCGAAGCCCTCCCAGAGAGCGAGCAGGAACAAGCCCATCTCCATGCATCAGAAAAACCAACCCATATGAGTGGGATTTAATTCCCTCTGGCCTTTTGGCTATGGAGGCATCAAGACTGAACTATTCTTAGATAGCCTGCCGCGGGGTCAGGGTGCTGCCTTCATGGTCACAGAGGTACAATCGCTTTCCTGCTGTTCTTTTCCCTAGATTCCTCCTGCTCTCCCTCCCCTTCAGTAACATGCCCACGCATCCTCTTTGGGGTGGTTTTTCCTTTGAACAATGCAGCCAGGGGTCATGATTAATCACAGAGTTTTCCATACTCCATTTCCCTGCTCATTGTCCCGTGCCACTTGTTGAGAACCTTATCTTTATTAGCTGGTCTTATCACGACTCGATTACACGTTAACAGAAACTCTCCTTACTCAGCAGGATTTCCTCAGGATTGCATTGCTTTCGGCTTCAGAGAGCAGCTCTGTGGAGCGAGCCACTCCACTAGAGCCAGCCTAGGAAGTTACTGATCTCATTTAAGATGCATGAGGGGACACGGAAAGCTGTAGGATGACTTTGAGGAACTGGCAAGAGCAGATTTAGAGGACAAAGCATTTCTATAGGGGAGCAAACGCATTAGCTTATGTTGTTTGTATTGGTATTAAATTATACAGTAATTATTTGGTCCCAGTGAGCTGTGCTCTAATAGCAGCTACAGAGCTATCTGAGATCCTTCAGCACAGGGATTGCATCTAGCTAACGTCCCCCTACCCACTTAGCTACTCAACCAAATAATACAGCTGTAGGGCCTATTGTTATCTGTCTGCTTTCAAGAAATTAGACTGATAATGTTCTTAGAGATTTACTAGACCTTCAGGTGCAATATCACCACACCATGTACACCTCTGACAGAGGATTTTTTTCCCTTCAATGCTATCACCTTGCCCAGGAAGGTTAAATGGCATCAACTGGTATCGATTGCTCTTGCTTTTTCTTCTTTTCTTAAAAAACGTATTATACGAAAGAATCCATTATTTGAAAAGGACAAAGTAGGTGGTGCGAGAGAGGGGGAAAATGCATTGTTAGAGCTGAGAAAAGCTGTTTCTTAATGGGTGCCTCTGTGAACCCCAAAAATCCATCTCTTGTGAAGGCAATCGTCCATCCAAGGACTCCACAGCCTGCTGAGACCTCCCAGCACCAGACAGTCCAGAAGCAGGCAGAGCTCACTGGTTAATGACAGCTTCCCCTCTGCTTGGGAAGAGTGGTGCATCTGCAGTGACATCCCATTGCCATGGCCCTTCATGCTCCCCTCTGCTCCCAAAGCAGCCTACACACTTCTTCACGGGGCGGCTGTGAGGAACAGAAACAAGAAGAAGGTTTGTAGAATTCATTAGACACTCAGTTAACACAGCTGGAAAAAAAAAATGGGTAAGACAAAGCACAAAAGCTCTTCTGAAATAGCAGCAGCAGGCTCCAAATACATGTATGGCATTTGAGGACAATTACTCTGAGTTTAACTAGTTACATTCATCAGACCATCTGGGAAAACAAGTAGCTGATATCTGGAAAACAGAGATGGATGTAAGCAAGGGAAGAGGTATTAAACTAGTTATCACCTACGGGGGAGGAAAAAAAAAAAAGTGATATATTGGTAATTTACTGCCTGCATGACAGCCAACAGAGGAGGCAAGAAAAGATTATAAATTGCTATAAACCCAATATTGCTACTGGGCACATGATTTTAAGTATCAAGACTCAACTTCAGAAAATGGTTTGGAGCTCATCTTTATATACGATGGCTGTCACGGCAGGCAATGGATGAAGAGTCCCTGTTACAGCCTGCTCAGGCTCTCTAAAGCAATGAGGATTTACATTTTGCAGGTGCGTCTGATGATTCCTGCAAGTCTTCCCTGCTTCTGCAGAACACAGGCAGCGGGTGCAGGTACGATGCAGCAGAGCTGAGAATATTCCTCTTCTTCCTCCTGTGCTATTGTGAAACATTAAATTTGAAACTAATTCTTTGTGTGCAGTTTCAGATCAAAAAGAGTGGAGATTTAAATGAAATAATACTGCCCTAAAATATACAGGAAAACTAAAAATTGGATTGTAACTGCCCCAGCGAGAGCAGCAGGCATGCTAGGAAGCTTTCACCAGGAATGCAGAAACTCTCTGCCCAGAAGCTATAGGTTTAAGCTTCTCCAGGTACTCCCTGCTCACAAAGAAAAGGAGATAGAAGCCCGTTGACAATGATCCCAGTTAGGCCTTTTTCCAACATGCAAGTCCTGTCTCAGGCAAGAGTCACAAATCTATTATTTTTTGGCTTACTGCAATGACAAGCCTTGGCCACAACACTTCTGGAAACAAAGGCTGCGTAAGTGTTTTGCCCCAATCAAAATAGTAGGCTCTGATTTCAACTTATAAGGGTTGATTTGAGCTCTAAAAACAAACAGTAAAAATACTGTATCTTCTAACCTAACTGAAAAGTCATTTTAGAAATAAAAACCTGAAGCATTTCATCCTCATCAGTGTCATCCAAATGAAATATTCTCACATTGCAAAAACTCCCTCCACCACACACACAATTTCTTTCTGGTACTATTCCAGTGAAACCAGCACACGCTGCAAGCACATGCAAATCTGCTCTCTGTCTAGGACCCTTCCCTGAGGTTTTCCCCCTTATTTTCATATTAGGAGCTACCTTCCCCTCTACAGCCTTCAGGAACAGCAGTTTACATCCCAAGAGACTGCCCAGAAACTCTCTGGGACAGGCTGCACCCAAGAGGTGCCAAACCAGGGCTGCCCCAAAACAATTCAGCCATTTCTCCATCCTTGTCTGTCCTGCTCATCCTACTCCCTTCTGGGTTGTGCAACCCCACCAGCTCAACACAACCAACTAAGGAAAGTCAAATAGAGACAGATGACAGGTCACACCTGACACTCCTCTTCTTCCTCTGAACTCAGTTCCCACAAATACTTTTTCTTGGGTTTAGGTGTGCTGGTCTCCCCGGGGAGCCCCTGCCCCTGGCTACGTGCACCTCGGAGTACTAAAGCCAAACCAGACGTTAACACAGCTAGAGAGGAGCACATCCATCCCTGTGAACAAGTAAAGGCTGTCCTTAGGTTTGAATATTGCTAAGACAGAGCTGCAGAACAGAAAAAAAAAGTAAATATTGTATGATACAGAGTAAGTCTTTAATTTAATTTCAGCAAAAGTTTGAACTTTTTCAAAATTATTGCTCTCCTGCTCATAGATCTTGTCCAGGATCTTCTAAGAATATGAATTCCTTCAAGATTTAATCTGTTTTCTGAACTTACACAACACACAGCCTGAAAGAACAATAAAAGCTCTTTATGCCGTCAGTTGCGTAAAGCTTCAGGATGTTCAAGTTTCTTGATGCTGCCCCAGAACCTTTGCTGTACTTCTTCAACATTAACTGGATTTTTATCTTAAATTACATACCTTGGGGAAGAAGGGCGAGACAGAACAGAGAACAGGACAAGACTAACCTTCCTACACGTTTATACGTTAAAAACCCCAAACCCTCTATCATCTGGGCTTTGAATCAGCTTTTAAGAAAATTAATCTGTACATAAAAGCTAAAGTGAAAATACTGAAACATTAACATCAGTTACAGTTAACTCCTTAGCCTGAGTCCCTAAAACAAACAAGGCCAGCACCCAAGGCACACACATTGCCATTTTCTTTTTTGCAATTGCCTAAACTCGTAACAGCAGTAAGCACAGGCAGTTCAGGTGAAGCAGTGTTACAGGCACGTGCTCAAGGCTTCCTTCGAGTGAAAGGCTTATCCGCCGAGTCCAGTTGCAAGCACAAATACTAAATAGTGTCTCATCTTGCCTCTTCGCCCAACTGTGGAGTTAAGGATTCAGTAGATGAGGACAAAGACAGGCGTTGCTTTTCTTTGCAGCCTGAGCAGAGAGTGCCATTTCTGAGCCCACATTGGGGGAAAAAGCACTTTGAAAAACATTCTTTGATGAGATAATGAATACAGTCCTTTTTCCCATTCTCAAGTCCAGTTAAAAAACAATTTCTCACCATCATTAGATCCCTTCCTGACCAATTTAAATAAATTTTATTCCAAAAATCAGTACCTTAGGCTTCTCTACCTCATATACCCACCAACACCATACACACAATGTATTTTCATTAAAAAAAAAAAAAAAAAGCAGCAATGACATAACCCGAGTTGCATTCCTCCATCACAATATTCAATCCCCACAGCCTGGCACCCACCACTGCTCGAGCATCAGGCAACCTAAATGGTTCTGGTTGCACTGATCTGGGACCCTCTCCTATGTACAGCAACAGCACTATGCAGGAGGGGCACTATATGGACTGCAAGAAGACAACGGCCTCTTCAGCCTAATCCAAGAGGAAAAGCCCCACTGCACAGAGAGGGATGGGCAACGGGAAGACCCCTTAACCTTCTCCCCTCTTATGAATGTGAAATGAACTTTCAACCCAATTGCCTGCTAGAGTTTTTACAGCACCAACGCTGAGTGGTGCCAGTCAAGTAAGTCTTAATGAAGACAAGTGCTACAAAAAGCCTTTCCAGTTGGACTATCATAGAATATCTCAACTTGGAAGGGATCCAATATGGATCCTCGAGTCCAACTCCCTGCTCCTTGCAGGACTACCTAAAGCTAAACCATATGACTAAGAGTGTCGTAGCAGAGTACATGAGGACATTTTGATTTTAGAACAGGCTGAGGGGTCTGTTCAGGTTAATTATGGCCAACCAATACTCTAACTTGAAAGGAAAGAGAAACATTACTGCAAAGAAACTGTACATTTAACTAGCTATTGCAAGGTGACCTGAACTCTGTAGTGTGAAGAGATTCACCAGGCAGCTTGGCAAGCCCAAGGGTTGGTGCAAGCACCATTCTCACACCTCTGGTTACAATGACAAGTCAATGAAACCATTAATACAGGGATCCACCCACTGTCCTTTAATCCATGGCCCATTCAGGGAGAAAATACACGCATCCCTTTTAAGAAATAAATGTAAACATTCAGATGCAAGAATGTTGTGGTGGTTTTGATTTTCAACGCTGCCTCCAGTTGTCATGATCTTCATTGCAGGAGACTTATGGCTGGTTAGTAGTCCAGAGAAATTTGGCCTTAAGAGTTGATTTTAGCTCTAATGGCGTTTTGCAAGGGCTCTGTCCTTCGGGGGAGGAGGGGGGGTTGGGAACAAAACAAACCACCTCCAGGCACCAGAATTAGGGTTTCATCATCACTTCCCCCCAACCCCCCCGCAACATCAACAAGATTCTGCAGAGGCCTTGCCAGCATCCCACAGTTACAGCTCCTTTTATGCAACTTTTGCTCACAAGTGTTGTAATCACTCCTCCTAGATCATGTTCCAGATGATAAAAGGGTGAGCCACTGCTGTGAACAGAACTCCTTTCATCACCAAAAAAGTGTGCTTGAAGAATACAAGCAGCTGAAGTCTTTTCATCTTCTCAATCCTAGAAAACAGCACATCATCACCTTTCAGATGTAAGTACTTCTGCTTAATATGAGTATTACATATTTAAATTAAATTAAATTAATAAAATCATGACAATAGACTCAATTCTGAATTTCAAGCCACACTGTTACTATCATCCATGGCAAAATAAGAATCTAGGGACACACAAAACAAGAAAAGCTGTTTACTACCACAGGTGATGGCAATACTAAGAACATCTTCACCAAAATTAGTGCTCTGCCGTACTACGGCAAGTACAAATTGATCCATCATCCTAAGCCTAGCACAGAACAAGGGAACATATGAATCACCTTCATTTTATGGATGCAGAACAGGATTACAAAGCTATTAAGTGACCTGTAATATCAGAACCTTCAGACTGTAAATTAGTATGTATCTCTCCAACTTGCTACCTTAAGCATCAAGGCAAAGCAGTCTTCCTGATAAGGTACACAGTGATATATAAACACAGAAAGGATCTTACGTTGTATTGCAAACAATATGCTATTCTGAAAATTAAAGCCTCTCAGTTTTCCTAATGCAACAATTAGATGACAGAATGAAGCAACAGGTCTGGTTTCTCATTAAGTCACTGGCAACACCACATCACTGAGCAATGTTGATACAGGAGCTGTCACCAAGACAAAGCGATAAGAATGAAAGATGAAGCATTTTAGAAGCATTTGATTTTATATTCCTGGCTCTTCTGCTGACTTTTTACGTGGTTGGGGCAAAATCAAAAGGCACACACTTGCCATGCTGTTCTCTGGTGTGTTTAGTGTGGACCAAGACTTTCCAGTTCAAGGAGCACAACAAATTCACACAGTGCCTTAGGTACCAAATCCACGATCTTCTTCAGTGCCTCTACGGTAACAAACAGGAAAAGTGCAGTCAGATGAATGATGAGGACCAGAAGAGTCATTCAGAGGATGTTCAATGTGTCTCCAAATCAGTTGAGGTAAGAGCCTCAAAAGGAATTCTGGCAGCTCTGCACATCTGGCTGGACAGAGAGAAGGTACTGCAGAATACCAAGCTTACCCCTGAAAGAGTAAGTGATCTCCATCAATCTCAAAATTTGAGGGTGAGTAGAAGGATACTTCCTCCTAGAGGGCAATAAAGGATGAATAATCAAGTATACAAAAAAAAAAAAAAGCTGTAAAATGGCAATAGCCCAGGAAGGACACAGACTGTCAAAACTCACGGTGATAAACAGAGACAAAGAAAATGCCTTTACGACTCTGCAACCGATCAGAGAAGACAAGACTCCCACCCAAAAGCAGGTCATTTTCTGGAGTACTTTTATCAAGAGCAGGAGGTGGTGTCACAATGAGCTGTCTGACATTCCTTGGAGACGTGCTGATCACAAGGCTTGTCTTGAGCTGAAATATGATTTAGTGAAACAGAGACAGTAACAGAGATTAAAACTTTAATTTAAAACTTTGCAAACAAAAATTGATTACAAAAAGGGAAATTATCTGTACAAAATAAGAAAGGAGGTACTCATTTGACAAGAGACTGCCATTGTCAGTGTATGCTGGAGGACAAACAGTGCTTCAGGTCAAGTGACAAGTGAAAAATGAACAAACTGAGCTCATAATATGAAATTCTGAAGTGAATTTTCCATAAACCAAAGTCAATTGACCTGAAGCAGCTCAAAAGCTAATGAAGACTTATCAAAAGTCTATCTTCCTTGCAAACCTTTTCCTCTTAATTTAGAGAAGGAGGATGTACTAGGAAGCAAGACCCAGCACAGTGCACTGCGCCAGGACAATGACTTTTGCCATGCTTCCTCCCACTCAAGCCTTCCTTCTGGCCTTCCGTACAAAGATGTTCTGCAATTTGACTGTGCCAAGGTTTTAGCTGAGTCACAAACTATTGCATCTTCACTTAACAGTTAGGTCCTGACTCAAAATGAAGACAAATGCTTTGGAGATAGTGATATTACTATGACTAAAAAGACCAGCTGCATCATGACTCCTATAAAAATAATGGTTCTCAGACTTTTCAAGTTAGCATCAAATAACAGCTGTCGGTCAACAATAGATTAGTATTTACAACACTGCAGTCCTCTTTTCTACCTACCATTTTATACAAAGAAAGAGACAAGAGCATCTTTAAAATTCATCACTGAATAGACAAAAATGGCAGGTGATTTCTCAACTCCAAGTTCCTGTAAAACCTAAGCACACAATATGATCATTACCAGTTTCTACATTTTTCCACAAGCTGAATCAACAAAATTGAGTTGCAGTGAAGAAACAGAGCATGCTTTTTTTTTCTTTTTCCAAGCACGCCAGCTGAAAACCTCCAGTCTGACTGCTTATTTTCCACCCAGTTTCACATCACATAGTATTTACAAGTTTTTAAACCTTCAGAACCCAGGTTTAGTGAAGAAACAAAGTAGTAATAAAAACGTTTTGGCCCAGATTCACTTCACCTACTTACAGATACCTGAGATACCTAAGTTGGGGCAGAACAGCTCTCTGTGCCCTACCTACCCAGGAAAAAGACAGACAAATACTGAAGGGAAATTCAGTCAGAGACTTGAATTTCATCCTAGTGACAATGCTCGTCTTCCACTTATAAAACAAAAAGTAAGTAAATATATTCCAACATAGAAGCCTTGGTTAAGCTTAGAGTAATCGTGTTCCTAGCTTAAATGTTGCCATTTATGTGAACCTAAGCCTTACCTTGCTCACTAGCAGCTCCCACCTAGGGGAGTCGGAGACAGCTACCTTTTAAGAATGCTATGAGACATGCATGAGTCCTCCTTACAGCTGGGAAAACTGAGATAAGCAAGAAGTCTGCTCAGGTCCATGCGGTGAGTCAGTAACAAGCTAGCATTACAGCTTCTTGGATCTTAGCCCTGTGCTCTGCCCACAGGAACCCAGTACGGGGAAAACTACTGTACAGAATCATTCCCTTTTCCATGTCAAAAAGTTTTACCAAAAAAGTACAGATACTAAAACAGTGTACGTAATTTCTTATTTGACAACAAAAGAGTCGTGTAGTAAAGCAATCTGTTCTATTGTATCTTGACCCTGGAAAAGTTCATTTCCAGCTTTGATTCTTTGACGTCTTAAAGCTTTTAAGAGAAAGTTGAAGATTCAGTTAAAAAACATAATGCTGCAGTCAGTACCCTTTACATTAACCACAATGATATGTTACATTTTCTAGTTTAAGCAGTATTTGTGCTACCCAATTTTGCAATCAAAATAGAAACCTTGAAGCCAAAGATTCATAGATGTCAGGGAAAAAAGACCTGCCAGACAACTTCAGTTTAAACAGAGCAAGTCTTGTAACATGCCATGAAGGGTTCAGAGATTTCAATTCTGTGAATATCTGTTATTGCCATTTCAAACAAAAGCCCTCTTATCCTTAGCCTTGCCCAGCCCATGCTGTAGCAGGCAGGACAAATGCTGCACAGCAAGAAAAAACTCCCCTCAAAACACAGGCTTAATAATGGAAATGAGACATTTGCACTTTGCTTTATGAATGCAGCAGAGATATATCACTTAAATAATGTTTCTAAAGATCCTGGGGCTTAAGCACAGCTATGGAAAAAGTCAGCTTCCTAGACTTTGGGGTTAGTTTGATCCATCTGCCTCACACTGGATTCTTACCTTACCATGGTCAACCAAGCTTTTAATGTACCAGGCGAGACAGAACACCATTAACTTGTTCCACCACATCATGGAACAAGACGGCATAATGGATGCCCGTTGCGACAGACAGACAATACTGTATAAAGAAGGCTTTTTTTAATGGCAGAATCAAATTGGACACTCCAGGCTAACCTGGAGCAAGATCTACATTTTTCCCTTCTGGAGTTTTTCATTTTCTCTTGAACCAGAAACATTCTTTCTAATCAGCAAAATCCAACAGTACTACAGAGAGCTCAGTTCTTGAGCACGCTCTGCACCAGGAAGGGTCGGTTCTACGTCCAATTAAAACCACAGAGTTGCTGTTTTCCAAGGACAGGAGTTCTTCACTGGTCACCTAGCCGGAAACCTTGGCCCCAGTTGTGTCTTCCACCACCCTGCTGATCTTCTGCAGCTCTTCTCATGCTAGCGGGCGGGACACCAAACCCTGACACTCCTCCTCTCCTATTTGGCAGCCAGCGGTACCTAGGACGATCCAGGAAAGAACAGGAGAGTTTGAGAAACAGCTGTACCTTGGGGGTAAATGCCAGACTACTTTTCTATGCGCTTCCTTTTAGCTGCTAGACTTTGCAATAAAATTGGCTTTTCACAGCAGTACTTCACAGAATTCTTTCCAAATCTAAGCCCTCGGCACATGAGGAATGAGAATTCTGGGGAACTTCCATCTCTGGGAAATGATTAGATACAATAATCCAAACACATGGGAAAAAAACACACATAAGGGAGTCTCATTGTTGAGAATAAATGCTGTGATACAAACTTAATTCCCCTAACTTCTCTCCCTTTTTTCCAGGGGAAATAAAAAAAAATCCAAATCACTTCTGAGCATCTCTCTTCAATAGTCGCAAAGCTCCTGTTATCACGGCACACAACCACCTCACTGTTCTCCAAGTAAACATTCCTGAGGAACTGAAGACCAAAAAGACTACGGGAACGGGCTCAAGCAACTAGCTTGTTTGAAATCAAAGCTCAAGTGAGCTGGCCAGAGCAAATCAGAGCTGTAAGACTTTATCATCCAACTTAAACTACCATCTAAATAGAGTGACATAAAACACAGCTTCTCCATTTTGCAAGGGATGCCAGAGTCGTTTCAGCTCTACAATAATTACACCGAGCTCCTGCAAATCCCCTGCTGAATTTGACCACTGAAATCTGAGGCCCAAACATAAAACCCAGATTGCTTTCTACAAGAAAAATGATCTTGTATAGAAAAAGTTCTTCATTACTATATTAAAGGTATCTGTAATTCACCACAGTATTTTTTTTAACAAAACATTACAGTGCAAAGGCAGAATTTATCCCTTTGTAGAGATGTCTGCAGTACTTCTGTTCCTGCTTCTCTAATATAGAGAAAAATTAAATACACATATGAGGAATCAAGAGAATTGCACATAACCAACAAGACTGATGGCAGTTTCAGAGCTGTTATTACCTCGAAAGACATTTTTTAAGAAGATTCTGTCTTCTAATCTTTATGGAAAATTAGGTTTACCAGAAGGGCTTGCAAACACAAAAGTAGAACATAAAGCTTTCCTACTCATTAAAACTTGTACAGAAAGTATAACTGTAATTCAACTTTGCATCTTCTAATAAAAAGTTTATGTTATGAAAAGGGTTAACTGAGTTGCTAACTAAAGTTTGGTAGAGAAAGAATATTTACAACCCAAAAGGATGAGGACAAGGGCAACTGAAGCTACAAACTTTGGCTTCTGACTGTAGTATTTCAATGCCAAAACAATAAACGTATCACTAGAAAAAGCACTTCAGAAACCAAGACCTGCAGTTTCAGTCAAGGTGACTGGTACAAACTGCAAAGCAGAATACTTATTACAGTCCTGAACAAGTCTACAACTGACTCCTATTATTGTTACAAGTTACTGAACTGGTAGCTACTGTAATGATACATGGAAATACAGATAAAAGATCATTTACAGGAGAAACCAATTTTTTTTTATATCACCTGGTAATTGTCAGAGAGTTCTTTACTACAGCTCAATTCACTAGCAGAACTATGACTTTCACTCTCACTCTTAAGAGTGGGTAAAGGACACAAGCTATCCATAGGGGTAACAAAGTACTCTCACATGGGCCATGTACAAGGAACTCAACATTTCTGATGACTCAGGAGTACAGTCAATATGATAGTCCGAAGCACGTTGATTTGGCAAACTATTTTATACCTTATAATCCCAGCAAATATATGTCTGATGATCAACACAGAAAATTGGACCAAACAAACAGTGAGCTTAAGAATAAAGCCAGCTTACAGGAACTGAGGTGTGGACAGAAAATTCCTTCCTCCCAAATCCATTGGATATTTAAACATTAAGAAGAAATACAGGTGGCCAATGAGATTTCCTATCAGCTCATTGATGACTCTGCAAAGCAAAAGAAAAAATTGTTTAACATGCTGTCTTCTCTGAAAATAAAGAGTGACCATCTTCTGCCAGTTACTACTGTTCACCTGCCATGGGCATTGTCGGGGCCATGAACCACAGAAAATTTCCTTTCCCTCAGCATTTTGCAGCCACTTTTTTAGAAGGACCAGCCTTCAGTGCCAACACATCAACAGGCTTTTCCATCCTCCCTTACAAGCCTTCTCTACAGTCTGTACTGAAAATGCAATTAAATATTTGTTTACATCAGGGAATTAGACCGTACAGCTATTAGTCTCTAAAATAATAGTCTGCAGAGCTTGAGAAGTTACTGCTGTTTTCACTGGACAACCTGTCTCCTGCTGTAGTGAACTGTTTTGTTCCCAATTTTGCAAAAACATTGCTGAATGGAGGCCCTTGAGTATCTTCCGTCATGCATAGAAACAGCAGCTATCTAACAGCAAGCAGTTTTCTCAAGTGACGGATGAGTCAGTAGGAGGCACAGCCAGAAAAGGGAATTTGGTTTTGCTGTACTATCTCCTCCTTTTATAAATCAACCGCATAACTTGGTATTGTCAGTAATTATGTTACAGCGGCACCAAGAGGCCCCAGTCAATACAGGGCACCAATGGGAAAGACCGTGCACAGAGGGGATTTCTGCATCATGGAGTTTAGTCAAAGAAACCCAAGACAGACCAATGAATTCAGAAAGCACTAATATGGCACTCTGCAGGCTTGTTATTGCCATCTTGCCTTGTTTCACAAGCCGAAAAAAACTATCACGTTGGGCGAGACTGTGAGGGAAAGAAGTAACAGCACTATCAAAGTCAAGCTGAATTTGTTTCTAAAACCAGTGCTGATGGTTGGTCATATGGGATGACATCTTTCTTTACCGTGCAGTAGTGTTTTAGTAAGGAAAAGGCCTACTGCATAGATTCACTAGAAAATAAACCAAATTCTTATTACTTTCCCCTCACCTATGTTCTCTAGTTCTCACATGCACATCTCCTCTTTGCTTTTATCTTACATGACCATTATCAGTCAGATTATACAGCTTTCAGCCTCTTATTTTAATATTGCTTCTAAATTCAGCAGTAAGTTCAATAGCTGTAAAAGCTTTTATAACTTCAGTTTGGTCATATAAGTAAATACGTACGATCCACCAATGATGTAGTTGAATCCCAGAATAACCCATGGAAGGTAACAGGCCTGAAAAAGAATGCAATGGAGACAGAAGTTGTAAGTACAAGTTAAGGGCATAAACCTGCTCAACTTCCCACTGCACTAATAAGCATAATTATAATCTCACAAATCCTGATATATTAACTTTAGCAGATTCTACCTAACAAGGTAGGATATTCCAAACTGAGCGACCACTAACATTTTTAGACAAATCATACTCATTTAAACATTATAAGTAGATGCATGTTTTGCACTCTGTGTTCTACAGCAAGTTTACATCTGAAA
The DNA here is from genome assembly GCA_008921705.1 of Burhinus oedicnemus. Taxonomy (NCBI): domain Eukaryota; kingdom Metazoa; phylum Chordata; class Aves; order Charadriiformes; family Burhinidae; genus Burhinus; species Burhinus oedicnemus. The sequence goes on along the minus strand of VFFE01008952.1, from coordinate 172,766 downwards.
CAAAGTCTAAGTATTTCTGATTTTGAAAAAGTCTGGAAAGAATGATCAAAAGAGTTTTCACTACAAGATCTGGTAGAAACAAATGAGGTTGCACAGGAAAGAGCAATTTCAAATATCAACATTTTGTCACTACAGTGTCACTACATTCAGCTTTTATCCAGGTTAATGTTTATCAGGAATTTTTTCCTCTTTTCAGACTGATGAATTTCAGTTGTCAGGACATCTTGTCAGTAAAGCTACACTGAGTGACACTATATGGAAGACCATGAAGAAATTTATCTTAGCTATATGCTCCTTGAGATGCAGCAAAGTCAAAGCATGGGACATCTTTAATATGAGAAAATATTTATATTTTGCCCCTCGGCCCCTTCATGTGCATCTTCTGAGCAGAAACCTTTCCAATATCCTTCTGACATACCTTAAATCTTGTTCCAAACCAAAACGATACAATCATGTCTCTGTTCAGCTGGGCCCACACATAAAGTACTGACATGATGAGTGGAATCATCAGCAACTACAATGTTTAAAAAAAAAAAAAAAGGCAAAAAGTTACCATCACTTTCACAGAAGCCCAAGAAACTTAAACAGGCAGCAGGAGCTGTAAGCTTCAAAAATGGCTTGTAAGCATGACACATCAGCAAAATCCTTAAAGATTGCCCCAGAGTCTTTGCCATCATGTGTCATGGATCTGTTCAAAAGCTAAGCAGAAGAACCTAATTGGTCGTTCTCTTTTGCAAGACCATGCCAAAGCAAAGGGCTCCAACTTGCACCAAGTGAAAGAGCAGCTGTGGTGAACTCTGCTTCCAACTGCCTGGTAGCACACCTACAGCAGAGTCGGCAACATATTCGTGCCACAATCATTTACACTCACAACGCAGGGCACTAACCCAAACACACTCATCTGGGGCTAAGCTAATACACCAAATGAAGTGTTACTCCATCAAATTGCGAGCTATGTCCCCCTCGGAGCACCACAGAGGGAAGGTGCACCAGTAAATCACCATTTCAGAGTACCACAGCCAGCCCTGGCAAAGCCACCTTGGTCGAGCTCAGAATTAACCCACGCTCCATGCCAGAAGATGAGACTGTTTCAAACCCCTCCTTACTGTGACTTTGTATTAGCTGATTAGACTATTTCTAGTGAAACAAATATAAGGCACTATTTTAGCTATCTGCTGATTTCTGAACTGAAGACAGACTGTGCCAGCAACGTTTCCATGAACTGGTTTAACACTACGAACCAGCTCATGTGTTTGGAAGAGAGGTTAAAACTCATCTCTTCGGGGGTGCTGCTATTCAACAAGTTCCACATTAAAGCTGGTACACCGGCATCAGTCCAACCTTCCCAAGCCCTACGGCGCACCAGCAGTCTGGCTCATCACACAAACACCTTAGGGTCTTTATTAAAACCATTTTTATTTTACTGAAAAAACAAAGTACTATCTAATTTCTGAAAGTATTTGACATGGGAATAAAGGCCCAGCTGTCCTACTGTATCTTCTCACTTTCAAGCAAGGCACTCTACACAAGCAAAACCCCCTTATTTTAAGCAATACTTTGTATGCAGATACAAAACCAGTTTAAGTACCTTTTTAAAAAGATATAAATCAACACAATCAGTCTAAAACTCATTCAATGCATGGGTGACTTCAGCATGCATTCGAAGAATTTTGTGGCGTCTTCCCCACAGCAAAAAAAGTTATGGACAGCCCTTAACAGAACTCAGTCCTGACTGCAGATGCGTGATCTCTATTTATGTCTACCAAAGGAGCCTGAGAAGTGATCATATTGTACAGAGTATTAGAGATACTGTTGCAGGCTTTGGGTGACTGGGACAGAATAAGATGAGGAGAGAACAGCAGAGGCAGGCTGAAGACATAGTTCTCTGGTACTCTGTTGTGTCCAAGAAACACTCCTCCATTTCCCCCCCTTAATATTTGGGGAGATAAGAACTACCTCACTGAAACTGGTTCTTCAGCCCACTATTTTAATCACTATTCTGAGGATTTTGCACAGTTCTGATCTGAATCTGAAGCTGCATTTTTCACAAAAAGATCTTCTGTTTGCAAGTGAAAGGCACACTAAATTTGAGAAGACTAATGAACACAAGAATCATTTTCAGATAAAAAAAGTAAGAATGTGGATCCACATTCATTAGAAGAAACAGTGCATAGGTGACATCTTGTGTCCATTTTAGTAAAAGACTGAACACTTCCTGACTGCAAAGAGGAAATTTTCACTCCTTGACTCCCTAACTTGGTTAGGAGTGGCAGATTCAGATATAGGCTTGTGACGTTAGCTGAGGCTAACCCAAACTAAAAAACTAACAAGATACACACAGCAGTCTATTTTGATATAAACTAAACCAGCCTGGCTTAACTACATTCTGCAGTTATGCCGATAATGCTCTCTATAAAGTCATTAAGTAGTCAAAAAGTTACTTAAGATTATTATTTAAGAAACTGTACTGCACCTACCTGCATGTCCATTGCCAAGCCAGTTATCTGTCAGCGCACCATTAAGGAAAACGCAGCAAAACCTGATAGACTAGAACGACAAAAAGAAGCTGCACACATGCTGAACACACATGCAAAGCCCTTTAATGTTCAAAATTAAAAGAGCATCCCTGTGTAGTATTAAGTTAACCACTGGAAAAAATGAAAAACCTCCAATGATCTAGAGACTTACACACTTAGTTTCAATAATTGCTTTTCAGTAGCCTTTCAAGCTACCACCTCAGGACATTACCTCGAGGGCTGATGGATGCACTGACCTTCCCTCCATGATGAAACTGGCTTACTACAAACTCAATTAGCCCTTGCATAACAGCATGTTACAGGTTTAACAGCTCGATTCTTTCATTAGGGTTTTGTTTTTTTTTTTTTTTTAAAGAAAAATATCAATATATTGCCACTGAGTCACAGAAAATAATTTCTTGAAGTGCATCAATGTAGGCTTTTAAAACTACTCTCCTACCCTGGAACCCAAAGGATCTACTTGCTGAGTAGAAAAAATTGCTGAAGAATTTTGCTACGACCAGAATGCTTTTAACAGTTCATGAATGTGTGTAAAATGGCACCAAGCATTTTCCCAGATCATGGGATTCCAGGTTGCTCTTTACATCATATAAGGAACAAACAACTGGAAGCTTTTAAGTGAACAGCTTGAAAGTCAAGTCACAATCAGATTAATCTAATAGCTCACAGCCAACAGTCTGCAATCACAATGAAGCTGATGGTTTTCTTAACAGCATCTAAACAACAACGTTGTTTTCCTAGTTACTACTGTGGCTCAGCAGGACTAGCAGGAATAGCAAATCCCTCCATACAGTGGAATGCAACTACAGATAAGTTACTCTATCGATAAAGGCAACAGCATTTCTACACGCTAGCTTTCCTGGCTGTTATCTGGTTCACACTGATGTCACTGCTCCCTTTTTTCCACACGCTGTACCACTGCAAATTGCTACAAGGAGGTAGCAACAGCACAGACAGAACGGGAGCATCTCCAAGGATGGAGGTTTCACAACCTCTCTTGGCAACCTGTGCCAGTGTTTGACCGCCCTTACAGTAAAAAGGGTCTTTCCTACATTTTAATGGCATTTTCTGTGCTTCATTTTGTGCCTGTTTTCTCTTGTCCCACCACTGAGAGAAGTCTGTCTCCATTTCCTTTACTCCCTCCCCCATCAGGTATTTATCCACACGGGTAAGGCACCCCTGAGCCTCCTGTTCTCCAGATTGCACAATCCCACCTCTCTCAGCCTCCCCTCATTTGACAGATGCTCCAACCCTTTAATCATCTTTGTGATCCTTCACTGGACTCATTCCAGTATGTTCATGTCTCTCTCGTACTTGGGAACCTGGAGCTGGATGCAGCCCCCCATATGTCTCACAGGGCTGAGCAGACAGGAGTCATCACCTCCCTCAACCTGCTGGCAATGCTCTGCCTAATGCAGCCCAGGAGGCTCTGCACTTCCCTTTGCTGAGCTTCGTGAAATTCCTGACCAGTACACGTTTCTCCAGCCTCTCAAGAACCCTCTGGAATGGTAGCACAACCATCTGGTGTATCAACAACTCCTCCTAGTTTTGTATCCAAGACCTAAAGAAAACTCAGGTGCAACAGCACAGCTCATGGAAAAACTGTTCCAACATTCCCAAACCAACCAGCTCAGCTTCTTCAGGAAGTTGGCTCAGTGCAGATATTGCAACGCTGCTTTCACAGACTCAGCTGACTTGTACTCCACAGGTTAAGGATCGCTCCACGGGATACCCTTGAATTTCCAGCTCAGGGAACGGCAGAGATCAGACATCTTTGCATACGGCAGCTTAAACACAACAAATTCACTCTCAGCTCATGCGGCAATCCACAAAAGTGGCTAAGTGAAGCAATACAGCAAACACTACGGAAGCTCACGCAGCAGGAGCTGAGCTCTATGTAAGCAGAACACTAGTCCCCAGATTACATACCCGTAATAGCATATTTATTAGTATTCTCCCTGCAAGCCACTCACTACCTTTCCAGGAACATTAAAAACTCACCTGTGAACATGTGCCACATTTTAAAACTGTTAGTTGCTAAAACCTGGTCTTTGAACACATTTCAGGCAGAAATAGGAGAACCAAAATATTCTAAAAGTTTGATGATGAGCAGAAGGATACAACAATGCAGATCCAGTTAAACAGGAGCATGAACATGTAATCTGCTGGCCTTCCATCAAAAGCCCCTGTAAATAAAGAGAATTGTTAGGAAAGGTACTGAAATCTTGATAAGAAATTAAGACTTTTTTTTAAAAGAGTCTAAGAAAAAAACTCAGTTAATAACGGTTGTCCTACATGCAGTCTGTGCTTTATGTTTTTTTGTTTTTTAAAATTTGATAAAAGTTTTTAAAAAGTTGTTCTTATAATAAAACAACCTACAGGACCAAAAAAAATAAGACATTCAGCCTACTGCATTAAGTGCACACACAGAGGCTCTACTTAAAAAAAGAACATACTTTAACTCTGGAGATAAGTGGCTTTAACTTCACAAGACTTCAAAATAGAGTTGGACCCCATCCTTCATAAGAAGCTATCAGTCAGAAGCACACAATAAGGAAATATACTTACACAGCAAAAGCAGAGACACCAAGTTTAAGGATCGAGTCATGTGAAAACGAGTCCTTACTTAGGCAAATTGCATCCTCTTTGCATCATCTAGTCAGACTCAAGAGATGCAATGGTTTTTACACTCCAGAAAAATCAACATACATGACAAGGAGGGTACACAGCTTTCAAACTGTGGTAAAAGGCTGGCATGGACCCTGGCATTTGAGCAAGACTCCTATCAACTTTCATACAGCTCCATGCAAGCAAGGAAAGGCTGAGAATACTGCTGAAACAGACCCAAACCACACAGTGACAAACACAGTGCGCCACAAAACAAGCTGAACAAGCTGAATTACCTACTAATAGTCAAACATCAAAATGCCTAGAAAGAAGGCCACTGATTAATGTTAGCACTATTTGGCTTCCTACAGCTATTTTACATGTCCCCAAAAATTTAAAGAAAGTAAACCTATTTACAAGCACTAGCTTTTTAGAGTAACTACAGTAACTCAACCTATGTAAAACAAAATTGCTACTTTAGTCATTTTAAGGTTATTATTTAAGTTCAGCCATGCAAGTTACACAACGGGGCGGGAGGGGAGAGAGGGGAACCCAAACTTTGAAAAACTCTTTTGGAAAGTTTTAAAGTTGGGGAACTACATAAACTGGAGTTTTCTCCTTACCACTGCCATACAAGAAATAGAAACAAATAAAGAGAGGAAGCTGACTAACCCTGTAGAAACTCCAGCACAAGAATTCCTCCAGAATAGGAAGAAATCAAAGCAAATATTATTCCCTTAAAGTTTTTCACTTCTCATTACCTAGGAGATTACTAGCAAGAATATTAGATAAACTATTTAAGTTGACTGTCCAATGAATATCTAATAAAACTGAGCTACAGACTGCCAAAAAACTCAGCATAGGGGCGAGGTAAACTCTAGCCCACTAGATCCTTCAGGAGGTCCTAGGGTGTAATCCAGTCATCAGGGAAGAGCTGCAGGCTCCTAATCTCATCATTCATACTGCTGGGGGAGTGAACTCTGCATATTCTGCTTTCTCTGTTGATATTTGTTATGTTCTTCTCCAACAGAAACAAAACAAAAACACATCATCTCCCTTTCCCCAGGAAGATAGAGGTCAGCTTGTTAGGAAAGCACAAGCATAGTATAAAACCATATGAATATTTTTGACAGCTAAATTTGAAGCTAGCATTGTATGCAACACCAGTGTATGCTCAAAAACCACGTACAACCCTGAAAAGAGAAGTTTCATTTCCTCAGTTTCAGAAATAAATGGAGGCATAGACCTATGCTGATTTTCACTTGTAAACATATTATCAGTAACTTAACCACCTCCCACTTTAGAAGGATTTAGGCCTTTTTCGTAGAGACGAACCACCAGCCTAACCAAGAACTTTATTTATACCCAGAAAAATGACTATAATATAAAAGAAATGCATTGATTCAAACAACAACACAGCTGACTTCCCAGTTTCAAAATCCAGATGTGTTATATAGCAGGAATCTATATTTACTGCTGAAAGAATTGAATTCTCCTTCCATAATACTTCTGCTACAGCACAGAGAACAAGAGCATTTTCTAAGTATATGTACAAGCAGTGATGTCTTATAATTTGCATACATTAACTCTTACTATACATAGCTTTGCACAGTAGAATGTTGTAACTGTGAGTACTCCCATGTGTTCATAATCTACTGCAGAAAGGCGGAAAGAAAAGGAGGAACCGTTCCTAGCTATTAAACTACCACTTACTTTCACTAAGAAAACAACCAAATACAATCTGGCACCACTCCTCCCTTTTCATGCTGCTCTTCTTATTACTTAAAAGGGATTCCACAACACTCTCTGGATGACAGGTTTACCAGGGATCTCTCTTCTATCGTAGGACTTCCCAAACATCACCTTGCAATGCATTTCCACTTACACCATCAGTTCTAAGACTCCATTAGAACTACAATGAAATTCTTGTTCATAAAGGCTTTCAGGAGAAGCTTGGCTTTGCAAATACTTTATTTACTCAACAAAAACAATTTTTGTCTAGCTTTAATGAACTGTGCAATGCAAAATGAAATCAGTTTTGTAACGTCTTTCTTGAGAGAAATGATCCATTATCTGATCTCCTTTCTTCCACTCCTAATTTTTCCCCCTAACTGAAAATCCACCTAGTTCCTTAACTTTTTCACATTTCTATTTGACAGAGAGGTACACTTCATCTGTACAAGGGTAATTCTCAATTCAACATGACTCACAGAATAACAGAGGTAAGCATTGTTGCCTTTCAAAAAAAGGAAAACTGACATTGTTATTTTCTCAAGATACATATACCCATCATTACATATGCTCTATCACTCTTCCGTGTTAAAGGACATCAGACACAAGAAAAGAGAAAACATCATCTTTTAGTCTCTATCCCTCATTTCCTAAAATCCAACAACTAAAAGCACCAGACCCTCCTACTGAAAGAAGTATCAAGTTCAGATCCTAAATGAACAGGCTCTCTGCCAAAGGGAAGGAGCCAGTTACAGAAAATCAGTTTTCGGAGCAGTTTCCCATCGACCAACCTAAGTGGGCACAGGCATGAGTCATATTTCTCATGATTCTGTCTAAATCAGCCACAAGCCCATTGCCACAAATATTCCCAACAGAAGCTCTATTTGACAACGGTTAGTCTCTATCAACTCCAGGCAGACTTCACCACATGCATACAATTTAATTGATAACATACCTGTTTCTAATCGTGATGAATATTGGTACAAGAAATACAAATTCACCAAGTAGAGAAATCCTGTTCCAGGTCCCACGGGGAAGAAGAAAGTTGCAGTTATCGGCCGCCAGATCTGTCCAGATCAAAAGAGAAAGATATATTTATATGTTGTAGAATGAACTCATATGCATAGGTATTTTTCTTTTCATTTGTTATTAATTACTTGGAAGATCAAGGAGGAGATTAAAAACGGACCAAGTATCAATTACTGCTGCTTCAGCAGTTTTTACAGTTTTAGTTGTTTGATGTTTTGTTTAATCTGATACACAAAGCTGTCAAGATTACAACAGAAATCATACACAACTTCCCAGATCACTTCCATCACATTTTTGCAGTACTGAGTCTTTATTGCAGTGCGAAAGGATGCTACCCTGTTTTAAAAGCATCCATACAGAACCCATTCTTACCTATTGAACAGAGGCCAAGGAATCCACACAACAGCCTTGAGCGTACCATTCCAAACAGCACACGCTGCTCTGAGTATTTTGCACCTGCTTTAGAGTCTCCCAACAATCAATATCGGGCACAGACAATTGCATGATAGTATGGAGCAAGGACAGAAAATGTCTGGCCATTTATGAATGAGCTTTTTAACCAGCAACGTTTCCAAATAAGAGTATTGGGATCCTGAACATCACAGTTCCAGAAGGAACTAGAGGAAAAAACAGTCATTTAAGCTACTAAGTCTTGGGGACAATACATGAAACAGAGAGCTATCTTTTTATCTTTTTTGGCACTCAGCCTTTTTCACTGAAGATATAATGAGCACATATAATAGAAATTTAAAGGTTGGGGTCTTTTCTCTTCCTTCGCTTTCATCTTCAGTTCATCCAATGGGCGCTCTCCCTTGACACATCAGCATACCAAAACACTGAACCTGTAACCTCCCAGTGCAAGGAAAGAGACTATGTCCAGTTTGTGACCACTTTTGATATTGCTAACACACCAAGAAACACTGTATGTCTGAAACCTCAGGACTTCAGTTACTAGTTTATGTCAACCACACCTAGGCAGAGAAGTTGACAATCCCAAACACAAGCTTTTTCAAATTCCAAGCAAGAAAGTGCAAAAGATGCACTTCTTTAGCCCTGCCTTAATGTCTCCAGAGCCACCTGCAGTTTAGGATGGTTGCACACCCGCCTGTAACCCCTGTTCGCAAAGTCAGGCCCACACAATTGCACAATGGAGGCTGGGCAAACCACCTGAAGTCACAGCCACACGTTTTATCATTACAGAGTACCTTGGCACAGCAACCGGTGCCAGCCAGAACAACTCCCCAAAAAACGTAGGAAAAAAATGCACCAGAATGAGACGCAAGATGAACTACAGGGCCTGCCAAGGGCCGCAGCCCGCCTTGCCTCACCCAGGGATCCTGGCAGGGCCGGGCACCGCAGCCCGTGTCACCTTGGTGGGGAGCCCGGGGCCTTCGGAGGCAGAGCAGCAGCTAAACCCGGCGCCCAGCTCGCAGGCTTTACCGAGGTTAAACAGAGAGGCAGGCCCCGACCTCCCGCTGGAGGTGACCTAGGTCACTCCTACGGGCTGCCTCAGTGCGCCATTCCCTCCCAAGGCGGCCGCGGAAGCCGGGGGAAGTGGCCAGACCCCGCCCGCAGCACGGCCAGCCGCTCACTACAACTCCCAGCGTGCCCAGCGCGCCCCGGGCAGGGCTCTCCAACGGCGCGGGCGCCGCAAGGCACGCCGGGACCGGTAGTGCGGCCCGTACCTGGAAGCGGTTGATGAAGGCGTCGGGCCAGAGGAAGAGATAAACGGGGCTGACGAGGCCCAGCTTGCCGATGAGCGGCACCGCGATGGAGCCGGCGAACCAGTAGCGGGTAATCAGCGGGATGCTCCGGAACCAGTCCCCCAGGTCCGACATGTCGCCGCCGTCGCGCCCGGCCGCCGCCGAGGCCTCGCTACGAATCAGTCGCTGAGTGAGCGGCGAGGGCCTGACCGCGCTCCGCCCGCTGCTCTCGCCGCCGCCCCGGGCAGGGAGGGGGATCCCCCAGCCAGACGTGGCGCCGCCGAATTCGACCGAGCCACAGGCACTTCCGGCCCCGCCCCCTCGGCTGCCGGGGCAACGGCAGCGCCGGAAGTCCCGCCTCCCGAGGGGCAGGCACCCGCCGTTGCCTGGTGACCGTGCCGCCGTCCCCGCGGGCTGGGCCTGCAACCGGCCCCTTTCCCCGAGGCCCACCAGGGGAACTACGACTCCCGGCAGGCCCCGGGGCCGCCGGGCGGGGCGGTTCCAGTCCCCGGCAGGCCGATACCTGGGCGGGGGGGGGGAGCGCCCGCCCCCTTCCTCCTGCCCTCCATTGGTGAAGCGGGAGCGGGCTGTACCATGCGTGAGGCGCCCCCCGGCGCGGCGGCCGTTGGAGGAGCCCTGAGGCGAGGTGGCGAGCGCGGGAGCGGCGGGCCGAGGATGGAGATTTGCGACCTGGACGGCCGCCAGCAGGGCCCTATCTGGCACCGCAAGCCCGGCCCGGCGGCGCGGCGGGGGTAACGGCCGCCGTGGGGCGGGGCGGAGGGCGGCGGCGGGACTCAGCGCCTCAACTCGTAGCCGGGGCTCGGTGCCGGGCCGGCGGCAACGGTGGCCATGCCCAGCGCTCCGCCGCGGAGGAGAGGCCGAGGGAGTGGGCAGGCCGAGGGCATCGGGGAAGGGGCAGAGGGAGCAGGGCCGGCCCGAGCTCACCTTGGCTTCTGCAGGCTGGAGGTACAGCCCCGGGATGCCCGGTTAGATAACGGGGGAAAACGTTCCCATTGAAGGTGGAGCAGGTCCCCGAGGAGGCTGTGGAACCTGCGTGCTCAGACATGCTCACAACTTGTCTGGGAAGAGGCCTGGGCAACTCCCCCCGTTTACCTTTTCTTTAATTATGTTGAACAAAATACCATAGACGAATTCCCACGAGAGTTTAATTAAAATGTTGAATACTAGGAAAACATTGTCTGGCCCAAGCTGAAGAGCAGCAGTGTGAGTGCTACTTTGGGATACCTGTGTAATGTTTGACACGGGAGATCTGGGTGCAGCTCCGTGAACTCCTGACTTTATTCTCCTGGGTTAGTTTAGTGGCAAAGGAACTTTTGAAAAGGAGAAAGCGGGGTTAGGGAAGTCCTGGGAGATGCTGTAACTACACTGAAAAGTACTCACATTTCAGGGTGTTTTTAGAATCAGAAGTCATACCTTGTGTCTTTTTTATGACCTTAGAGATCACTAAATTTTAATTATAATTTAAACAAAGTAGCTTAACTTCTTTCTAACTTCAATTTTATGGCCCTTCCCTTTTATTGCAGAAAAGAATGGGCTTAGCAGGATGAAGTAAAATCAGTTTTGTCTCTAGTCCATACTATGGCTGCGTGGCCCTTCTTCTGATACTCGCTCACACTTTGTACATATGCCAACAGTTGCATGCCGGTGCTCGTTTGCTTATTCTACTCTATTGGCAATTGGTGTCTCAAATAGCTATCAGTGTCTTAAATAGCCATGGTCATAGTCTTCGGCAAGTGCCCTACAGTCTTTAATTAGCCTGCCAACATGCTGTACAGTTTTAGACTCTAAATTTACATCCAACTGATGATAGAAAATAATTGGTTCGCCCAGTGTTATCCAAGAAATCCAGGCATAGCAGATCTCCCAAATCTTAATGCCCTGCTTCCTGGAAGAACCTTCCTATTATGGTTTATTCTGCATCTGGGCTTTGGTTCTGCATCCGGCTCCATTTTATACTAACAGCATGGTACAAGGATAGAATGTGAAAAAACAGCAACTTTTGTTCCCTAAGAGGGTGATGAGGCACTGGAACAGGTTGCCCAGGGAAGTTGTGGAAGCCCCATCCCTGGAAGTGTTTGTTCAAGGCCAGGTTGGATGGGGCTTTGAGCAACCAGGTCTAGTGGGAGTCCTTGCCCATGGCAGGGGGGTTGGAACTAGATGATCTTTAAGGTCCCTTCCAACCTAAACCATTCTATGATTCTATGATATCTCAGATGAATAATGATAAAAATGTCTTGCTTCATGCTTTTGAAGACGCTGGAAAGAAGTGGTATTAAAACTGTCTCTCCCCCCACCCCAGTCTAATCCAAGTGGTTTCTTACAGTAATTCAGAGCTGCTCAGTTTTCTAGTGTGTTTCTTTATAGTGATAATGAAGAGCCAGGTTCCTTGCTGAGTGCTGACTTAGGCTTTCAGATACACTGGTAGATCATACGTCACCATATATGCTAGTGTTATTCATTAATAATACAAATGAAAATCGGGTAACTAGGAACCACATAAAAGGATCGTGAATGGTGGATTTCCCTCATCTGTTTTACATGTTTTCTAACAGCCTTCCAACATAGTGAGTAGCTTCCTTTGTTTAGTGTATTTTTTATATTACAAATATGTGTTTCTCATGGAAGAAGATTTTTTTATAGACCACTATGAATGATTAGAATTGTAAAACCATAAGCTACGAACATTTTAATCCTAGGTCTTGGAGAAATACGTGCTAATAAAATGATTCTAAGCATGGTTGTTCTGCTTGCATCCTTCACAGAGTTATAGTAAACATAATTCATAGCATCAAAGGATACCACTCAAAGACAATACGTTTTCTGAATGTGGCTTTTGACAGTTCTGGAGATTCTCTACTCGCTGGAGACCACCAGGGGAATATATATGTTTTTGACTTGAATGGAAACAGGTAAGAATATTTCTGTCATGACATTTTAATTGTCTTGACATCTGTAACATTCAGGGGTATGGAACTTGCCTGGACAGCATGCCACAGGTCTGATTTTAACCCGCAGTTTTCCATGAATATGGAAATAGATAGTAGTTTGCTCAGAGCTGAAACTACAAGCCAGTATCTCATGTAGGCTCCCTAAATATTGTTCTATTAGTTTAGCTGCTCAAAAAGATCAGAAGTTTGTAACTCTAAACTGAACAGACAGCAGTTTCGTAGAACTTAAGTGATTAAGTACTACAAGAAGTTATTCTTTGGATGGTACCAATCAATTAGTAATATGGGCCATGAATTACAATAAACTAGACCTAGTATTGTCATTTGCAGAAATACATTAATCCGTCTTTTCAATTTTATACTACTGAGTTTTAAAATATTAACACTTGTTTTTAGATTTATTATAATTAGATATTATTTATTTGCTCCTTTCTTTTGAGTTAATTTTTTTTTCTCTCAGTGAAATATATTAAAACTGGTTAAGTTATTACTTCACTTGACATTATCAACCAAAGTTTCCTAACACAGTATGTTTATTTTTAAATAGATTCAACCTTGTTCAGTGCACAATGCAGGCTTGCACTGCTTTGGCATTTAATCTTCACAGAAAGACAGAATTCCTGGTGGCTTTGGCAGATTATTCCATTAAGTGCTTTGATACAGGTAAGGAGAAATTTAAAGTCTTACTGTCTGGATTGCTGTGAAAACCTATATAATTTTAGTTTTGATCTCAAATTTTTTTGTAAGTTTTTTTTTTTGTGGAAATCTTACTATGTGTGTCATGCCATCTGTCCAAACAAGAAAACTTTGGGCCCATGTGGGTTATAGTCCTGTGGGTAAATGAACCCTTTGCTTTGTCAAAGTTTCTTGTTGCCACTGAGTAATGCAGGTGTCTGTTTAACTGAAGTCTAGCACAGGATTGCAATTGTTGCCTTTTTTAAAGCAATTCTGTATATGCTCACTTAGAATGAGATGCTCTGTAAAATCAAACCAAAATCAGTTGACAGTATGTTAGTTTGCAACTGAACCAGTTATTAACTATATTTACAGTAAAATATTTGAACAAAGTGACAATACATACTAAAAGAACTGTCAATACTTTTGAGTATGCAAGTAGATCTGTATCCTTGTTCAAAAGTGATGTTTAAAATTAACTTCACAGGCCACTTGTTGTCTCTGTCTTGATTAGAAGTTAAATGGTGAAAGGCATTGACAATTCATTCTTCATAAATTAATCTTAACCTGTAAAAAAGTGCAGTTGTAACGTCTCATATCATCTGCAATTTAAGGGTTCGAGTCTGATATTATCAATGAAGATTTTAATGTAACACACTTTCCCACTATAGGGGAAGAGTCAGAGTTAAGGTCTGAAATCCTTTGTGCTTTTTTTCTTCCTTTCAACCACAGTAAGACCAAACATAGATTTTTGGATGCACTTAGAGAAATCTTAATTATTCCACAGTCCTGCATGTTTATGTGGTGCCGTTTCCATATACCAAGAATGAAGAATGTTTTAAAATATAAATGTTACTCACATAAGTCCGTATTGGGTAAACTATCCTTAGAGGTGTATGAGATAATACTTAGCTGGTGGGCTCCATCCATTGCTTTAGAAGCCATGCTCTGTAATCCCATGTTATCCTCCCATGTGACAGTAGCTTTAAGCACTCAATTGTCTGTAAGCACAGCAGAAAGTTTGACTGTTAGGGTTTATGAGCTGCTTTATAGCCATTTCCCATCTTTGATGCCATAGCAGTAGGTCAGCTGGAACCACCCCTTGGGCTGTCAGGCAAACTGCCCAACGTAAATAGTGTAATTGCCACAAATACAGTTTGGTTGCTGAGGGAAGATTAGTGGTCATGCAGTCACAAGTAGGAGACAATGTAGTCAGAGGAACCATTTCCTTAGTATGCAATACACAGCACAAAAATGTTTTGGACTCTAAAAGAATTAATGAGGTGTTGCTTTCTGACTGTGCCTTTCTACAGTCATAGCCCCTTGTCATTAAACCTTTCTTCCTTGCACCTGTAAATAGCTGTGTAATCATTCATACATATTGTCCACAAGTAAAAACAAGTGGAGAGTTCTAACTAGAACATTCAGTCTCAACTTCTAGAGATTACTGCAGGTGTTCACATTGGATAATCTACCTATGGGGAATGCTGAACTTACCTGATTACAGTGTTCGTGGGTTTAAGATTGATTCTTAGGCTAAATTAAACAAGTCTGTGCAAGCTGGCTTTCTGTGTAGAACTGAGAATAACTTATGAAATCTGTTACTTGGAGATGAGGAGATAGTTATGTTTCTCTAAGGCTTAATAACTACATGAAGACTGATACCATTGTTTCTTTTTTGTTGGGCTGTGATGGTAAATGGTCATATACTAGGTGTGATTAAGTCTCTGTCACAGCACAGTGTTGGCAATAAAGAGTAAAGTAGTAGTTGTTTCCTCAAACCGGGACAACTTTGAATGGCTTTCATATCCTTTTCATTTTTTTTCATCAACTCTTGCAGAAACCAAGGAGCTAGTTAGTTGGATGAGGGGACATGATTCTTCAGTGTCTTCCATCTCTGTCCATGGCTCAGGCAGGTATGCCATCACTACGTCCACTGATACGGCACAACTGTGGGACTTGGACACCTTTCAAAGAAGAAGAAAGCTGAATGTTCGTCAGTCTGTGGGTATACAAAAGGTGAGCAAAGAACAATTGCTAAAGGGTGAACAAGCATGCCTCAGTAGGACTAACACTGCATGTTAAAATGACAGTACTTGAAAATGTTTTTTTTAAAATACAGCTGAATCTTTTCCATGTTCTTTGGGCATATCTCCTTAACTGTCATCCTATCACATCACCCAGACCACTGGAATCATGACTCAATAGCTGGAGATATCTGCTGGGAACTTTTAAGGAACCTTCGTCTTTAGAGATACTCAAAACATACTTGGATATGACCTTGACTGACCCAATTTAATCCGGAAGTTGGAGCCATTTTCTAGACTGACCCTGCTGTGACCTGGGGGTGGGCGCAGAGGACCTCCAGAGATTGATTCCAACCTGAATGATTCTGGGATTTAAGAGTGTTGTTAAAAAAAGTTTTGGTGTCATAATGGTAACTTCAAACAGTCACCACCACCTATCCCTTTCAGCTGCTTATTCCAAAGTTGCTCTTCTTCGTATGCATGCTGAGCAATGAATGTGGAAACAAACAAAGCTGAAAAGTAACTCAGCAAAAAGAAATTGCTGCTTTTCAGGCCAGTGGTTTCTTTGGTTCAGTTTGCTGCACAGACACTTATACTGGAACAACACAGGGAATGAGAAGGATGACATGTTTGTGTCAGGGAGTGGTTTAAATAGGTCTTCCTTATTGTTACACTGCTTTAAACAGGTCTGCCTGCGCCACCAAATGTCAAACTGTCAAACTACAGAAGTACAGAAAGTACCAACGCAGTGCCTGAGCTTTGCTTACACACATGCTGCCCTGCAGTGAATAGCCTTACAAACACCACTTCAAACCAGAGTTGTCATCAGGCTGGTCACTAAAAAGCCATGCTGATTTTGCAGAGAACAAGGCTATTCATTTGAGTGTCTTCACTGTGTTCTAGGTCAGCCAGAAATTTTGTCAGCCTGAAATAGTCACCTAGCAATTACTGTGGAAGATCACACATAAATTTTTGTTTGTTTGTTTGTTTTATTAAAACTCTTGCGTAGTGCATGTTGCTAAAATATCACGTCTCTCTTCCAAAGGTGGCTGCATTTCTTTAGTGGACAAGATTTTTCTACTGCTCAGTATCTTTCTGTATGTAGGATATGTGTAGGAGCTTCTTATTGATAAATGGCTCTTGGATTTTGGTAGGATCCTGATGTTACAGTGTGGAAACAACCTTTAAATCCAAACAATAATGACTATGGTTGAATGAATAAATCACTGTTTAGGAATCAAGAGCCTGCACTTTTGGTTTGGTTCTACCATTTCCAACAGGACATTATGCAAATAATCCAATTTATCTGGATTTCATTTTCCTGTCTTTAGAATAGACATAATGATGCTTACTCCCATGCCATGATTTAAGACATACAGATAAGTGCTTTTTTAAAGATCAGATTTATTATTAGATGACAGCCCTGACACTCACTGTCCAAAATTGGATTCTTGCTTGCTGTCTGAGCCATCACAGCAGTGTCACACCAACCTCTGTGGTGTACTTTTTGGTGCCTCTTTACTTAAGCCCAGTTTGCACTCGAGCATACACCTCTGTTAAGTTGGTGTGGGGCAAAGCGAATTTAAAAAGGCAGAGACTGAGCTGCACACTGTAAGAATAGTGGGTGAAAAAAATGAGAAAGAAGAGCTAAGAGAAGACATCTATAATCACCATTTTCAAAGCATCGCTGCTTATTCAACAGCTGCTTGTGACCATCATGTAGTATTTTTTTAGGGCAAAGTAGAAAATGAGGAACTGTTCAGTACTCCAGTTTACCAAAATTTAAACTTCATCCATTTGCATGATAGGCATCTGCTCTCAATTTATTGTCTAGACTTCCTCAGGGTCCCTGAAGGAGGACATGCAGCTCAGTCTGAAGATAAATGACTCTGGTAGGTAAGGTGACTCTTTCCCCACAGGTATAACTTTTATAACTATAGTCACTGTCAAGTGACTAATTTGGCCTGAACATCCAACTTTCAGTTACTAACATTCTGCAAGATTAATCCCATCCCACGTATCCAGATTTACAGATTTTTCAAGGCCCCAAGAGACCATTCAGAACGAAACTCTGAACTTCATAGCACTGACTGTTGATCTCAGCCAGTGACTACTTCAGGTAGTCCCTCAATGTTCAGATACCAGAAGACATTTTCAATTTAACCTTCAAAATTGTAGGTACAGGAAGCTGCATGTGCTGCTGCCAAAATAGAACCTCTGACAAATAATTTGTCATTAAGCAGGAATGTCTCTGATGACATCCAAAAATGTAAATAATCCAATTTTTTTTCTTATTGAAAGTTATTACACAGAAACAATAAAAGTGTTCAGAATAATTGACAAATATATTTACAGGCTTTTTGTTTTTATCTTCATTCATCCTCATTAAAGTCTGTATTTTGTAGTTGGAGAATATATTGCTAATCTTTCTGCAATATTTTTTACTTTTAATAGTTGTACATAAAACTAAGAAGTTTAAGTCTAAAGATGAATGCTTCATAGAGTGCATTTGCAGGCATTTGGTACTATTTGAATGCTGAAGCTAGTTTGTGGAAGATGCAACGAACAGTTGCTGAGTGAGCAGTTCTGGCTTATGTTTCATATCCCCTCCTGCTCCTTGGTTCATGTTCCCACCGTATATATTACGTCCTTTCCAGCACTCATCAGAAGCCTCCACAAGACAGTTTAATAGTCGTAAAAATAAGACAGATAAAAATTTGTGTCATTTCAGTGAGTTAAATTGGCGTAGCAAAGGATACAACAAGTTCTGAACCAGTGCAAAGGAGAGCAGGCCTGCCTGGGCTGTAACGGGGGAAGGGGACCCGCTGCCTGTGGGATCGAAGCCCTGCATTGCAGCTGCATCATGCAATTAGAGTAATAACCATACTGCCATGGTTTCTTGCTGTATTTTATTCTGCTGTGTACTTTGGTTCAATTTAAAGGGTACTTTCTTGACAACGTATTCCATTTTTTTTCTTTTCCATATTCTTCCAGGTTTTTTTTCTTCCATTGAGTAACACTATCCTCAGCTGTTTCAAAGATAATTCTGTTTTTGCATGGGAATTTGATACTCTTCGCTGTAAATACCAGTTGCCAACTCCTGTAGAAGGTTCTGTATTACTTTATAAGGTCTTTGCAGTTACCAGGTAAATTGCTGTTTTAAACATTCTGAAGGTGGACTACAGAAATTGTCATTTTAAAACAGGCTTTCTTTCCTTATTTGTAATGTTTTATGGAAGTATTGAGCTATATACTATGATAAGCTTTTGAACTCTGCTGTGACCGATACTTTCCGCAAGGATCAATACCAGTTTTTATTACAGTCCCTTAGCAGTTGAAATAAAGTAAGTTGATATTTAATGGCCACTAAAATAAGGTTTAAACTATCCTTTACAGAAGCAAATTTATTCTTTAGGAGCTATTTTGTTCTTTCAGGAGAGTATGACAGGAATAATGACAGATTCAAAAGCAATCTGAAGGCATAGAAGGAAATGTATGATCTCTCTCTTTTTAGCTAATACTAACTTAAATTATAGTATTCTGATGGAAACTTTGCCTCATCTGTAATCTAGAGGTGGCCGGATTTTTGTAGCTGGTGGAAAATCAAATCATCTTCACTTATGGTGTTTAGAATCAAGGAAGTTGATACGAATAATCCAGATGCCTGCAAAAGTACGAGCTGTCCGTCACCTGGAATTCCTCCCTGATAGTTTTGATGGGGGCTCCAATCAGGTCAGGTTTTTTTACAAAGCTTAAGACTGGAGTATTTGGTTAATTGATTCAGCACATACACTTTGAGGGGTTTTGGGGGACACTGCGGCTATGGGCCCATACCATACAAAAGGAAAGTTACTGTGCTAAATGTTTGCTCAATTGGTCTTTTAGCTTAATGGAATGGCATTGCTGAATTGGGTATTCCTCTTTGTTTTACATTGACAATATAAATCGATGAATCCTTTTAACTTATAGGTCCTTGGAGTGTTAAGCCAAGATAATATTATGAGATTTGTCAATATAGAAACATGCAAACTTCTTTTTGACATTGGGAGTCATGAAGGGGGAATCAGTACAGCAGCAATTAGCCCCAATGGACGGTATATTGCATCAGTCATGGAAAATGGTAGCCTTAATTTATACAGTGCCCAAGCTTTGACTCAAGAAGGAAATAAGGTAGAGTGTTTTAAATTTCTTAAAACAGCTTTATGTTCCGTTAAAGTTGATACTTGTCCATATAACTTTTGTATCAGTAATAGTTTGCAGACATGTGTTGGACTGCCATATTTAACACTACAAATAAAGAAAAAGTGTTTTGTAGAGTTCCCTTCGTAGTTAATCCAGCCTGTCAGGTAATGTGATGTTTTTAAAGTATATATATCACTGTTTCTGGTGTTGGGGGGAGGGGGAGATGGTATTTCTTTCTACAGCAATTTGTATGGACCAGTTTCTCTTTGTAATGATGTTTTGGAAGAGATGGAAACAGCATAATTGTGCTGCTTCTGTTCTGTTTCCTATAGGAAATGTTTTTGAACTGATGCTGTCTTAAACTGTGGGCATGAATGGTGTTTTTGTTACTGTGATTTTGTTCTTCTTACTGTGTTATTGGATACCAGCATCCATCATTATGGCACAATCATACTCCTAATCCTTCCTAAATAACAAACATTCTAAATACCAGTTCTTGTTTTATTAAAGTAATTTATTAATGAGAGTCAGGTTTCTAAATCCAGAATTCCATATATCTTTAATCACCGTGTCTTTGAAGTAAACAGTAACCAGCTTCGGATAATGACGGAGTTGGAGCTGAGGAAGGATGTGGAAAGATGTCACACATGCATTCCATTTGCACTTTTGCTGCCGGTTTGACATGAACTGGGATATCCACTTTGTTACTTGCTTTCCCAATCTCCAACATTGTATTAATACCTTCCTGACACTGAACACTAATTAAAGTTTGTAAAGGTCTTTTGTATTCGTTTTAACTGGTACTACTATAGAAATGCAAAATATTTTAGTGACAGTGAGAAACACGCTAAAGTAAATAACCTGAACAGTACATGATACATGTTTATACTATCCCAATTATATTTTAGTGTTTGCTAAACAAGGAAATAACATGGTGTTCGAGTTGGTTTGGAAGCTACATAAACCCTCTCACAGTCTTTCTAGTTTATTACAGCAATTTTATTCACGGGCATACTTATTCAGGAGTATACGGTCCATACATATTTATTTATGGTATAAATGTGTCTCTATTCTTCTTGCTATGGCCATCAAGCTCAAAAATATGGCACGTACAATAGAGTAAATATCAAATTATAGTGTTATTTAGTCTGTCTTACAAGATGTTAACTGAGTTATTTTCATTAAATATTAGCCTCCACCACCCATGTTCAGAGTAGAAGATCGGTCGAAGTGTGCATCAGAGGCAAATAAACTGACAATGAGAGTGACTTCAGGAAGGTCAGAGCGGCCTTGGAAATCCAAAGGAAGCAAAATTCAAACCAGATTGCTAAAACTGCAAGTGAACACATCACTTGAAAATAAAGAGGTAGGAAGAAATTGCAAATATTTTGTGCTCCAGTCTGCAGCATTTAAATTTCTTTGCAAAAAAATAGTTAGCTACATACTTTAAAGAATAAGTTCAGGCACTGATTCACTTGAATGTTTGAGCAGAGAGGGGATTGAGGGATTTTTAGTAACATTTCCACTCTCTCTGTTTAGCCCATACTCCTGTATTACGTGACACAGCCAGAGCTGCCTCCAGTCAGCCTGGGGTACCTCTGAAGTTGTTCAAGCAACTTGTGACACATTTGGATATTTGCTAGATCTGATCTGCTTCCCTGCTGGCACTTCTAAAATGTCTACCTAGAAGCCATTTTATTTTTTATTAATTATTTAGAAGATGCATTACTGTTACGTTTATTTCCCTTCTGTCATCACTATGCCATCTCTCTCTATCTTGCATCTCATGTATATATATTCTTATATATATACACACACATATATACACATACATTGATGTATATATCTCCTCCTGTAATATTCATCACAATATGATTGAATATGATCTATTCCTTATATCAGCATTCTTTATGGTTTGGCTATATGCATCATTTAGTTATATATAGTTTAGTCAGTTTGGGTCTGATTTGCTTCTGACTGAAATCAATGGCAGCTGTTCTTTGAGTTCGGTAGACAACGAATGATCTTTTGAATTATCTTTTGTGTTGTTGAAATACCTAGGATTATGTAACAGATAGCAGTACACATTATTTTATTTTTTTAGTATTATGTTAGGAACTTCAGTATTAGCTACTATCATCAATTAGAGTACAAGGAAAGAGATTATGAAAGAGAAATCCTTACATTTATTGTTGATCCCCTATTTTGTAGAATGAATTGCCAGGTGGATTAAACAAGAAACGTCTACGGGCCTTATTGAAAGGATTTGGAGAATATCCAGCAAAGTACAGGTATGTTTTTCTGCATGTTCATGCTTGCACAAAATAAAATTGCTTGTGTTTACTGGCCTGTGAAAGAGAAGTTGCTTGACTAAGTCTGCATTTTAATTGCAGGATGTTTGTTTGGCGTTCCTTATTACAACTTCCTGAAAACCACTTAGCATTCAGTAGCCTAATAGATAAGGGTACCCACAGTGCATTTGTGAATATTCAAAATGAGTATCCCATCAAAAGTCAGAAACTGCTGAGAGTTTTACAGAGGTAAAATATATGTTTATATTTATTGAAATATTATAGATTTTTATTTTCATATAGTGATCTGAAATGTGTCCAATAGCTGGAATCAGCTGTAAGGAAAACTCTAAAATGAAATAGTAGTGCCCTCATGGAATTTTCTTTTTGTAACTCGGATAATCCTGTATCTATCTTGAAGTTTACAGTCTTTTTCTGTTGTGCTTCTAAAATGCATATTACATTTTTGTTCGGTTTTGGATCGATGTTTTCTGCACTTCTGTTTGCCTTTGCCTACAGGACCTTATCAGCTCTAGCTCACTGGTCTGCTATCTTTGCTGAGACGCCTTATATTCCTTTGCTAGCATTCCCATTTGTAAAATTATTCCAGAACAACCAGCTGATCTGCTTTGAAGTTGTTGCTACAGTAGTAGGTAAGCAATGATTTTAAAAACTCAAGTGTGCTGCAATGTGTTTAAGCTTTCCCATGCAAAAGAGCTTTTCCTGATGATATGAATGAGGTATGTCCTAAGAGGTCACAGGGCTCTCTTCTAAAGGTGTTGCCAGGAATTAATATGTAGCAACTGTATGTTTAAAACAAAAACCTGCTTGTAAATAAAACCAAGATATTAGACTTCCTTTTGCAGTGTTTCTAGCAAAAAGTTAGCAGTTTATCAGTATTTGTAAAGTCTCATCAGTAAAAACAAATGTATCTGGCATAATTATACCATAATAACTAAAATCTCTGAGACATGAGAAAAGTAGTCACACACCCTCACCCCACCCCCTCACCCACTCCCAGTCAAAAGGGAATGGTCTCTTTTAAAGTTCTACTGTGTTTAGTTGCCCTAAGCATCTGGTAACTCAAAATTAGACATTTGGCTGAAAGCTGGCTATGGCTGTCTTCTGAAGAAACATTCTAAATTAAAGTGCTTTACACTTAAATTAGTTGTTGCAGCTGCTGCTAAGTCTACAGAAGATATGTGCTGCCAAGCATACATACCCACTTTGCAAACACATGCTGTTAGTGAATAAGTATCCAAGTTTATGGAAATTATTCTTAGTGTGTTAAAAATTACTTGATCCAGGCTGTAGTTTCATAAGACAGAAATACTGGTTTAAGTATTCCCATCTGCCTTCAACCACTTAGTCCCACAGCACACAGACTTTTTTTCATTTTACTTTTGAGCCAGATTAGTTCCCCAGTGTGGTTCACAGTATACTGACACAAACACTTGTGCCAGTGCAGCTGGAGGAGCAGGGTACTGTGGGAATGGTTTAGGAGAGGAGAGATGGGAATATCTTAAATAGATTTTGCTGCCTAAAGCTACCTCTTAAATTCATAGCCTTTTTAACCAAACCTTAAGGTTGTCAAGAGTCTATCACTGGATTACAGTGGCTTGTGTTGGGCTTTTTTTCTCTTTCAGTTAATCTTTGTCAGCACTGGTTTGAGTATTTTCCCAATCCTCCAGTTAATGTCCTTAGTATGATGGAAAATGTTTTGGCACATCATGACAAAGAACTACTTCAGCATTTAATAAAATACAATGTGACTTCACAGGTAATATTCTAGCCAACTTTTGTATATAAAATGTCACTGCAGTGAATGATAACGCACTAGTCTTTTATCTTGACATAATTCTTTTTTGAGGGAGTTTTCATTAAATAACAGTGAATGATATGGGAGTGTAAAGAATATATCATTGCTTTCCTGCAGCTTTTCCTTTTCCATGATCATAAATCTCACATGCATGCTATTATTGTTCTTAGAAGTCCTTTGCTTTCAAGGCCACATTGCTTGAAAAATGTACTTTTTTTTGGTTTTAAACTGGACATAGGTGTGATTAATTTATTTTGTAATCCCTATTTATCATTAGGGATAATTTTAGCTTCACAAATCTAAACAGAAGGTTTAGACATCCAGTGAAATAAGAAATTTATTTATAATCACCCCATATTAACTTTGGATGTTTATAGTGGGTGATAAAACTTATCTTCAAATATTCTGGTTTAGTTCCTGTTTCTTTCCTAAATCAATAGATTCTTGATATAAGGCAAGAAAAATTCATATTATTTCTTTAAAAGGAATGGTAAGATCATACTAATGGCTTATTTTGTCGATTTTCCCAAATAATGTAGGTTTATGCTTGGCCTCTTCTAGAAACACTGTTCTCTGAGGTCCTAACAAGAGAAGAATGGCTGAAAGTCTTTGACAATATCTTCTCCAATCATCCTTCGTATTTCCTAATGATTGTTGTTGCCTATATTATATGTTCCAGAGCTCCCTTGCTTCACTGTGATCAAGCAGCAGATTTTGAGGTAAACATCTTCATATTTAAGTCAGTCATATAAAAGTGTACCTATACAATGTTTTATACATCTCTATATGTTATTATGGAGGTTAGAAGGAGGTGTTTCGTTTCTACATTACTATATTATTACATGTTTCTGAACAATGTCATCTAGTACCTGACAAATATACAATAAATGAGTAAAATATTGAGCGATTTCCTGCAGTTTCATGCAACAAGAGCTTTGAAAGCTTTCATAAACTTTCTAATGCCACTAAAAGCCATTTTGTAAATGTCAATAGTTCATCTTCCACAAAATAATTCTGCCTCTTTTTGAGGGATCTAATATGGACTTGTGCCTGCAGAGACAAGACACAGTCATTCTGTCATATTGTTTCATTATTTTGCTTTCAGATTTGCAAAATTAGGCAGTATTATTTGACATTCTCTGAAGCTAAATGAAAATGTTTCCTTATGTTTAGCCTTGCATGGGAGGAGGAGTTTTTTTCATATGAAAACATGTCTGTAGGCAAACAAAGAGGTCCACCTTGAAAATGTGCTTGTGAGCAGTCAGTTTGACAGACATCAAACAGACAACGTTATTGCTATGTTTAATAATAACCAATTTAAAGATTTTCTTCGTGAATAAGATTTTTGACAGGAAGAATAGTCCTTCAAGAAGAGGAACTTCCAAGCTTCATGTTTGAACAGCAGAAGTTGAGGAGGGTTTATCTAGTGGTAGGAGTGTCTGTGCAGGCAGTTGGACACTCTAAATTTACACCTAGCTTTCCAGATCCCTCACACAACTGCCATTTGAAGAGAAAGAAAAGAACCAGAGCATAGTTTTACAACTTGAAGTGGTTTGGGTCAAGGCATTTGAGCCAGTGATATTTTAATAATTGGTAGGGCTAACTTAATAATCCCTTTTTAAATCAACTTTTGGAATATAGATCTTGCTAATTTACCTAATTATTCCCAAATAGGTATATTAAAAGCTTGATTAATCTTTTGTAGAGTGTAAATGGAAGCATGTCTCTTACAGTATTTCTTTCATCATCGTAACAACCTGGACATTAACGTTGTGATTAAGGAAGCTTATCATCTTATGGAGGCTACACCACTAGATATCCATCCACAGCGTATGCTTGATGACTTCATACCACTTACGAAAGGACAGTACCCTGTATTTAATAAATATCCCGAGTTCATTGTGGATTATCAAACTCAGGAACGGGAGAGGATCAGACAGGATGAAATTGAATACTTACGAGAGAGGTATTAATGGGAAAGTTGAAGACAGTATCAGACTGGGAGGAACAGGTGGACAGAATTGGCTTTTTCTGTTGTAATGTGTATGCTTGATAAGAGAGACAATTAAGAAAATTCAGGAAGGTGACTTTAAATAGCTGCTAAAGGTTATGAGTTATTTGGTTTGACGCATTTTTAAGTTAAATTGATATTCTTATCTTAAACAAAAAATGTTTGTTAATTTGCAGAAAATACTGGGCCGCAAGTCTTCAAACTTGAAAGCTTCTAAGTCAGAGCCTAAATCTCCGTTGACCTTGTAGTGTCCAGCTTTGTGAAGGGCTAGGAGTTCTTAGCTTGCTATTGAAATCAGTGGGTGCTGTGATGCTAAGGCACCTTTAGAAACTAGTATTTGTTAAGAATGTGAGGAAGAAAATATCTGTACTCTTCGGAAATGCCCTGTTGTCTGTAACAATCAGTATTGTAACTCTTCCTCATGTGCTTTATCGGCACATAAAGGGAATGCCATACTCTTTCATGACATCTCATTTCATCAGTTCTTTGCTAGTACAGTCATCAATTTCTAAGTAATCAAGTAATTTCTTGATACCTGGCTTGAATTATTAACATGTGATCTCCTTGCATTTAGACAATTAGCGCATGAATTAGAAGCTAAAGCACAGCAACAGAAAGCAGAAGATGAAGCCTGGTACCGAAAGCAGGAATTACTTCGAGAAGCTGAAGAACAGAGGCGAAAAATGCTACTGGAGGAAGAAAAGAAGCTGGCGGAACAGAGGCAGAGGTATTATAATATGAGAAGCATATATGTATCCTGCTATTATGTTTTTAACCATGAGTACAGGAGAAATAGCCACTAATTTGTATAAATTGTAATGTGGGAAAACAGCATGGTCTGGTGGGTCAGATTTTGGTGTGTGAATGAAGTGATCTGGGTTTTATTACTGGTTTGCCTCAGGGAATACAGCAGATTGGAGGCCAAGTCACCTCATATTTTTGTCTCAGCTCCCAGCCTTTTGTCTGGTCTCTTCAGATTTTGAATGCTCTTAAGCAGTCAATGGCTTTGTGTTTACACACTGAGACTTCAGACTTGCGCGGTGGGCAGATTCACACTGCAAATATAAGAGTCACTTATAGTATCAGTGACTGTACACATGCTTTTATTTCTAGTGGCTTTAGAAAAAAGACTGCTTTATATATCAGTTACCGAGCAAAGAGTTGTAACAGTACTGAAGCTGAACTGTTTGTACATTTTGCAGTTGTGAAGGTTTAAGAGAATTTCAACATCTCCGTAGTTTTTTTGATCAGCTACAAGTAATCGTAGAATGATAGAATCATTTAGGTTGGAAAAGACCCTTAAGATCATCAAGTCCAGCCATTAACTTAATGCTACCAAGTCCACCACTAAACCAGGTCCCTGAGTGCCATGTCTACAGGCACTTCTCTTCAACCTCTGTAACCTACAGAGTAAGGTCTTTTGGTTTTTTTTCAGAAAAAAAAAAAAAAAAGAAGGCAGTGAGCCTTTCTTTGCAAACTAATTCTTGAGTTTGTGGTTTTGTTCCTTGAAAGAGTTTGATATTTTTCAGATAAACTCAGGCCTGATTTTGTGTAGAAAGAGGTACCAGAACACTGGCAATTATTCTAAGGAATAGTTTCCAGTTCTGGATCATTGCAATAGTAAACTAGTGCTTATTAAAGCAGAGTAGAAACAGACCACAGGACTTCAAAGCTGAATTGGGGGCATTGCCATTAGAGGATGTCTGTGTGTGTGTCTGTGAATTTAATTTTGTCTCGTAAATGAAAACTAGGCAATTTGCAAGAATGAAAGCAACTGTCCTAAGCTTTGTAAGTTAGAGATTAGCTCATAGTAACTAATGGATAACTGCAGTGCAAGTTTGTGCTCTTTGGTACTGACCTCTTGTATATACAAGTTCCCTTGTTTCTGTTTGTTTTGGCTTTGAAGACTAGCTGCTGTGAAAAGAGAACTGAAAGTAAAGGAGCTACAATTTCTAGATGCTTCGAGAAGGCATTTTCTGAGATACCAGCAAGATCAGCGTCAAATGGAACTGAAACGTCTTGATGAAGAAATTCAAAGAAAGGTTGAGCATTGCTCAAGCAATTCTTTTCTTGAAGGTTTATTAGTGAAAATAAACAAGGAAAAAAATCATAACTAAAATTTCAGTTGATATACTGTGATTTGTGAGCCCAGAGGTGTATTTAGCATGAGTTGGACTGCTTTAAGTGGTAAATGCATAATTTAACAGTTTTATTTGGCACTTACTGTGTTCCACTGGCTTGCTTTAACTGGCAAAACTCCTGAGAAAAGCCAGATTCATCTGTATATTGGCAGTGTTGAAAAATGTAATGAGCTCCTTAAAGGACTAGTGAATTCTCAGCTGTCTGTGGGCTGTATGTCCAGATTGCAAATTAACTCTGCCATTGATTGAGAGGCTCCGCAATGGCCTCTGGCCAGGCCTGGCTCTGCTCCCGTGTTACTAGTTTGAGCACCGTGGCACGCAGATGCTGAGAATGGAAGCTTTTGAACCTTGTGAGCACAAATTGAGTCTTTGCAGGGCCATTGCTTGTGTCTCAGCACCACACTGTGCAGAGTGCAGTGCAGCTGTGTGTTTGTTTCCACAGCCAGGGCACTGTAAGATTCGTTAGCTCCAGCTCAGCACAGGTTTTGCCAGGTGCAAAGTGGCCACTTCCCTATCTGTGTACTGTTCTTCGCAACATTTTGGGTTCAGAGACTCCTTATTCGATTCAGAGCTGCATCTGACAGGTTATTAGCACTAGCTCAAGCCTGACATTTCCCTAATATGCTTGGCTGGATGCAAAACTATTCTTGTGCCTCTTCTCCACTTTGCCCTGTACTTTCGATATGCAATACTTTCCATTATTTGTGGAATGCAGAAAGTTAACCAGAATTTAGGAGTAGGGTGTGGCTTGTGGTTTTGGACATTCTTCTTATATTGGAGTTTTAAGGGAGAATTTCTCCTTTACTGTATTTTCATGTGTTTCTCTTTTCCTCAAGGCATCCATGAGAGAGCAGGAAATAGCGGCTGCTGTTCAAGATGTAGAAGTACGACGGATGGAACTTGAATCACAAATACAGCTTTTTGAACAGGTAATTATTAGGGAACTAACTATACAGATTTTTATATGTAATGGTTCTTCCTTTGCAGTTCTCAGATCCAACTGTGTTCATTCAACCAGACTTTGTCAGGAAAGAGGGGGGCTTTTTTTTTTCCTTTTCCTCTCGGATCTCTTTTTTAGAATAAACCCTATGTTGATAAAAGCATTAGTAGCACTCAGTATTATCTGTTTTTTTTCTGGGAGAAAATACCCATATCCTCCCCATTTTATTCTTCTCCTGTGCAGAGGTATCATTTGGTTGCTGCTCAGCTGGTTGAGAGAAGCAGGGAATGTGTAAATAAGAAATAAGTCTACAACAATATGTTCCTCATCCCAGAAACTCCCACCTTTTCATCTGTGGTATCCAGCTATATCTACATTTTCTGGAGAGAACAGTATAGCAGATTGATGTAGTTGATGAAAAAATGTCTAATTGCCAACAACATCATTAAGCAAAAAGGAATGGATGGTTCATGGGGAATGTGCAGTTCCTTTCTCAAATGACTGACTTACAATTCAGAAAAATGACTATTCAATAATAAAGGGTTTTCATCAATAATTGTTTAAATTTAAATATGAGTTAGTTATTATAAATAATTAATGACTGAAAAGCAAGGCTGCCAATGGAAGGCTTCGGTAATGTCCGTTTTGGTTAGAAATAGTAAGTTAAGTGTTTAGAAATCACAGCTACACGTGCCCATACCTTGCATACCTGCAGATCCGATGGAATACAAGCAGAAGTGGACATCCAGAGAGCTAACTCTTATTTTGAAGCATGTGTCTGCTTATATTTGGCTTTTTAAAGCTTTTGGCCGTGGACTTTTTATAACCCATGCTGAGCATAACCGGGCTAAATTTCTTTTAGCATTTATTTATTAAATACACAGCCAGCTGTATTGTGGCTACATAATGCAAACCAGGCTAAGCTCATTTGTGCTCCAGTACATGTAAAGTCAGCTGTTTAAGGGAACCAATTCTATGGTGATCATCCTCTTTAGGCTAGAAAGGTAGCAATTATTTAACTAACTGAGGATATATGTCTGCCCACAAGAGTCTGTATAGACAGGCTTTCCCTGCCCATGCCCTGGACTGACTGTTTTACTGCCGTCAGTGAGGGGCTATATTCAAGCTTAGAAGGCCGTGTATGTTAACTTCACTTCAGTATCCTGCTGACACAGCTCAATAGATTCCTGCAGGCCTGGGGAGGGGTTATGTCTTCTCCAGAAAACTGTGTGCCCTGATAAATGTGAAGAAAAGGTGGTGAGAGTTAAAATTCTATTTCTAGGTCTACTGCTGATTCATACTACTTTGGCAAATCATCTCTGCATTCAAGCTGCTGATGTGTTTATTATAAGTCTCTGTACCATGAAACGTGATTTATATTTGTGAAACGTTTTGAGGTTTTGGCTAAAATGTGCCATAAAAGTACAGAATATTTTCATGATGAATCTAATTAATTAAAGTTGAAATTCTGCTTTTATGATCCACTGTAATCCAAGGAATGGAATTACATCAGTATCAACCTGCTGGACCACTGTGATGACTCAGGCTTAGTGTAATTCCAAGTGGATAAAACAGCAGGGACTATCACTTTCTTGGACAGTGATGATATGCAGTGGGATGAGATGTGTGGATATATTCAAATACTAGTTTAATGAAATTTTAATAAATGTTAAAGAGACAGAATTACAAATGTGGGTTAGTAGCTTAGCAACAATAATTTACATTTGTGTGTTTGGCAGCGTCTAACCAAAGATCAAGAGGCAGTTACAAAGGAAATGAAAGAAGAGGTGGATGCCCGTCGAAGAAAGGTGGATCTAGAAGATCATCTTGTTCAGAGATTGATGGAAATAGATAGAGAAGAAAAACAGAAAGCTCAGATAGTAAGATGATTGGATCTTAACATGTATTTTGGGGAGTTAGTATGCTAACTAGTACAAGTAGTACTAGTTAATAGTATTTTGATTACAATTAACTAGTTCAAGTTAATATGAAAATATTTTTGTAAAGAAATCTAATTTCCAGATACCTCTATTAATAGATTATGATGGTATGTTCAAAATTCTGAGGTTTTCAAAAATCTGACTGAAGTGTCCACACAGCTATATAATACTGAAATTCTCTGAGCTTGCCATGAATATTAACTTTTCGTTACTTCTCAGAACTTCGAAGGCATATAAGACTCAAAAATGCTTTTCAGAATAAGTCAACTTCCTGTTAAGGAACATGTTTTATTTGTAACCATAATAAAACAAAAGTAAGCCTCAAAGGAACTTTCAGTTGGTAGGACTTGGCAGGAAATTCAGCTGTAGAAGCTGTCTTTTAGATCACAGTAATGAATATGTGTAGCTTGACATTAGGAATTGTTCAGATTTTCAAGCTCAGAGCTTGTAACTGCACAGTTGGAAAAATAGTTGCAGCTAACCCACTGCCCGTATGCTTGGCATCTGCATTTATATTTTGTCTAGAAATAAACATATGGGTTTGAATTTTTGTAAACAGCCTTCAATTTTTGGAAGCAGATGGATGTGGGTGGAAGTATTGGCATCCAGGTATTGATCTTATGTTAATTGCACCTGTAAATCATATTAAATCCATACTAGGAAAGTAAAATCCCCAAAATCATGGAGAGAGTTGATGCCTCATTCCAAAAGATTAAAAAAAAAAACCCAAACCACAAAACAAAATAAAAAAAAGACCCTCAGTAAGGGAAAGAATAAGAAGGACGAAGAAGAAGCAGAAGAAAGCCCTGATAGATGAGACAGCCTGCTGTAATGAATGGAGGAGTGGCATTGCAGGTGCAGTCTCCTAGCAGGGACATCTAACAAACAGTATTGGACATCTCCAGTATCGGAGAACACTTCAGTTTGTCTGACCTTATCTGTATGTAAGGCTGTGTACTTGAAATAGAGTAAATGGATTCCTGCTAAGAAAGATGTTTTATTAGGTGGCTGAAGAAAATTTAGCCAAAGCAGAGCAGAAACACATTGAAACCAACTGGAGGTTGCAAGCGTTGCATAAACTAAGGCGTGAGGATCAGGACCGTGAGAAGCGTTATGAAGAAATAGCCAAGCTCCTGCATGACAACAGGGTGAAAGAAGCTGAACTGCTGAAGGCCATGAGGGAAGCAGAAGAAAAAAAGGTATTTGCATTATTTCTTCTCCTAAGCAGGACTGGCACAAATGTAACTGTCTTTTGCCCATAACATGGTAGAGCATAAAACTGAAAGGTATTGAAGAAATATTTTGTTAGGAATCTCCTTTCCTGTTTTGACTGGAAGTTTCTGGAAGCACTAGAGCAAATTGGTGAGGAAGTTTTAGGCTTAGGAGAGCATAGTCCTAATTCTGTAAGTTCCTCTCTCTTTTTTTTTTTTTTCCTCTGACCCAAGATTTTTACCTTTCTCTAGGTGTTTGAATGAGAAATTTTTCAAAAAGAAACATTCACTCAGCTTAATAACATATATTTTGATTTAAGGTTGAAGTGTAATCTGTAATAATCCAGATGGTTCTACTTGTTGCTTTTTCCTTGCAACACATTTAATATCTCTGTTGCACAGTGGGAAGAAGTTACACAGAAAAAAGCTCAACTGGAAGAAGAGCAGAAGGCTGCTGCTGCTGCAGATGAACACAGGAAGCAGTTTTTAGAGGACAAAATGAATGACGCATTAGAATTGGCTGAAAAGCTGCAAAGAGAAGATGGCTATTTTGGTGAGCATATAGATAATGCAGGTCTCCTGTGTGGATGTTGGCATGAACCATTCAGGGACTAAATACAAACTAAGTGTCCAATGTTAGGGATAAACTTAAGCTTAACATAAGTACTTTTTGGCAGTATTCTTTCATGAAATTGATATATCAGGCCAGACTTGGAAAGCAATCTCAGTTTGATATTTATCAGATGCAGCAATATAAATGGCATTTTTGGTAGGAGCACAGGTTTAGATCAGCTTAAACCAATAGTAAAATCGCATACCTTAGAAAT
The DNA here is from genome assembly GCA_008921705.1 of Burhinus oedicnemus. Lineage (NCBI taxonomy): Eukaryota > Metazoa > Chordata > Aves > Charadriiformes > Burhinidae > Burhinus > Burhinus oedicnemus. The sequence goes on along the minus strand of VFFE01008952.1, from coordinate 140,126 downwards.
CCTCTGTCAAATCATGTGAGGAACAGCAAACTCACTGCTAACAAGTCACTATGCCAAGTGTTTGTTCACAGGAAAAAAAACATTCCTGTGCTTCCAGAGTTGGCCAGCACATCCTTCTCAAATGCTGCATTTGTATGTTTTTGCAGATATTTCTCCTATTCCCCCATCTCTGCAAGGGTCACACAAGATTAGTGTTAGGATTAGGTGATTAGTATTGCTTTGGGCGAACTTTTTCAGACTTTGCCCTTATTTACCTAATGTTTTTAATATGGAGTAATTGGCAACTGCAACTTATTAAAATGGGTGTCTCCTAAAACTGCAAGTACAAGTAGCCGTATTCCACATGATCTTAGTGGCCCATTTGTCAGAAGACTAATTATATAGAAAGAAGCAGCACATGTGGAACTGTAATTTCTTAAAATTAAATGCAGTGATGCATAGCTTTGACCCATAGAGTGACATGGACTTCTAATTCTGAGCAAATTGTACTTGCCATTAGCTGGACTGAGTGATTGTTTCAGTTTTGCTTCCTGGAGAAAAACTGTTTCACCTCAAGCTAAAAAAATTCACTAGAAATTTAAACACTTAATTTATAAAGAATCCATCTCTCCATTTCCCACAGAGAGACTGCGTGATTTAAAGGCTGGACGTACAGAGAGAGGGGTAGAACTCCAGCAGGTGCCAAGGTCTGGAAACATCTGTCTGAATGATTTGTCTGCATCAGAGTCATCATCACACAGTAAGTTTCTAAGTTAGGGCCCTCCTTTCTTTCACGTTTAACTTCAGAAGCATTACTAGAACACCTCATTGTGTGATTGAGTCATTACTAGCTGTGTAGGTGTTTGGTAGATAGTAAACCAGTTTATTGTTGTATTCTATTTCACACCTGAAAAAAATGTCTTTGCCACCAGGGGCAGCACAGGTAGGAAGTGCCTGAAGTGTGTCACATTATGAGAGTGGTCCTGTTAAACCTCAGCCTAGTTTAATCCCATTCGGACTGGATCATTTTATCTAGGCTTTTTCTGTTTTCATAGTTACGTATGATTTGGGGATGTTGAGAAGGTGTAGAACTGTCTTTCATCAAAATCTTACTGAGAGTTATAGTCAGGAATTAGTCTGTAATCATTTCCTCCGGTGTGTCCTAGCCACTACGGCCAGTGAAAGCACAACTTAAAATCACATGCATCTTATGCACAAACCTCTGAATGCAGTGGGAAACACATATCTATGGACCTGCCGTGGTGATCCATCAGCATCTGATCTTTTTGTAACAAAACATAGGCACCGCTTTCAAAGAACGTGCTTTTACAGGTCTTATGGCTGTCTTGCGTACAGTGGTACTAAGAAAACAGCATTTCTGTGCCAGAGGTATCTGTTTTCCAATAACCATCCACAGTATTTATGGAAAACTGTTAGTTGCAATATTAAGTCCGAGTTTCTTGTACTTAAGTGTCTTTAGACAGAAGACGAGAAGAACTGGCGTGCCAAGAACGGGAACTGATGGCAGAAGTCAGACGGCTCAGGCGAAAGCTTACCTCACAGGCTCGAACTAGACGTCCTCCAACTTGTTTCCCAGCTACAAAGTGGACACCTTGAGATGGTTTGCTCTGGACCCCAGCTGTGCTTTCAAATTATTAATCAGCAAAACCCTAAATATGTATAGTGTGATTAAGGACTAATCATAGATTGTTTATTTTAAAGGTCTTTGCAAATATTTTTTATGTAAAAATAAAATGCTAGCTAGAAAAATGTGTGTTGTTTGTAACCTTCTCATTGTTTTCTTGGTAACTATAATGCTATTTTTACTTCTAAAATAAACTCACTTTTTACCATTAAGTTATTACACTTGCAGCATTTGTATACTTTATTTGTTCTGGTGGATGCCGTGACTTGAAGAAACAAACCACTGTTAAAATGTTGGTTTTTCCAGTGATGTGTAAGTGGATTCTACAAGTTGCAGCAGGGAAATTTGCAATTAGTGAAAAAAATCCTTTCCATTGAGAGCCAAAGACTGAAAACAAGGCCCAGAGAGGCTGGAGATACATGTAGTTGTTATACATATTAGCAGGTTCATTTCATGAGAAAGAAGGGGAGGGAGGACCCAAATAAATACACTGTTTTTCATGCCGCTAGGCTGATTTTCACTGGCCAATGTTTTTGACCCAAGAGTAGAACATTATGTGGTGTTCTATTAAAAAAAGAATGAGGCAAAGTAAAATAAAGTGAATCATTCTTAACTGCTGCACACAGTGCTGATAGAAGGGTAGACTTGGCTGTGTAAAAATACGAGGACCTGGAACGTGATTTGTTCTGCTTCCCATGGGGTTTTGCTGACGGTCTTGGGGGGCGGCAGTATGGGAGCGGGACTGCTCCTGGTGCCCTGTGGGTGCTGAAGCACCGCGCGGAGGACAGACCCGGCCGGTACCTCTGAACAGCAGCTCTGCACCTGGGGCTGAGAGCAGCCACCCTCTTTCTCCTGAAATGACATGAAGACCTAAATGCGCAGAGGTACTTGGTTATCCTCACGTTGGCGTCCTCTGCGTCTGGAACCAGAAACAGCCACAACCAGGATCCACGGAAATCTCATCACAGACCTCAGGAGAGTGCGGGGAAGAGGTGTGGCTCCTTTTCAAAGGGATTAAAATGCAACAAGCAAAGATCATCTTTGGGAAACAGGAGGAGCAGATGGGAAAATTGCCTTTTTCTGATGACTGTCTTGGAGTTTACATATGATTATTTCTATATTTAAAGGGAAAGAATAAACCCACAAACTTTTTGGCTAGCACCTTGGGCCCTATGTGTACACACTTGGTTCGTGAAAGCGTGACAGCTGTAAATGTGCATAAACCAGAGTGTTTCCAGCAGGCGGGAGCCGGTGCCCTGGCGTGTCCCCGCAGCCGCTCCTCGTCCCTGCCGGCGCCCCACAGCCCGCCGCAGGAGCGGGACCCATCTCCCCAGTCCCAAGTGGGCTTGCAGACAGCTGGGACGCAGAAAACCCTCTGCCAAAGTGCATTTTTGATCAACGTGCATTGCGGAAATTGTTTCCGTGAGCCCACAACCAGTAGACACTGGCCCTTGCCCTGGACCCGCAGCTTCATAAATCACGGCAGCAACAACAAAGCCGCGGGGTTAGAGAGCGGTTTTGTCGCAGCTCAAAGCGCGGGGGACGAAGTCGGAGCAGCCGGCGGAGCGGTGCGGGCCCCGGGGCGGCCGGGAAAGCGAAAAAACAGTTGCCCGCCTTTGCCCCGTGTGAGGATCGAACTCACGACCTTCAGATTATGAGACTGACGCGCTACCTACTGCGCTAACGAGGCGGCTGTGTAAGTATTCCCCAGGCTGGCCCTCGACGCTACCCCTCGGCCCGGCCCGGCGGCCTCCCGCCCCGCTGGGGCCGCTGAGGGCCCGGCCCCCGCCTCAGCCGGCGCCGCGGGAGGACGACGGGCCGGAGGGACCTCGGAGTGACCGTGTGGGACCCCACCGTGACTGAGCGGGACCCTGTGGAGGCGGTGTGGGGCTTTGTGGTGACTATGGAACTCCAGGGTGACCATGTGGGTCCTGATGGTGATGGAGTGGGATCCTGTGGTGGCCGTATGGGACATGGGAGTGACCGTGTGGGACCCCAGGGTGACAACAGGGGTTCCCTGGGGTGACAGTGTGAGGACCATGGGGACAACCTTGGGTGGCCTGCGTGGGGCCCTGCTGTGACCATGTGGGGATCAGGGTGACTGTGTGGACGCTGAGGTGACCACTTGGGATATTGGGTAACCGTGCGGGACCCGAGGTGACAAAGCTGTCCCTGGCCGGGGCGGGGGGGTGACAGCCCTGCTGGGCCCAGGGAGGCCCTGATCAGCGTTGACAGGGCGCGATCTTGCTCGTCAGGTTAATTAGGCGGCATCATTTTCGGCATAATTGCGCAGAACAGGTCAGTAGATAATTAGTGACTTTTGGCCGCGTCTGACAGCTGCGGGCGGATGTTGGGGGCGGGGGGAGGGACGGGATAGTTTTTAAAATCACACCAGAAGCTCAGGGATGGGCCCCGCCACCACCTCTCCTCAGCCCCCAGGGGGGTGTTTCCTGCCCTCCCTGGCTCTGGGATGAAAATCTGAACTATTTCATACCCTTTTCTGTTTTCATGTATGTTTTTGTCATCTGTACGTAGAATTACTTTTTTTCCCCATAAAGTATCTGACATAGTCACAGACCCAGAATCTGGGAAGCTACCCTGGAAAAGCTGAGTGGCCCTGAAGACGTCCGTGCTCCCGAGCGCGGTGGTTAGAGCAGCAGGACCCATTCCCTGCTCAGACGTGCCCTCAGCAGCCTGTAACCCCATGCAAGAGCCCAGATCGGCCTGTTCCCTTAACCCTGCAGTCCCCTCCGGAGCCGTGGCATGCCGACGCACGGACATAGAGCTATGCGGAGCGAGGGCAAACCCAACCTGTGTGAGAAAACTGTGTCACACGTGCTTCTGTGTAAAAGCATGCACGCAGGTATTTATGGCGTACCTCAGGCAGGGTGCCTTCCCACCCTGCCTCTCCTCGCCCCCGCGCAGTCATACCAGTCGGCCTGGCTCCCCGGAGGCACTGCGCCTCTCACCCCGCTGCGAACCTGCACCTCCGTCCTGCTAATGACACAGCAGCTGAGCTGCCACGGGGACAACGTGACACCAGAAGCTGCAGCCTGGAAAAAAAAAAAAAAAAAAGGAAACCAACCAAACAGCCCTAAATGTGCACAATCAAGTGATGAGTGTTTGTATTTCTGATGCTTTGAGGCCAGCTCACAACCCTCCCTCCACATAATATTCAGGATGTTTGGGAAGGGGTATTTTTCTTTTAATAGGATGGCGTAGTCACAAAGCTTTAAAGAAATAAATGAGTGAATCGTCTATGGTAATAGCAACATACTACCAACGGGGCACAGTGACGAAGTTCAAGTCTATTTTTAAGCCTGCCTGGCAGCATGTAGGTGCAGACAAGAGCCCGTGACCCTTTCTGCTGTTCTGAAGCTATGGACATGGCTGATGCCTCTGTCCCAGTTCAACGTCAGAGTTGTTTTTGCTCCCTAACGAATACCATGGGAAGACAGAGAAGCCTCAAGCTGTTTTGAAGATTGTGCAACGATGCTTGGGAGCCTACCTGCTTTTGCTTGAGCGCTTTCCTCGCTCACATTTCACAGGATGCGACAGGAAAGGAAATACAACCAAATCGGACGGCCCTGGTAATTGGACTCGAATCCTTCGTATGCCCTGGGGGTGAGGTGGGTGCCTCTCAGATAAGCAATCTAATCAGCTTTGCACTTGTGTCCCATCTGGAAACAGATTGTTGCTGAAGTACACTACCACCTGAGAAGCAAGCTTCAGGTTTTTTTTGAAGATAATTGTACCAACGAAATCAGGGAGCGTGAATTTGCCTGTGGTAATAAGATCTCTTTATTTTTATTCATAGTTAATTCGTTCAGCAGAGGTGATTTCACGCCAGAATGCAGTCTCCAAACAAGAAGGACGATTGCGCTGCCTGCGCCACGCATATGCATGGTGCCTGCCCGGCAGATCGACTGCTGCGACACAGAGCCATGAGCCACTCCAGACACATGGGCAAGATAAGGAAAAGGCTGGAGGATATCAAGAACCAGTCCCCGAAGTTGACAAAAGCGGATTTTAGCCACAACGAAAGCATAAGGTTGGCCACCGACGCCTTCCTGGATGGTGGGACAGACTCCTACCTTGAAACTTTAAGCAAAGAGGGTGAGGTGGATTTCCTCTCCTCGGTGGAAGCTCAGTACATCAAGGATAATGCCAGGGAGTCCTATTATGCGCAGGAGTCCCTGGCCACCGATGGGGCGGCTGTATCAAAGCAGAACGATTCCGGGTCGCTCCCTTCAGGGACCTACTTCCCCACCATTTCTGACAGCAGCGAGCCAGCTCTGCTGCACACATGGATTACAGCGGAGAAGCCCTATTTAAAGGAAAAATCCACTGCCACTGTGTATTTCCAAACAGAGAAGAACAGCAACATTAGAGACATCATACGTCGGTACATCAACAAGACCACTCAGGTACGGGGAGAGAATTGCTGTTCCCTCTGCACTCGGTTGTCTTCCTGCTCTTAGGAAGATCAGGTAAACGCTGTGTTTGATCCGAGCCAGCCTTGTGCATTGCAACGTAGCTTTGCTCTAGAAAGTGGCTGTAAAGAGCCCATTGTTGAACACAGGCAGTGCTTTGCTTTTTTTTTTTTTTTACTCACACCAACACCTTTTTATCTTGGTGACAAAAAACAAAAAAGGCAATCCGTCTTCTTTGAAACTCGTTGACCCTGTGGAGCAAATGTGCAGTAGAAAGGGCAGCTGGGCTCTGTCCCTTCTCGTGGTCTCCAGCAGGATGTTTTGCTCCATTCAGACCATTGTACCGGTAATGAGAATTAAGCTAAAGCGAGCTCTGAGCCATTAGCAATTGTTATAGGGGATTTGTGGGAGATGTGGGTGAAGGGGAGCCCAGAGAAGGGCATGTGTGTCTGGTTTGCCAGCAGCTGTCCCCAGAGGAAGGAAATTATTCAGAAAAAAGAACTTTCATCCCTAGTACGTTGTCAGTGTCACTAAAAATACCACTTGGGCTCCATACAGAGACTCTGTGGCATAATTTGGCATGTGGGAAGGGTGCAGCTGATGCCCCTGACAACAGACAGGTGACAGGGGGGCCACAGAGAGGTGCCAGCCACAAGCAAGGCTGCCCACGCGCTGGGAAACCAGAAGCTGAGCAGCTGGAAGGGGACAAAAAGCCTGTCGTGTGTTCTGGCAGCTCTCCTGTTTTCCTGGAAAAAAATATTTGACATTTCAGGGCTGTGTTTACTATCATCCAGGAGCTTTTCCCTTGTATAAACTCAGTGTGCCACTAGCAGTTTCACAGGGGAATGGTCAGGAAGAGAACCAGGCTATAGTGCCTGCTGTCTGGCACAGGCTGCGGAGCTCACTGGGATTACAGACTTTCGCTTTACTATTCTCCTGCAAGGGTAAGCGCTGGGTCTGATAACGCTGAGTGTAATGACAGGGGAGAGGAATCCCTGTTGGCAACTGCCCTGTCAAAGGCTACAAGTGCTCAGCACATCAGGGAAATTATAGATCAGTCATTTTAAGTTGGCGACATCAGAAAGATACAGTAACAGAAGACATGTGTCTGAAATAATAAAATAAGCATCAGGTGAAGTATCAACCCAGGCCCATTTTCTGTCCCAAGATTATAAAACTTGTAGGGGCAAAAGGGAAATGTAATATAAATCCATGGTTCACGTGACCTCCTTAACCATCTAATTTACATTACAAGAGGGCGCTGGAGCAACTCTTACTCAGTATAAATTTGGCAACTGCTTTTTGAGTACAGTTTTCCAATGGCAGCATTTATTAATTAGTATCTGATAAGCGTCCATTCTGGACAGCCTAGTATTTGATATATCCATTAACAACCTAAACAACAGAATAAAGACTGTGTTTGTGGATGACAGCAAACTGCAAAGGATTGGAGAGTGATACTATAATCTTAAGACATTTGTGGAATAGGTGAAAATAACAAAATGAAATTCAGGCAAAAGAAGCAAGAAGTACTGCAAGTAAGAGGAAAGTCAGGTGCAGAAGTACAAATGGGGAACAGCTCGTGAAAAAGGAGTGCTAGAGAGAGTGGTCTGGAGCTACAGTGAGGCTGGATGCAGTATTGTGCCATTTAAAAAGACAAGGTGAGCTACCAGTAAGTGCAGATGTGAGATACTGGACGAAATTGTGCCACTTACCTAGCACTGGGAAGGCTCTTTCTGAAGCACCATGCTTTGGCAGCAGGAGGAAGGTGTGGGATCCTCACTGCTCCACGAGTAATTTGGCTTGCCTGAACAGGATGCTGGCTGCACAGGATGTGCTTGGTCTTGTAGGATTTCCTCGTGGTGGTGAAGGAAAAAAGCTTGCTGGCAGGTGTGGGCACAGGCTTTGGAATAAGATTCAGTGCAAGTTGGAAGCAATTAGTAAGACAGATCTGCAAAGATACTGTAAAGTTTGTTTTAATTGAAGATGATATCCTGTGAGTGCAATTATCAAGGGTTCCCTTTCTAGTCAGTGGAGAAATAGGCACCTTCTGCACGTAAGTCAGGTATTAGGTGGGCAGAACTGCCCTGGGGACATGATCCTTTCCATGGACAATAGCAGACATCAGTGAAGACCAGCACCTTCATGAGGCTGTGGCCAATGCTGAGCCTAGGGGCTAGAGTATGGAAGTGGTTCTATATCACATTTACAGTTTCCTCGATCCACACTGGCTGGAGGCTGTGAGTGTAAGTAGCTAATGGAGCTTTTATGCCCAGTTCTGAGACTTTTATACAGTGTCCTGCCAGTTGTGAATGGGGAAGCATGGATGTATGGTTAAGTTGAAACAATTAGTTTATAAATCATGATTAAAAAAAAAAAAAGATGGAGCTATCACCCCACCACCCATGACAGAGTGAGGATTTAAAACCAGGACCGTTCCAGGCATAAGTCAACAGAGAAAGCATCATGCAGTGATTCTTGCTAAATGCATGTGACTTATGAAAGCTAGGCAGTGTTTGGCAAGGGCTACAGTCTCTTATTTTAGCTACATCCTTATTATTCTCTGATTAGCGCTTCAATATATTTCCTAGTGCTGAAATCTCACCTACAGATTTGTGGGTCATCTTGTGTTTTATGATTAAAAGAGCTTAACTCAAGTGTGTATGCTGCATGTTATATTGGCTTTATACGAGCAATAAAACAATGAAGCAACATGTCTCATCGATTTACTGATTCAGGGACTTAGGGAGAAAACCAGAACAAATATCCATCTATATCTCCGAAGATTTGTTTGTTGGACTATTTTTTTAAAACAAATAAACTACATTTCAGTGGCCTCACAGGCAACCTTAAGTTATGTAAATGGACTCTCCTAATGCCTCTGCTTTTTTACCCTAGGTGCTAGCTATCGTGATGGATGTGTTCACAGACACTGAGATTCTTTGTGACCTCCTGGAGGCAGCTAACAAGCGCATGGTGTTTGTCTACCTGTTACTTGATCATGGCAATATAAATCTCTTCTCAGAGATGTGTGACAAGTTGCAAATTGCTGAGGATCTCTTCAAGGTACTGGGGCTCTATGAAGCTCTTAGGCTTACATTCATCTGCCTAACTTTAGGCACTCTGAGCTGGAAGCATGGTTATGCTAGGTTCAGTCCACCTTGTAATTAAAAGGGATCAAGAGCTTTCCAGAGGTAGCGTTAGCGCACCTACTTCCTCTCTGAAGATGCCTGCATTTTCCCATGGATGTTATAGGAAGTTAAGGCATTTCCATTAGGTCCTTAGATGAAACTAATCTGGACCCTGAAGTCTTAAAACAGAGCTTAAGTCCCCTGGTAGAGCTGTCTACCATAAGCATTACAACTGCTTCTGTTTAATAACTCTGCAGCAGCTGCGGTCTGCCAGCCACAGGTAACAGGCGCACAAAACTCTTGTGCATGGCAGTACCTTGGTTGCACTAGGTGGTTTCTAGTAAAGTGTTAAAGCTGTTTTAAAGATAATGCCTGAAATTTAGCTGGCTGTTGGCTTACTCTGCCTTCATCTCTTGCCAGAGGGAATTGACCTTAAAAATAACCTCCAAGGGACCATTTTAGTTGATGCTTGAGACTCTGTAGGGCACATCTGGCATCTTCGTGGGTATGGCTGATACTGCAGAGGCAGTGGCCTCTGGCAGGAGACCTCTTACGTGCACCAGACACCTGTGTTTCAACAGCTGAATTCCACCCCAAACGTATAAAGAAACTGAAATTAATAAAACACGCTCATAACAGTGTTTGTATGTCTGTAAACCCCCATTCCTTAAGAAGAACAAGCCTGTGCTATTTATTGTAAGTATGTTGCTAGAATACACAGGCTTTGACAATGTGTGAGCCAAATCCTTGGTGCCAGTCAGTTACTAAGGCCTCGATTCTGCAAAGTGTGTGTATGGACAGCACAGTCAGGTCTGGGTGCCTGGCCTGCCTTAAATGCCCTTGCTCAGGTACAAGGACAGTGCAGAGCGTTGCATGGGCAAAACTGACCTCCTTCTCCACCCAGACGTGCGCTTGCATCTGATCCTGCAGAACGGCATTCGTCTGGGCTGCACCAGAAGAGCAGCGTGTATGTCCTTGCAGGCCCAGGTGGATTGGAAGAGCAGAGGTTTTGTCTTGCTGTGTTGTGCCATAGCCAACACAAACCAAGAGAGCTTACAGCTAGAGGAAATTGGTGCTGAGGTGTCAGCAGAGGTATTCGACTGCTCTCAGCTATGGACACATCTCATGCTCATTTCGGTTAGCGTAGTATCAGTTATCGTTAGGCAGCACAGCTCTCTCTGTGTAAATTTCCATGCAGGTTTATATCCCCATTGAAACAAGTAACCCAGGTGAAAGGGCTTGGCTAAGTTGCCGCTAGCCCCAAAGCTTCAAATGTAACATTGGAGACAAACATTGAAGAAATCATAACAGATGTCAGAGACATGAAGACGTAAAGGCGGTGGGAGGAAAGGGCCCTCTCCCTCTGTTTTTTAATTTTAAAAAAATTTATTTCATTCCATTCTTTTTTTTTTTTTACAGAATATTTCAGTCCGCAGTGTTACTGGAGAGGTTTACTGTGCCAAATCAGGCAGGAAATTTTCAGGACAAATACAAGAAAAATTTCTTATCTCTGACTGGAGATATGTGCTCTCTGGATCTTACAGGTGAGATAAGCCATTGTGGTTCATGTCTAGGTGCTCTTTTATGATTTTTAATATTACTTCACAAAAAAGTGCCATGGAAATTTTTGAACCAGTGAGAAGGTGGTTTTGAACAAAAACCCCTCATGTTTTCAAATATGTGCCATTTTCCAATAATCCATTTAACTTGCTTTAAAGCTGATGTTAGTTCTTTATGGAGCATGATATGTAATTTAAATGCTCAGATACTAACATAAACAACTCTGTCGGCGCAGCCCTGAAGCAGAACTAGAAATGTGTATAGCTTAATATTATGCTTTCCTCATTGTTTGGGTCCTCAGATGCTGTGATCATGAGACATGCTACATTTCTATCTCCCTTGGGATCCCTTAATGTAGCATATGTCACTCAGCTTATCTGAGGATTTGTTCTCTGTGTGACAAGTTTAGTGATTAAAGGTAAAACAGAAATACTTCAGAGACTTACTGTTTTTTCTTATGTTTCATTAACAGGTAGGCAGTATGTGTCTATGCAACCGTTGTACCTTCCCTTTTCTTTCCCCCCCCTTTTTTTTTGTGAGCTGAGTCTCCACTTTTGTGCTGCTATAATTATTTCGGATACAGTATGTAACATCTCAGCAACTGGGTTTTTAATTAAGATCCAAGATCCTCCAGTCAGGGAATTTCAGGAGACTCTGAGCTTGCATCAAATAAATGAGAGATATGGTTTAGTGGCAGACCTGGTAGAGTAGGGTCAATGGTTGGACTAGATGATCTTAAAGGTCTTTTCCAATCTAAACGGTTCTATGATTCTATGATTCTATGAAATAAAGTTCCTAAGACTCAAGGCTACATAGATAAGCTTCACAACTGACTGAGCGTATCCAGAAAACCCAGATACAAAAAGACAAGAGGTAATTATTTAATTAAAAGGATGAGATTGTTTTTCTTAATCCCAGTTTATGATTTGGAAGCTTAAATGCCTCTAGTCCGATAACACTGTGCCACCAGGAAGATGACATAACTGTAGTAATGATGGCAAAGGTGAATATGTGGGGTTAGCCTAGGCTGCAGAAGCTCAGCGGTCCACAGAGGCGGGCATCCAGTTTTCATTCAGCTTCCAAATGAACCATCAGACAAAAATGAGTGAACACTCTGGGGTTTTTTTTATTGGCTGCTCTGTGGTTTTCTTGTTCTCTCAGTTTTTTTTTAATCCCTCACCAAAGATGTTTGGAAATGCAACAGCAGATTTATATAGAGTAGAAGTGAAGGACGTGTGGAAGAATAGGGACAGAACAAGAAGCCAAGAAGCTTCCTTTTCACTTCTCTTTGCAAACCTTAAAAAAAAAAAGAAAAACCCTTGAAGTCCTGTGCAGGGTCACTTCTGTCATTTTCTGCTGCTGTTGCAGTATCTTCTCACCTCAAGAGCCTTGTCAAACTACATAATCCCCTATCCAGCAAGCAAGCGGAGAGGGTGGTGAGGAACAAATCTATACGCTATTTAACTTCAGCATGCTCAGCACCAGTTTGCAGATTCACATGGGTTATAGCTGGCTATCAGTACGTGGCATTTCTGTTGGCTTGCCAGCTCTCACTTTATTAATCTGAAAGTTTTCTGTTATCCCTCAACCTTATCCACCAACCTCTGCAGGTATAAACAAGAATGATGTTGAGTAAAACAGACTCAAACTCTACTGCAATGCATTCGTTGGAAAACAAATTGGAATAGATCTTAAGGCTAATACAAAAGATCTTAAAACTAATACAACAGCAAATTTCACTGAAGTGCTGTGCTCTGCATGACTTTGTAATAGCAGGGAGGAACAGGCTGAGGAAATAAAACAGCCCTTCAGGACATACTGCTCTAAAAGGGACCCTGGCTCACTGTTTCTACCCAAAGTGTTTGCGGACGAAATATATTTGCCTAATGAACAATGAAGAGGACTGAAGCTGGCAACTAGTTCAAGGCAAAGGAACCACCACCAAGTCTGTGGCATCTCCTGCTCTGGCGTGGTTTTTAAAACCGTGTTAAAAAGCCATTGCTTGGGTCAGTGTGGATAAGCGTGGTCCTGCCGCACAGGGCAGACCGGAGCTGAAAAGCTTCTGAAGGCTGTTCCAGCCATGTGTCTACACAAGTGCAGGCATGAGTAAATGTTTTAAGTTACAGTTTTCCTCTCAATTTTTATTGCCAATGTCTAGGGTGTGGCGTTAGGATGCAGTATTTCTTTCTGCTGTCTCTGTGTTACTCTACCCCATCCTATGATAACTATGTTATTCCTTTTTTTAAAAATGAATTTGAAGTTAGATAGTGCACGAACTCAGTGCTCCTAAAGAAGGCAAAATGAAAATAGCAGAAACCATAGACCTTGATCCTCGGGGGCAGCTGAGTACCTCCCCGGCTGCCACTCTGAAAGCCACCGTCCTTTTCAGAGCCAGTATCTAACATCTAACGCTGGGGTGCTTTGCTGAGAACATCGGTTCAGGTGGGGCAGGTTTCTCATACAGATGTTATCCCACCAGCAGGCAACACTAACGTGTAGGTTAATTCAAACCTGAGCTCAGCTGAGAAACCCAGTCCTTCCGTTTCAGATTGAGTGTGTGCAATGCTGCATGTTACAGATGAGAGCGCCCCTAATGAACTGCAGCTGCAGTAATGCAGAGGGTATACTCAGAATAAAACAAGTCCGGTGCAAATGAATTGGAAAGGAGAGGTGGGTTTTGATTCAGACAATCATAAATGAGAGGATCCAGAACAGGACATAGGTTTTTGGACAGAGCCCTGGAAAAGAAGGCTGAGAAGTATCTATTAATGGCTGAATTTGTGATACAGCTTTGGCCCTAAGCTAGGCAGTACTGCTTTGTGCTTTCTCTTCTTTCTGATGTGCTTCACTCAAAGAGGCCTGGTATAAAAATTATCCTTCTGGGCACATAGTGACAATAACAGACTTGTTCGAGCCTTTCCCAAAAGAGCACTAGGAATTGTAAACTAAGGAGCAAAACAGGGCCTACAACCTAAACAACGAATTTCCTTTTAGAAGGAAGCCAGTGAAAACCTGTTAAGTCTTCGTCAATTTCTGCTTTGTTCTTCAGCAAAGTGCACAGAATGTAAATTGCTATGACTCACTAAGTGAAGTCCACAAATGTTTTTTTAAAATCATGCAGGTCTCACCACGTTACTTTACAGCTGACCCATTTGCCATCAGTCCATGGAGAATCTTTGGGCTGTTAATTGGATCCAACTTTCTCTGCTTACAAGGGTTACAGATAAGATCGATGAGCCACAAATCTGTCTGTCAGGTACTCCAGGAAGTTACATCTGGGAGTAAATTATCAAAACTGAGCACAACAGTTTTTTCCTCTGATTTTGGGGGGTTTTAAAAATCCATTTATAAGCGTAATTGATTTTTATTTCTCTCTAAATTTTCTTTTATAAACTAGATATAGCTCTAGCACATAAAGTATAAATCTGCCACGCCAAGCCTCAGCCCTTTCATAAGTTTGTAACCTTCAGCATAGATATCACAGACTAATTGCGTGTGTTTTTGTATTTGTTCCTGGCTTATCATCTCCTTAACAGTTAGATGAAGGACATGCAAAGGTTTAGAGAGCGCTTCTTAGTGAATAAAGGCGATGTTGAGCTAGCACAGCAGATGTTACCCACACAGCAGGGAGTTAGCTTGCTGGGCTGTTTACCTTGGCTCCCAAGGTTTTGTCCTTATTTAGAATTATTCGAACAAAGTGGATGAGAAGTACCTGTATTCTAGTAACTTACTGTATATTTTCAGGTCCGACCATAACATGTACAGTATATACTGTAGGGTTGCCCAGTGGCATTGAATTAGTGATTTCTTCACTCCTCCCCTTGCTCCTGAAGCAACAGTATAAAACCCCTGTGTATGCCCCAAACCCAGCCCTCTTTAAGACTGCTCCAAATGGGCAGATGTAAATCGTCTGGCTTTATTCCCTTAGCATCAGCTCAGGCTGTCAGTCCCACTGAGCTTCACAAGAGCTTTGTCAAAACATGACAAGAACAAGATTCAAAGTGCACACACCTACAGCCAAATCTGGCTTTCAGCAATCCTTGTGCAAATCCAGCGTAGCTAATAAAGTCACGCAGGAATAACCGGGGCAGAGTTTTGCCAACACAGAATAACCTCGGGTTCAAATCCAACGCTGCTCTGTATCCTCTGCTGCACAGCTCGAGCCCCGGTCAGCTCAGGAAGTAATTACATTTCATTCTCTCAACTATGCTCATTTTATTGATGATGCTGCTGCTCAAATAAGGTAGCCTGCACAGCACAATCAAGCTGGCTTGTGGTTTTGAAAAAGAGCACAAATTTTTGTTTGCCAAGTGGATTAGGGAAGTACATAAAAGAAAAATCATGTAAAAGCTATGGGGTATCCTAAGGTGTGTCTCTGAACTACCAGAATGAAAGCTATTGCAGTGTTTTTCCCTTACTTTATAGCGAAGTAGTATTGTTATTTTTGGAAAGGCTGGAGGAAATATTTCATTTTCTCTGCAGTGAAGAAAATAAGCATTTGTCAGGTGCGGCAGTTTGTTTTGTGGGAGTGGGATGTGCCAGGCAGATTGGGTTTTTATGTGTTTCTCTTGACCAATGCAGAAAAAGTATGGCAAAATGAAAATAAAGGATGGTTATTTTTCACTAGGCTTCCTAATGTCAGTTTTGAGTGGGTGAGAGTTACCAACTGGCGTGTCATTCTGCAGGGAAGGTACAATTTATGTGTGTGCAGACAAGACATGGTAAGACCTGAATTGAAGCATTGTGCATGGAAGAGAGGTACCCAGAAGAAGGGTCTAAACTCCTTTCCATGGAACAGACACCCAGACCTTGGGTATTGTATCTGACGTTTAGTTCTGCAGTGGATCTGGATCACCACTCCCTTCAGGAGGTTGTATAACTTCACAAGGTTTCTTGAAGGTTTCAGAGGCAGCTGCAATAACAAAGCTTGATCCAAGTCAAAGAGCACTGATGTGAACTGACCTGAAATTCAACTGCGACACCATCTTCATCCTGTGTTTAGACAAGAAGCTCCATCAGTAAAACACATTTGCCTTTTGCACCACCCCTGTGGGGATCTCCAGTTCCTAATGGCTGATGTTAACACTAACCCTTACCTTGTTTCTCCTTCCAGCTTCACATGGTTATGCGGCCAGGTTCACCGCAACCTCCTCTCCAAGTTCACGGGTCAAGTTGTGGAGCTGTTTGATGAAGAGTTCCGACACCTTTACGCACTGTCCAAGCCTGTGAGAGGACCGAAGTCTCCACCGCGCACCATGCCCTTCCTGTTCAGCAAGAGCTGGGCCCCCCAGCGCAGCCTCCCTGACAGCAACGAGGGAAGTGCTAACACTCTTTCCGATCCCTTCAGCAGCCTCTCGGCTGGCAGCACCCACCAGACCAAGCAAACCCCCAGAACTCTCATATTCAGCAGCAACTTCACCCCCCAGTCACCTCTCCATAGAGTTAATTCCTTCCACAGCTATGTCTCATTCACACCCCCCCCACCACAGAAGGCCATCCAGGCTAACTACTATCAGCCGCACTACGTGGCCGATAACTCCGCAGTTCTGTATAACAACATGAACGTTTACAGACCTATAAGACTTAGACAAGAGGAACCAAACAGGACAGGGTTAAGCTCACCCTGGAGATGCCTCCACAAAGCTAACCTGTTTGCATAATAACCACCTTGTTCTGAATTGCAAGTAAACGTAGTGAGGACCTGTTTAGCAATCGCTTGTGTACTGATGAATATAGAAATTCTGTATAAGACAAAATGAGGATGATTTCAAGCCTCTTGTTTTGTTTTGCTGCTTATGGATGCTTCATTTCCCTAATTAAAAAGCCAAGCCTGCTAACATGTAAACCTTGGGTGCATCACAGTCCCAGAAGAACACTTCTAAATAATGCTGCTCACCGTGCAACACTGCTGCTGCTTGTCACCTGCCCGTGGTATATTTGTGTAGCAGTAGATTTAGGTGGTTAACTGTTTTTCATATGGGCAGGCACCTGAAAGTGGTTTAAGTCACACTGTATTACTATGCATTTTATGCACTTGCATAAGGCGATGGAAGGCTGCTATTTACTTCCCAAAGCGAGGCGATGCTGGCAGCAGCAGCTTACCTTTGTGCTGTCATCGCACCTTAATCTTGATTTAGGAGGACTCCTTTAGGGCTGACGGGGAAGCACATTTTCTACCAGCACGTTGCGCTGTCTGCTCGAGGTGCACAGCAAGGACGTCTGGTTGCAAGGTTTCTAGGAAGAGGCCTGCTAACATGGACTGAGACCGACAACTCAGGTTACAGACAACATCTCGCAGCCACTGTATGCTGACTTCCACTCCTTAGCAACACAGGTGTGTTCCAGCACGCTTTGCTACCAACCTCCAGTCCCACCGGGTCAGAGCAATTTTCCTTATTGCAGAGCAGCTGTGTAGATTCAGACTGGAAAACGAAGCTGAGTTAAGGAGCAAAGTCCTACTAGTAACACACCAGGACTGAGTTCCAATTCATTTAATAGCACATGGATCTTAGAAATCCTCTCAGTGGTCATTTGATTGAACATTAAGTTAGAGATAATGATGCTTTAATTCAGAGTTCTTCAAAGTTTCTAATTTTTAAGGAGAAGCTGAGTGTCTGTAGTGCCCACTGAATACAGTTACAGAGGGAGATACAGAGGTTCAGCAGCTTGAAGAAAAACAGAAAAACTTTTTGCCAAATAATCCATGAAAACGAAGGAAGCTTCTGTAAGTGAAAGGCAAAAAATAGTACGAAAATTCATGAAACAAAGGATTTCCACTCAAATCCCAAAGTTACTAGATTTATCAGTAGGGGTTTTTTTTACACCTGCTTTATATCATCTTTCATCTGACTCCAACAGAAAACAGAAACCCAAACACATTTGCACATCTGGCCTATTTTGCCTGACTGCTCACCTGCTCAAAAAGGAATACAACTGAGTTATTTTGAGCTGTGGATGACAAAATTGTATGCAGCAGCAAGATCTCAGGTGATGAAAGTTTCTCATCCTTGGAAAAGCAATCATTTTGAAAGCATACTGGTAAAGTTTACAGAACATTATGAAAAGTGCAGGATGGACACATCCCGCTTCTAGCTTCAGTGTGGATGTTTTTACCTGTGATATAAAATTTTGGAGTCCAGAATAACAATAAACTATTGCATATAATTGTAAATTCTGTACATAGCAACATTTTTTGGATTCTTTTGGAAGAAGGGAAAGTTGATTTTCATTCCTATGACAACTCTACTTAATTGTCTAAATATGGCAACCATTCAAATAAAAGAGAAGATTTTCATTAAAATGCCTTTGAGAATCATTTCATTTCTTCATACTCTCTTGACTTGTGCACCTTACTCTTTTCTTTCCTAAAAGCTAAATGAGTTCCATACAGTCAGAGTCCAGATGAACAGGAAATAAATTTTGTTTCTTCTGAAATCAACTGGAACAGAATTAAACATATGTGTTCCCCCAGCCTAATTAAGTTTTTTCTTCTAAATTTGGTACAGTTCCCTGATCCTGTTGTGGCCCAGCTGGAGGGGGGTGTAGAAAGGGATATGTGGAGAAGTTTGTAGACCACTACCTCTGAAGCCTTCATTTCCTCAGGCCATGACCCATGGAATCCACAAAGGAGCTCTTCTCATCTCTGTAGGGCAAGATAGTTTGCCTACAGAAGTTTTGGAGAACTCAGCTAATGAAAAGTAGGTAAGGGACAAGCTAATGACCTGGAAGGAGCGCCGTGAGTAAAGAAGAGCTGATTTCAGTCCTGGATCGGGGATACAGCTTGTGCTAGTTCAAACGACAGCTGAACTTGAACATCAAATGAATGGAATTTCAGTTTTGATGGGAAACAATCAGAGTTCATAATTTCAACAATGAGTTATGCCAAAAATCCAAACACGCTCCCACAAGCTTGATCACTCAGTGATGAGGGAAATGTGTGGTTACAGGCAGCTGCAGAAACTACCTGTCAGGAAGGTCACGGCAGGATGCTGACGTACCTCAGCCATCTGCTGCAAGAGAAGGGCTGGAATAAACACTGCTGCCATACAATGCACCCTCAGCAAGTTTGCAGATGACACCAAGCTGAGGGTGCAGTTGATTCACCTGAGGGAAGGGATGACGTCCAGAGGGACCTGGACAGGTTGGAGGCCCATGTGAACCACATGATGCTCAATGAGGCCAAGTGTAGGGTCCTGCACCTGGGTCGGGGCAACGCCTGGTATCAATACAGGCTGGGGGATGAAGGGATTGAGAACAGCTCTGCCAAGAAGGACCTGGGGGTACTGGTGGATGAGATACTGGACATGAACTGGCAACATGCACTTGCAGGTCAGAAGGCCAACTGCAACCTGGGCTGCATCAAAAGAAGCGTGGCCAGCAGGTCGATGGAGGTGATCCTGCCCCTCTACTCTGCTCTGGTGAGACTCCACCTGGAGTACTGCATCCAGCTCTGGGGACACACCCTGCTAAGGTCCCTAATTACCCTCCAGAGTGCCCAGGGACCTCACCCGGGCTTTGCTGGGGCATGTTGCAGGCCTCTGCTGCCCTCCAGAAGTCCCCCCATTACACAAAAAAAATCTAGAAGTCTAAAAAATCAGCTTTAAGTACAAATTCACTTCTGAAGGTATTCTGGAGGTTTTTATAGGCTACATTTACTTATGCTTTTTAGTCTCATTCACCCACATCTAGATCCTCTTCATCTTCCTCGAAAATAGGCGAGAGACCGAAAAGATAATAACAAGGATCATCCCAGTTCCCATTTTCCAGGTCATCATCTGAATCTGCTTTGCCAAAAGTAGAGGGGATGAATCCTCTTGTGCCGTCCGCCAGCTCTCCCACAGAGCAACCGTCTTCATCTGCCTGTCCAAAGACATAATCATATTGTCCAGCAGTTAGAGGAAGCTCTAGTTCAGGCTGCTCACTGGGACCATCTAAAGGATCGTAGTTGTATGGTGCCATGAATGCTCAAAGCTTGCCTGGCTGTTGTCCCACAGCCTGCAGGATGACGGACTGTTTGTCTGCTACTGGTTCTTCTGTCTCACTTGTGGGGTCCTCCTCCGAAAGAAGGTAGGACCCAGGGCTGTCCTCTGCCCAAGCTGACTCTGAGGGGCTCTGAAACCCATTCTCTGGTTCACTCACTTGGGCTCAAAATAGTTGCCTGGCTTCTCCGTGGTCCCTTTTTATTTCTGTCGGAGCACTTTCTGCCATGTCTCTCACGGCTTTCAGTTTGCACTCTGCAGGTTCCAGTTGGGTTGAAGACAGCTTGTGGCTTGGATGGCAGAACTTCTCTGCCTCTCACATCAGTTGCCCCTCCAGGTCAGCATTTTCAGCTTGAACATTTTCTGCCCAGAGCACCTGCCCACAGAGGCAAGAATTTTCTTCAGCCAGTGTGGTGTTTTCATCCGTCATCTCCAGAAGCTGCACCTCTAACTCCTCACACCTTTAGCTGAGGCCGCTCACATAATATGAGCCCTTGTCATCTGAAGCCACTTGGGCCTGGAGCTCCTCAGCCGCCTTCAGCAAGGCTTCATTCTGCTGGTCCTGTGCCAGCAAAGCTCCGGCATGCTCTCTCCAGCCCTCTGCTGAGGAAACGGTTTCATGCACGGTTCCTCAGCAGAGCTCTGGATGGGCCGTGGCACTGGAGTATTCATCAGGTGCCTGATGGTCTCCTGCAGATGCCTGTGTCTTTCTTTCAGCTGCTCGGTGAGGGCAGCTAGCTGAACATTTTTCTGCTGGAGTGTCTCTGCCTCCTTGCATGCTTCTGGAGAGCTGCTCTTTCTCAGGAGGCGGTTCTCATCTCCAGGGCACCACGTTGCCTCTCCAGGTCTCCCAGGGCCTGCTGCAGGCAGGTGTTCTGCTCCAGCAGCTGGCTGCAGGCACTGCTAGGAAGCACCAAGTCTTCCTCCAGAGGCTCTGGTGCCTGGAGCACAGCACCTGCCACAGCCTGGTGTGTCATCTCCTGCCCAGCGCGGTGGCTTTCAGGGGGTCTCTCCTGTAGCGCCAACCAGAAAGACTGGGGATCGATCCGGTGGCTGGCCAGCTCCTGCCGGCACTGCTCCGTCTTCACAGGGTGGCTGGGGACTTGCACCGGGCCCCGGTGGGGCAAGGGGCAGCTGCGCGCCACAGACCCCCAGCCCACACCATCCCACGCCATGGCAGAAGGCTCAGGGAACAGGCCATCGGCCACTGAAGGCTGCTGCCAACAGTCACCACCAGTTGCGGTCCCTGGGTCTGCAAGGGGTGGCAAACCCCTGACCCCGTGTCAGCCACAGCCTCCCTTCACAGTGCAGGAGAAGAGACAGCGTCTGCTACGGGCAAGGGGTGGGCGAGTGCAGCCTCATATGTGTGTCCTGGCCCCCTGCACGCAATGGAGGGGTGCGGCAGTATGGCCTCTGTGGTGGGTTGGCCTTGGCTGGCCCCACGGTGCCCACCCAGCCGCTCTATCACTCCCCCCCTCAGCAGGACAGGGGAGAAGAAAATAAGAGGAAATAGAACTCATGGGTTGAGATATAGGCCCTTTAATAAAGAAAAGCAAAGGCCGCACACAGAAGCAAAGGGTAACACAAAAAAAGATTTCTGCTTCCCGTCAGCAGGCAACGTCCAGCCACTGCCTGGAAAGCAGGGCCTCAGTACCTGTAGTGGTTGCTCCGGAAGACAAATGCCTTAATGATGAATGCCCTTCCCCCGCTCCTTTCTCTTAGCTTTTATTGCTGAGCAGATGTCCTATGGTATGGAATATCCCTTTGGTCAGCTTGGGTCAGCTACGTCCCCTCCCAGCCTCTTGCCCACCCGCAGCCTACTGGCCTTTTGGGGGCGGTGGAGGGAATGTTGGAGACACAGCCTTGGTGCTGTGCGAGCACTGCTCAGCAGTAGCCAAAACACTGGTGTGTTCTCAACACTTTCCTACCTACCAATACAAAGCACAGCACGATAAGGGCTGGGAAAATTAACTCCATCCCAGCCAGACCCAATACAATCTCCACCTCCTACCCATGTGCCTCATGCTCAGGTCCCACGTAATTTAATACTGTCGTGGTTTGGGCCAGATTGGCCCAATCTGGTGGAACGACAGATTCTCTCTCCTGCTCCGCTCAGGAGGCAAGAAAGAGAGAGAAAAAGAGACTTAAGAGTTTAGAAGGAACTAAACTACTTTAATGAAATATTGATAATAAAATAATAAAAAGAAAAATAATGAAATATATACAAAACCGTATCAAGCTCCCAGGATGACAATCACGTCACCAGCAGGCCCTGGGGAAGTCCCAGACTGGACTCAGTGACGGACGGGAACTGGATTCCGGATCTGGATTCAGGATCGGGAACAAAGGCAGATGCAGAGACAGAGTCCTCCCAGGATGCCGGCCATTGGAGAAAGAGAGCTGACCCTTTGGTCCCTCAGCTTTTATCCTGAGCATGAGGCAGATGGGATGGAATACCCTTGTTGGTCAGTTTTGGGTCACCTGTCCTGTCCGCTCCTCCCCGCAAGTGTGACCCCTCTACGCTTTTCCGCTTCCGACCCTCCAACGGGCAAGTAACAAAGTTGGCTGCCCTTGGTTGTTATAGCAATAGGATAAGCAAGAGCCTCTCTGCATCCCATTCCTTGGCATCAGCTGTAAACATGGGTCTGATCACTCTGAGAGCGAACAGTTTTCTGCACAACATGCTGTTAATTTCAGCAGTTAGAAGAGGCCTAGCTAAAAAGTAAAGTTACTGAACAAAATTGGTCCTGTTTTACCTCAAACCAGGACAAATACATTTATACATTGTCTAACCACTCCTCCAAATACTCATAGGAACAGGCTATGACTTGGGGTCCATCTGTCAAGACGGGTGCTCAAGACAGGAGAAGCAGCATGGTCGAGCACTGGGCACCAACACCAGCTTGGTTTGGGTCATGGTTGCACTTGCAAAGCTCACACGTCATCGGTTCGGGTTGTTCCTGCTACATTACTTCCTACAACTCACATCACACGTTATTTTTCCCCCAAGGTTAAATCTCCTTGAGGCACACACCGCGTCTCCCCATCCTTCTGCTTTACCCACCAAGTACACCTAGGTCCTTGAGTGAGGACAATCCCCCAAGTGGGTTTGCCTTTTCCTAGGGGAGGAGCAATCCACACCGCCTTTCCCCAGCCACTTCCTTGTGTGCACTACAGGGACCTTATCTCCTCCCACAGCACGCAGGGGTTTTGTTTGGGCAGGACCAGGACAGCTAGCAGATCCTCTGGTGTTGACCAGCCAAGTGGCTTCTGCTAAATTTATATCTCACTGCTTCCATTGCTCAACACACTCAACATAGTGACTGGAGATGACACACCCACTCAATGCCGTGTCTCTTGGCCCAGGAGTTAATGCTCTCACCTATTTCGGAGGAAGATGAAGAGGATCTAGATGTGGGTGAATGAGACTAAAAAGCATAAATAAATGTAGCCTATACAAACCTTCAGAATATCTTCAGAAGTGAATTTGTAATTAAAAGTGATTTTTGTTAGATTTTTAGATTTTTGTGTAATGGGGGGACTTCCAGAGGGCAGCAGGGGCCTGCAACATGCCCTAGCAAAACCTGGGTGAGGCCCTGGGGCACTCTGGAGGGTAATTTGAGGTGCTGCACAGGCCTCTGCAGAGCCTGGAGAAGGCCCCTGGACAGTCTGGAGGGTAATTAGGTCCTCGTATGGGTCCCTGCAGAGCCCAGCAAAGGCCCCTGGGGCTTTCTGGAGGGCAACTCTGCCACGTCAGAGCACCACTGCTGTTGGCAGTGATGGGCACCCTCCCGTTGGGGCTGGTTGCTGTGCATGTCCTCCCCGTGGGGAGGAGAGAGAGGAGAGAGGTGAAACAGCAAGCAGCATTGCCCAAGGGACCATCGCACAGGCATCGCTCACGCGCCAGGAAAGGATGTTCATGGGGCACCTCAAACCCATGCACCCTGGCAGTAAGCTGAGTGAATAGGCTAGGCTTGGCCAGGGCTTTCCAGAGTGTCCCCGCGTCCCTTCCCAGCCCGAACCGGCCCTGCAGGTCTTTTGGCTCAGAGATGCTTCTGCTGGTGTCCTGCCAGTGTTGTCCATTAAAGCACTTCGGAGCATGAAGCCTGATGCCGGACCATATGACGGCTAACGAAGCACACCTCGTGCAATTGCTGCTCACACACAAAGCACCCAGAGGAACACGTACTCAAGGACATTCCCTGTGCTGGCTGCTTGTGCTTCTTGGGAACATTTCCCTCACTGCTTCTTCCACAGGCTGCTTTTTTTCCAAAAAAGAGAGCACCCTGGTCTGCCCCTGTTGCTCCTCCTAGAAAATAAAGAGCACCCAGATGTTTCTCCTTCCTGGATCAGTGCAGACCATACTCCTGTGTAGCTCCCTTCCATGACCCTTGCTAGACCTGCCAGCTGCACCTCCATCCCTGGGGAGGTGATGGAGCAACAGATCCTGGAAATTACTTCCACCTTGTCCTGTGAAGGACAAGAAGGTGAGGGTGAAGGTGAAGTCAGCAGGGATTTACCATATCAGGCAATTCTGCCGTATACCGTATCACAGACGAGGCAGGAAGGACAGCTTACTCATAGCAATGAACCTTCCACGGCCAGTGCTCAGAGGGTGTCCCCTCCCAAGTGCCAGCGGGCCACTCATCCTGATAGAGAACTACAGTTCAAGCGTTACTGAGTCCTGGAGTCCCAACAATTTTCTTCTGGTTTCCCAGAATTTCTGCCAGCAGCAAACCCTGTTTTACCTTACCTATTGAACCCCTCCATGACTGATGCTGCCCCTGGATTTTAGTACCTTCCCAGGGAATGCAGATCCCGCAAGGACAATCGGGTGAACTGACCCAGTACCAGCTGTGTCATATGCCATCGCCACACTCAACAGGTCAGGAACCTGCAGAGTCGCACCTGGGTTGCCAAATTGTTACCAAAATGGATTTGCTTGCATTTTTCTTTTCTTCTAGTTTGTGTGCGGGTACGAGAAAGAAGGCAGGAGAGGCAGGCACTAGCTAAAACCCCTTTGTAATTGCCAGCAGTGAAGGTGGCTCTTGGCTGGGAGCACGAGCAGGACCCTGTATTACAACTCTTGATTCCTTATAAAGCAATCTGAAGACTATTCACATACTCATTTTTACAATGACATTCCCTGCTGATGGAAAGTAGAGAATAAATGGGTTTTGGTTTTCCTTTGCTTCCACACCAGTACTGGTGCACATACTAATACCAATAATAATATCATAAGAGCCAAAACATGAAGAAATCTTTTACAGGCAGATGCAGAATTATGCAGAATGCAGAAACAATGATGAGGCATTCAAATGCAAGATGGAAACGCAAAGGCTCTCATGAGATACGATCAGAAACAGAAAACTAGAGTTAGAAGTGGCATGCCAAAAAAGCAAGAAGCAGGCCAAAAAAGGAGGAATTGAAGTAGCTGTGATGAGAGATAGGCAGGCACAAGTGGGACAAAGGAATATTTCATAGCCCCAGTGCAATAAACCCTGGTTATTTGGAACAGTAACTATGCAACATGTTCAGAACAACATTCATGTTGTTTTCTTTGCAGTAGTTAAAAACAACATTTTTGCTTTATTGTTATGTTTGAGAAAATACTTCCTGTTCTGAAGAACTGCCACTTGCCTTCCACTCCCGGAGCCAGTGGGGAGTTAACCGTTGTGTTCCCAGCCTAAGAGACAACCTCAAGTCAAACAATCTGCACGCACACAAAAACGTTTCCAAATCACCTTGGCTAGCTGCTGTGTATTTTGGACATCTCAGTCACAAATGACAACATTTGGCAAGTATTTAATTTGCTGCTAAAACAGCTCCAGTGCTATTTCTACCTTCTAAACCGTGGAGCTAAATCATTTGGTGAGTTCCCATTAAATATCTATACAGACCTGTTTCCACAAAAGCTGTGTTCTGGTGTCCTAACTACTGAACCTACTTGAGAGCTGTGGCAAAAACAATTACAGCCTTTTTACGTGGCTACTCATGGCCTTAAGTTTAAGAAGAAACCGTCAGAAGTCCCTGTTCCAGTTTTTTGCTGACATATTTGGCATTAAGCTTTCCGTGTTTGCTACGTCCTTGCTGCAAGACATTCTACTGTTGATGCCAACACCGTGATTAATTTACAGCATGTTATGGACAGTCTCTACTGAAAACTTATGACACCAGTTAGTTTTAAAAGCATCCCCAGCCCTTCAGGCGGGCTTCACTGCCATCCGAATACAGTGCTCTACACACGCACACAAAAATTTCCACCTAGCAAAGCACATGCATGACTAAACCAAATATTCTGTAATACACTATGAGTGCACTAATGCTTACCCAAGTACACTTGCCAAGTCATCATCTTTCGTAACAAGCTGACCAGGATGTGGTTTAATCGCATTAAGTCACCAAACTATCAAAGATAATTTGACATGGCTGAAGGCGATATTCCATTTTTCCGGAGAGGTTTCACAGTCAACTTAGCAGAGGGCTATATCATAGCAAGGCTTAGTGACAGGTTCCCTAACCAGTATCTTGAAGTAGCAGATACAAAGTGAGCTCACATATAGCAAATTACCATTCAGTTGTGAGTTATTCAAAGTTTCAGCACTCTTTAGTACTTCAGAAAGAAAACACAGGAAAACATGAAGAAAAGTCACAGAAAATTATGTCTAAGGGATTCTTGGTTTTAAATCATATGCATTAAAGAACACTTTTACAAAAAGCTACAAAGCATTTAATTCTCACAGTTTAAGACAAGATGGGGGAAGAGCACACCTTTTTTGCCTCAAATGTAAATTATTTCAAGCAAAAGAAACTACAGGATAATCTCTGCCTTTTTCTGTAGAAGCCCCAAGCACGTAGCATCGATGCTTCAGAAAGTAAGGCAAAGTGGTGTCATTACCAACTGAAAGCATAACATAAGGAGCTGTATGATGCAGAAACAACACTGGCAGTTTTCACAGCAATGATATTCCTCCTTGCAGGGTTCTACAAGGGATATGATCTGACTAAACACTCTTCAGTACACATAAACAACGTTGACAGTTTTTCTCCTCCCTTGTCTACGCACACTGAAGACAAGACTATAGCTACTTCTACGCCTGCAAAAAACACTTAGCTTTGAAGAAGGAAAACCTCCTTCCAGTTCTAAGTTAAAATATTTACCATTGAGATTTTTTTTCTAAAATATATGGAATTATTCTTATTGACAAATTCTCAGCATAAATATATTTACGATTTCTAACTATCTAGCTCCGAACAGGAAATCACTATAATGTCAATTAATCAAGAAATATTAAAAAAAAAATTAAGAAAATGGCTAATTCCACGGCTCTAAATGCAACAACATAGAATTTGATACCAAGACGCTTTCAAACCAGACATCATAAAGGAAGCCTTACATCTCACCGGCATCGCAGGCCCCAGAAAATCACAGGTGCTTCAAGCACAACAGAGTGAGGTTTCTGACAGAAAGCTACCACTGAAAGCTTGATTTTATATTGGATTCCTTATTACTTTGAATACAAACAAATTAGTGAACAAAGAAAATGATGAGAAGTTAAGAGTTTAAATGCAGAGATTTATATCTATTCTTAAAAGATATATAATAAGAATTCTTAAAAAATGTAATATGAACTTTATTGCATGTATCATTTCATAATCATTTGGAGCTATGAGAATAAATACAACAAAATCTTTAAGTAACCGAAGGTGGGAGGTATACATACGAATAGAATTGTCTGTCAAAGTGACATAAATCATCTTGGAGATTACCAAACCATTTGATTTCAAATTCTGTGGCTGATGCAGTTACCAACGATGACAGCGCTGAAAGGCCTATGCATTTTACCTCACCCTGAAATTCCTCTTTTAGTTTTTCTGGTATAAGATCCTGCCCCATAACCTGCAAACAGAGTAAGAAAGAAGATGGGAAACAAGAAAATAACATGCAGACAAAACAGCAAATATGACATTAATAACAGATCTTTACAAGAAAAGCCCTTGACACATGAACCACAGGCCATGAAGGAGAAGTTTCCAAGTCACGATCAAGCTGTCTGCCTGCTGCATTCCGCAGTAAGCACAGAGAACTGAGAGCCCAAGCTTCACAGCTGCACAACCCCGCCCAGCTTCTGGCTACGCTGGTACAGGGGGATTTTTATTCCCTGAGTAGCAGTGGAAATCTCAACGCCAACTCTGCATTCACTGCTCACCTTGCAACAGCACCAACACTCTGATCAGCTTCTGGGGGGTGTCGGACCAAGGGAAGCAAGGAGAGATGTTTCTTTGCTCAACCTTTCCAAAACCTGAGATAGTCTGCATGCTACTGCCCTCTTATGGATGAAATCCCGCTAGAACGTCTGCCAACCCGGCAATGGCTTGACTTGGCTTACACTAACTTAAAGCTGTAATACCGATGGCAAAGTTAGAATTTTGCTGGCTTCCTTTTTTTCCTTAAGATAAAAGTCAGAAACTCTATAAATAGCACTAAAAATGCTTAATATCTATGAACAAAGTCATGCAATGTTACTCTCCTCCTCTGTATTTCTTTAAAACTAGAACTCATTACACCAAACGGAACAAAGAAATCATGTAAAAGGATCTCTCTGGCTTTTTCTGAAAACGTTTAATACTTTTTCTGGAGGTGGTCTATACTGCTGTGGCCACCAAAGTAATCTCCACTTCCCTTTCATACTTGGGATTCACTTTGTGGCATCTAAAATTCCTGAGATAAAATCTGCATCCCAGGAAACACAAAGCGATGATGCATCTGCAAATACAAGTGCAATGAGAAACTTACTTAACAACCCTGAATATTCCCGGCAGGAGAATCTCAGCAGAACAGAGATACACCTGCATGACACAAGCCAGCACTCTATAGGTGTCACTGTTAGTTCAGGATAACAACCTACCAGGGCAACCCGCCCAGCTAATTTAGCTTGCTTCCTGGCACAGTTAATGAGCTCCGGGGAGTGTCACATATCCAGGGCTTTGTGCCTGAACTGGCTCAGGTACCTCAACCAGCCTACCTATAGCTGAGAACTTGCACACAATGAAACATCCCCTTACCTTGGTCATCAACAGCAAGGAGCTCTCACTGAAACCAAGTCGTGCCATTTTGTCATCAATTTCTTTTTGACCTTTTATGTTACTCTCTAGCGCAAAGGACGACTGTTGCAACTGGGTAAGCTGAAGTAAAAGCCTGAAATGAAAAAGGCAGTTAAAAAAAGGCACAGCCGGCAAAAGAGTAAGTCAGCAAACCTAAAAACCAGCAAAATGTAATACTTTAAAACGACTCTTCTTCCTGACTTTTGCCAACTGCAAAAAATGCAAAGAAATGAATACACCGTATCAGTCTACTATGGGTATGGTATATCTGTGCTATCACAGAAGTACTGAGAATTACTTTTGAAAAACAACATGTACCTCTGGTTGCTCTGTGCAAACATTTTTCTCCCCATGTATCCGTCACACAATTCAAAAGTGAAGCTCAGATCTGCTAACATTAACTGCAGTACATCAGGCATCCCACATCCTTATTAATACCTAACAAGACAGCAGCGCAGTTTTGCTTATGGTAGTGATTATCTTTGTAAACTGAAAAGCTAGAAATTTGGGGGTTTTAGACAAATATCAAGCATCCTCCCCAAACAGGCCAACTCTGGAGTATTTTCTAAAATCTTTCACCACAGTTTTATGTTCAAGGCAGTGCCCCAGAAGTCAACACCACGATTCAATGAAGGTTAGACGCTGTGCTCACAACATGGCTTCATGTCACAAAGGTACCCCCTCACCAACTGCTCGACCAGAGAGAGCAGTGGCAGTTTCCAGAGTCCTCCTCACACAAGGACTGTAAAACATGTCCGCAGAGAAAATATCTAAGTATATTCAACCAAAGGACCACTAGGACGTAGCAGTATCATTACTGAAACTATATTTAATTCAACCTTTATGTATAAAGAACAACAACAATTATTTTTATCACATTTACCGAAGTTAAATGAAGCAGGTGTTACAATAAAGGCGTGTATTTTTACAAAGAGAAGACTTAAGATTTTAGATGAAGGTTTTCATTTGAACTTTATAAACATCAAAATTTACAAGTCTGAGCCAACAAAACATTTGTAAATTCAGTAAAGTTTTGACTGGGAAATTCAAAGCAAAATGGAAAGTATTTTTAATTTGTCAAGCGTTTTTGTTTCAAAATTTGCATCAACATAATGTAAGAAAGAATGACATCTCAGTGCAAATGAAACAAAACCATTTCTTCAGTGTGTTTTTTATTAGCAAAACTAGAAGAGTCAATTATTCATGATGCTTCAACACAGGACCTTATTTCCCACAAAAAGCAATACTAACATCCCTCTTCCAGGTACAATTTACCCTGCACATACGTTTATGCAACATCCACATCTCACTTAAAATCCAACAGACTTGAAAATATTAGACAACCCTGGGCAGGGGAGAAGCTTGCCTTGGACAAGTGTATCTGCAAATATAAACCACAATAACACTTTGTGAAACCGTGCAGCCCAGCAAGGAAATCCCACATTTTGTAACTGTCTCAATGCTGAACCATACAGAATCAAAAAAGCAACACAAATTATTTCAATGTGAATGTAGCTTTAATACTCAATATCAGTACTAGATCTATTAACTTCTCCCAAGTAGCAATTAAAGTCACCGTCTCTTATTCTGAGTACAGTTAAAAGCTACTCTATCTTTTTTTACAGTTCTTAAATCTTGCCCTAACAGGGCAGTTATCAAGTGTTCTCTGTAAACATTTGTGGAAGTTCATAAAATTGCTTTAAATACATTCAGTGACTAATACATTACTGAGAGGCAAGAGTAGGAAAAAAATCCAAGACCATTTTAATATAACCAGTTCCTAATTATCTCTTTGAAAGATTATGTTTTAGGGATTTTTGTTGTGTGCAAGAGTTTTAGGAAGAGAGGGAAGAAAAGGAAAGAGCATTTTAATGCAGCCTTGTCAATCAGCTGTCAGAGAGTTGATTTTTCAACCTCATCCATTATGCAGGATGGAGGTATTATTATAAAATACGTTTTTGCTCAAGCATGAGGCTTCAAGCAAGTAAGACAGGTGGCACTTGCAGAAGGAAGACTAGCTAGCCTTCCCTTTGGGGTACTTCTGCTGCTGCATCTTTAATATCAACCTGGGAAACCGCCATGTTCTAACAGGAGTATTTGTCGAAGAACAAGCCCTCTCTTATATAATTACTTGAAAACATTAATATAATAAGGTCATTAAAAACGCTTTACTTCTCAACAGTGCACGACACTGGTTTACTCTTTCCACTCAGATTTAGGTTGTTCACAGCTACCACGCTAGTGAATTTTGCTTTTTAGATCTGAAGCAATAGCAGGGTGCTTCTAAGTTAGTGTTGCCAACACTAAAACAAACATTTAAATTGAAAATGTAAACTGAAAGTATTAAGGCTGGGAAAAACATGTTTTAAGTTGTTCTTGACTGGGAGAAGTTAACGTCATTCTAAGAATATGTTTAGTTACCTTGCTCTAATAAACGAGGCACATGCTTTTATTCCAACTTTCTTAGACATGCTCTGCTCCCAGGACTCGGAGGCTGAGCGTTTCCCTTCATTCGTCCCTTCCAGTTCTTCCGAAGTGTACAGGAATTCTTTCACAGCTTCGCTGCTGCTACAAGTCACTGCATTCTCCCTCTTTGTTTCTGTAGCAAGGCTGGACCAAGGGCTTTCTTTCTGGCCATCTGATCTGTTAGGCTGCAAATCAATCTCTCTTCCAGTTGATGTTTTGAAACTACTATCACTTACACTAACCTCTTCAGACGGATTTAGATTTGCTTCTGGAATGACTATTGGAGACAAATTCTGTAAAAGGCTCGTATAAGTTTCAGCAAGTAACTTCCAGTACCAAGGGTTGAAAGGATGTAAGCAGATCAGTTGCTGCAAACACGTGATCTTTTTTTCTACATCTTCCAGACCCTGGTAAATGGCAAACTGCAGGTTGAGAACCGTCGTTAAGTGATCTGTGTTAGTAGCACCGTTTCTCTAGAAACAAAAGATAATAGATTAAAACCAGGAGTAGAACAGAATCATCCTTCAGAGCCTAAGAAAATGTCTCTCTGAATAATGACACACAAATATCACTGAATGTAATTTTTAAATTGTACAAAACTGTGCTCTTAATTTTAAAAGATACGTGATACAGATCATGCACGATCAAGCTGACAGCATTCCCTCTAGCTTCCTTGTCCCAGTCTGAATGGCAAGAAGGCCCCGAATGCTGTCATTTGTTTATTTGCCTTCAGTTTTATACAGCTGCCCTTCTTTGTAGTATAAACACCTTTTATACAAAATAAACAGAAGCAGTAAAATTCTAGCAGACTTCAGAGCCTCTGGACTTTTTCCTTTATGGGAAAAACGCAATTCGTGGTTAGATACTCTTCTTGGTGGCAGTTTGGCAGCAAGTATATGGGAATAAAAGGGAGTTTTGAACCGTCACTTTTATAGTGGAAAGATTTAAGCACTCATTTATCCCCTTTCTTATAATTCCTATTACATTACATTAATTCTGCCTGGCAGAGCATGATATTTAGTCCCTTCCAGGACTACCAGCCTCCCTGCACAGGGAGCTCATTGTGGTACAGGGTGTTCTGATTTCTAAAGAGTGATTATATCTGCAGTGACAGTTACCCTCTGTTTACCAAATACTCTAAGCTCTGAACATCCTGAAGGATTATACATATAAAGATTATTTTTCCAGAAAATGGTCCATATAAAAGAACTACTGGCAATATTTTCATGTTCAAAGCCTAAAAGAAAGATTGCATTGTTTACCATTTTTTCTGCAATATCCAGAGCCTCCTTGTGCCTTCCTAGGCGAGATAAACACCGAGCCTGGCCCTCTTGGACGTCTCGTCTCATTGCAATGTTACTGGGAGGTAAGAGTAGTAAGCAGTTTGAGTATTCACACAGGGCTTTCTAGTAGTGTCGACAAAAATAAAAGCCAAACAAAACAGTGAGAGATTTTCATTTAAAAGCAAGCCTGGCATTATGTTCTGTTTATGATTACAGTCACAAAGGGAATTCAGGAGCTGAAGTCCACATTTTCCTTTCTCCAGACTCCGCTACCACCTATGCCAACAACAGATGAGGGCCCTGGTGCTACACAGCCAAGTCTAGATGGGGATGAGCAACCTCAATTCTAACTCGTGTTTAAGCCCTGGCAGGAGTCACCACACATCTGTCCACCTCTCCCCCACCACGCCTGATCCAGAGGGGATCATCTACTGACCTGGGCAATATGTGGCACAAGGCTTTTTTCCCCCAGCTACCAACTCAATGATCAGAGCACTCATCCTAAATCTGGGGGACCTTGTTTCAAATCCGTGACATTCTCCACAGGAAGGTTGGAACCTGCAAGTACCTCACCTCACATGAATAATCAGCAGGTCGGAGAATACCACAAGGAAGGTGAATCTCCATCGTTCCTGTAGGGTGGTTCTAATTTGCATGAAATAATTAAATATTAATTGGGCTAAGGAAAAAGGCAAGAATGAGCAATACTTCTGTAGCTTAACGCTCAGGGCACTCACCAGGACTCCAATTAACATTTAAATACATTAAATTAAGTATTCAGTGAAGCTAAGGCTGGAATCTTGGTTCCTCCGCCTTTGTGTAAGTGCTCAGACCAGAAGACTAAAGAGCAGTGCTCATTCTCCCATCTCTCGAAATGAATATTTAATTATTCCTTGCAAACTTGAATGGTTCTAACAGAAAGAGTTTCCAGGCGACATACCCTAAATATTTCCTAGCAAAATGGCTGAAATACTTTTCTTCCCTAGTGTTAAGCTCGCCTTCCTTCTCAAGCAAAAGCGGGAGCTCCCCTCTGCCCAGTGAGCGCAGCAGCCACTGGTGAACATGGATCAGAGGATGGTTGCAGGACACCCCTGCTCGCCTTGTTATGTGACAAAGGGATACAACCTGTCAAGGACCAGGCATTATGAATCCCAAGCAGATTCTCCAGTCAATTATATCCTAAAAATGGGCACAGCTTAGACCACTGCTGTCCTTGGCACTTCCTATTGAGTAGCCTAGGCTGACATAAAAAAGTATTCACAACAAGTGAAGAGATTACTACCCCCATTTACTTATTTCCAGCCCTCCTTCTAAGGTCAGTGCTCTTAAATCTGTAATTTTATGTGTAGTCTAGTTCTGGTTCTGTCATAGCGATCCAGGTTAGCAATAAGACTGAAGACTGGACATTTTTAACATGGATCACTGTGACAGAAAAGGGTTAGGAAGCAACGGTCTGTTCTACCAGCAGATCTGAGGGGGTGTCATCCTCTCCTGAGAGGGCACCACAGCACACAGCAAGGCACAATCTGCTCTTCCTGAGGGTCAGCAGCTATGTCTGACTGCCGCCTGAGGCATCTTTCTTCTCAGCACACTTTTATGAATCCCTTCAGGGCGTCTCAGCTGAGACTGGAAAGCATCTGTCATGTATAGACAAGGCAACAGCACTGGAATAACATTAAGAAGCAGAAGTCAGTGCCAACTGAGGTACAAGAAGATCCACAAATCCAATGGGCAAGACAAAAGGTGTGGAGTCAGAAGTTGGCCTGAGGGCTTTAAAATCAGGGAGCCTGTAATGCAAACCATAGCCTGGAACAAGAAGCTATTAACAGCTGAAACAAGGGCAGAAGCGGCTGATGTCAACTAGGAAACAGTGTAACAAAAGACTGGATCCTGCAACTAGGACTACAGAGGCAGAAGAGCATTGGTAATCAGGAACGCAGCTCAGGAGGTAGGCAGTGAGGACAGGGTCCAGGACTACAGCACGCAGGAACAGACATGGGGAACACGAATGCACCCCAAAGGCCCAACCAGCCATGCAGAGAGAGGGGAGACAGCAGAAGGCTGGGACAATTAATGATGAGGCTCATAAGCCAACTGCCAGGAGCCTGACAACTACAGTCAGCTTTCACCTGACAGTGGGGGGAGCTCTGAGAAAGGCGAGCAGCAGCCAGGTGGTTACCAGCGTTTTGACAGCCTTTGTGGGACATGGTATTATCTGCAGGAGCAGAGAAATCCACGTGCTTAACTCTGGCTGACCATGACCTCCATGGCCACAAACAGCAGCTCCGCTCACTGCTGAACCACTCAGATGTGCAAGCCTGATCGGGATCAGCTCTGAGTGCAGCACAGCATTTCTGGCCAGTTTACATTGACTTCACGCCGACTCCTGGAAGGACGGCATCTGGCTGGGGGAGCTTGCCAGAGCACGGCTACCCGTCCTGGCCCGACGGCAGCGCAGCCAGCAGGACGGCTCTTCGCAGGTCACCGCGCCTGCCCGCAGGGCCGTCGTGCCTTCAGCACAAACGAGGAGACATCAAGCTGGACGTAACCGCGCCACAAACTCTAGACGTGGCTCAGCCAGGACGCTTTTATATAAATACACATACACGTTCACTCAGTACACCGGGGACTACAGGATCACCGCAGTTTATATCCCCGTGACTTCCACCGACCAGGGCCGAGGCTCGGCCCAGGCCCTGCGAGAGCTCTGGAAATACCTCAAACTCCCGCTGCCGGTAGGCCCAGTCCGCCCGGAACTTGCTGGCCGTCAGCCCGCCGGCACCTTCCCCGCCGTCCGCCTCGCTGCGAAACCACTGCGGGCACAGCACAAACCCGTCAGGGGGACCGAGCCCGGCCCCGCCGCACCCGGGCCGCCCCTTCGGCAGCTCCCGCCGGGCCCGCCCGCCGCCCCCCCGCCGCCTCCGGCTCCTCACGCGGGGCTCGCAGTGCTTGGCGCCGTAGGGCGGCCCGGCCCCGCCGACCGGGCCCCGCTCCCGGCTCGGGGCGAAGAGGGAGTCCTCGAACTGCCAGCCCAGCAGCGGCTCCATCCCGCCGCTCCGCCCGGACCGGGCCCCGCCGCGCGGCGGCGGCAAGCGCGCCCTCTGCCGG
The DNA here is from genome assembly GCA_008921705.1 of Burhinus oedicnemus. Lineage (NCBI taxonomy): Eukaryota > Metazoa > Chordata > Aves > Charadriiformes > Burhinidae > Burhinus > Burhinus oedicnemus. The sequence continues at coordinate 104,438 of VFFE01008952.1, read as the reverse complement.
GCCGCCGCTCCGGGAGGTCCACCGAAGGGAGCGGGGCGGCGGAGGCGAGCCGCCGGGGGACACCGAGTCAGGGGCGGCACGGGCTAGAGGGGCCGCAGCGCGCGGCCCGCCGGGAGCTGTAGTCCAGACTGCCGCGGCCCCGGCCCGGCTCCCTCCGGCCCTGCCCGCTGGGTGCCTGAGGCGGGCGCCCCCAGAAAGCCGGTTGTCCTCCCCCGCTACACGGGCTGGGAGATGAGAGCCGGCCGCGGTAGGGCAGTCATTCCGCCAAACCGGGCCCCGCCAGGCCGGGGGAGCTGACTGGAAATGGGGGCAGTGACAGCTCGGGCGGCGGCGGCCTTGCCAAGGGCGAGCCCGCCGAGCGAAGGGGGAGCAGAGGAATGGCCCTGCCTCAGGGCAGCTCGTGATTCCTCGTTTCTGGCGTTTGCCCGTTGGCCTTAGGAGGTGGGTGGTAAACGGGTGCAGCTTGCGCTCCCAAACGGGCATCAGGGCCGTCGGACCTCCCCGGCTCTGGGGAGGAGTTTGGTCACAAGTCACTGTAATGGAAATGTTGTAAGATCTTGTAAGAAATAGTTGAACCAAAGTGTCCCGTGCTTTGATAAATTAATTGCATAATTGTAGAGTTGTTCTGTTAGTATTTTGGCCTGGTGCCTGTGCGGGGGTGGGTGGAAGTGTATTTCGGTAACTTTTCCATTTGATTTAAGTTCTGCCCCAAAGCCGAAGGGGAAACTTGTGAAATCTCAGACTTTCCGAGACAGGATTTCCCAAAGCCCCCTACACTGTGCTCTGGGAAATGCGTCTGCACTTCACGACAAAGTGAAGACTGATCCTGGAGCTTCTTCAAGATGTAAAGATTCTCAGGCACACCATTGCTCATT
>VFFE01008952.1:82546-103543 GCA_008921705.1 Burhinus oedicnemus | reverse complement strand
ATTCCCCCCCCCCCCCCCCCATCATGCATTCACAGAGTGGATAAACATTGTTTACTGCCAATCAGCCCAGTGACAAAAAAGGTAAAAGACAGGGGACTACAGAGCCTTCCAAGTATAACATGCGGAATAAAAAGCCAAATCTCAAAGTATGGTCACCCACAGAAGTCTGAGAGATGATGGCGTACTCAAGTTACCATGGAGTGATGAAGGATCTGAAAGAGTAAGCAGGCCGGAACAAGTATCTCAGCCTGTGGCACTGGAACCAGGAGGTTTGCAGTTACCATGTTTAACACGTTCTACTTCACAAGCACTGCTGGACTAGGAACGCAGCAATAGCCTGATGGTGTCCCACACTGCTCCCAGCTCACCTAAATGAAGGCCTTTGATGCAGCAGCAAAGTAACCCAGCAAGAATCAAGTCTTCCACCAGGCAGGTTCCCTGCTCCCCTGTTACCCAGGCTGACGCCCCAAACTTTGACGGTGAACCTCACCTCCATGACATACTTTCCACCAGACACGTGACACCTCTCCTAACTGCTCAGAGTCCTGCTTGAGAGGAAAAACCCTGGTTTGGGAGCCACTGGCCAAGGCAAGCCAGAGGCTGCACCTTTTGCCCTGTTCTGCTGGAGCTGCCTGTCATGTGAGCAGCTCTTGCAGGAGAAACGCAAACCTCGATGTTCAGTCCTGGCAGGGAAATAAAAGAGAGGATTACCGAAAACAGACCGCCCAGTTTCACTTTTTGTCTCTCATGTACTAGTATAATGGTAGAAAATTAGCACAACAGGATTTAAGTGGAAAGTATGTAGTTAACTAAAACACTGCTTAAAATGAATAGCTGTGGGCCTGCTTTCTTTATTTTTGCAATAGATTTCACCATCAAAAATTGGATTAGTTCCGTTTTAAAACATATACGTAGTTTAAAGCTGCATAAATATCCTAAGGTCAAACTCACACTCTCAGATTTAAATGAGACTGGGCAGTAGAATTTTATTAAAGAATACTGTGTGTGTTGATTAAAACACATTTAAGAAGCAACAGAAAAGCCTAAAAAAATTACACAGCACAAAACAGGATAGCATCAGAGTTGGGGGGGAGGAAGAGAAGAATCAGTATTATGTTTAAACCTCGTATCATTTAGAGTAGGAAAATCAAAATCAGTTTTAGTTAGAAATGCTTTGTTAATTTACATTAATGTTTCAAGAACACACTGAACACATTCCCTCATATGAGCAACACCTATCTAATTTACCAACATTAAACCAGTCATTCTCATTAAGAGCACCGATGATTGCCTGAAGTACTATTCTAACTGTAAACAGGTAAGTTTTTATTAATGGCATAAAAGCACTGAGAAAAAAAAAAAATCAGTATTAAACCAGACAGTTTTAGTTCATATAACTGTATTTTTTTAGAAGCAAGTTGTCTTAGTTAAGTAAGTTGTAAATTCTTAGTGAAAACACTGAATTAGTGGCAGTCAATGACTAACCTTAGAGACAGACATTCTCTTTGTAGATTTCTGCACTGAGTGAAGATACAAATTTTTTTCTGAATGACAGAAGTGTCCTGCCTCAAAGTTGAAAAAGCAGGACAGGTTGTTTTCTATGTAAAATCTCCAGTTCAGATTTGAGCATGAGCTCTGCCAGGGCTAAAATCTTAACAGACATGGATACATCATCACAGAAACAGTAAGTTTAATCTAGTAAGTATAAAAAAGTATTATATTTTGCCTCATAAATCCATATTTTAAAAAAATAAAGTCATGCTTGAATAAACGTATTCTTAGATATTCTACATATTTACAGTAGTTTAATTAATAATACAGACATGTTATGCTGTTTAGGGGAATTCTTAATTAAATTTTAATTTCCAATCAAATGCAGTTTGACATAAATTGGGAATAACAGGAACTAATCATTATTTGAAAAACAAGATAGGCATAATTCACTATTTTCTAAGAAAATGACAAAAAGTAAAAATTAATACTCTGAGTGAGTGTATGTTGAAAGAAAGGACTGATAAAATAAACACTCACCAATATACTTTATCCCTTTAAAAACAAAACTGCAAACTATCACAATATGAAACAATGAAAATCACTCATCATTTACGAAACTTAACAAAAGCACAAATGCACATCAAGATTAGAAGAAACCATTTAAATCAAGGTTCCCTACATGCAGATTTAAACTGTGATTAAATTACCTATTTTAAACCATTTTGATTTATCTCAATTATTCCAGTTCCCATATATTAGGACTGTTTTTTAATTAATGCATTAGTTAAATGATGTCTGGGGGGAGATAGGGGAATACAAAGGTTGGTAAGGAGAGGCAAGACGAACATGTCTAGTGCTGTTATTAAATCAACCAAATTAAAAGAGCCCAGGATACGGCTGGGGTGTGGTACTCAAAAGAGAATGTTTACGAGAGTGTCCAAGTTTAGCATAAGAGAATAGGCAGGCCTGGAAACCCCACAGGAATAAGATGGATCTGTTATTGCAGGCAGCCCCAGCAAAATGTTACTGGTTCACTAGCCTGGGGCAAGCCTTTTTTTTTTTTTTTTTTTTTTTTTTACAAGCTGTCTTTTAATCAGTCTTCTATTTACAGTGCAGAACTTCTGCCAACTGCAGTAGTTTAACTTTGGCACAACACTAAGTTCCAATCCTTTTAAGTATTCAAGTCCTGTGTGTGTCCAAAAATTTTCTTGGTTTCACGAAAGATTAGGCCCATTCACAGTTAACCAGTTATCTTGAACTTTTTCAAGAATTGCTTCCCCTTCACCACATTGGGCAGCTACAAAGGAAAGACACTGTAAGCTATTGCATCATTCAAAAGAAACTCTTCATTCTAAACAGTGACGGTATTGTTGCTTCCTTTAACATCACATACACCAGACAGATCACACAGACGGCTACATACTGGACACCTTCTAAAAACCTTGCTGGTCGTTAGTGAATCGTCTTCCTCATACTTCAAATACATAACAATGCATTAACTTAATTTCATTTCACATGTCAAACAGGACATTTAAATATATTGCAATATATTATAGAAAATTGCAAAGCGCTATCATTTCTGTAAACGAGATCGACACCTGTTAACTCTCCTGTGCACATGAAGAGCAGTACCTAGTGCCACATTTTCTATACAATATAAAGCCTTCCCAGGTAGGGCAACTCTTTTTAGTGCATTTCTGTACAGACTGTAAGCATACATACAGATAGCCAACTATGCAAAATTGGAAACACTTTTGTAAGCTGAAACTGGAGGCAGGGGAAACATTTCGAAATCATAATGGAGCTCTTGTGGTTGATCTTTTCGTATCAATGATGAAGACTTCAATCTTCTGTCATTCTAGCAGATTCTTTAGGAAAAGTTTCATGATGGGTATCTAGTATTGAATAAGCATAAGGAAATGCTCTCATCAACTGGGACACAAATATTATGTGTCTTAACACATTCTAAGTTATGCACAGTCCAATATTCATATGGTAACCTTATCTCTAAAATGCTTGAGAAACCCCAAATCATTTTTATGCCACAGTATTATAACCAAGGATCAGTTACTTTATCCACCACTGTAGTGCTACCTGCTCTAGAACAAAAGAAAAAAAAAGGCAAAAAAGAAAACAAACAAACAAACAAACAAAAAAAAAGGCCTCACACTTCCCAACAAGCATCAAGTTGGAAGTAGAGGTAAGTACCATTGCTCACCACAACACAAAGATCAGTGCTGCAATCCAGCCAGCACGCTCCCAGGCAAAGATCCACGTCACCTAATTTCAGACGTGTGTAGTGTCAGTGTCTGCCTGCAAGCCACGTGTAACAGTCAATGAAGTTTAGGGTGCAGTTCATCTGACCAACTCCAGGCATTTAGGACAAGCTGGCTTGCATTCATTAGGTAGACTGACTAGCTACCGTGTCCTGCTGAAACACAGACATCAACATGCAATCAGACAAATCTCAGCTTAATTCATGGAAAGTGCTACGGGATCCTCAGTTACCAGTCTACATTTTATAATGTTGTATAAATCATTTTTGCAATGACTATCCACTGAAAAAGTGCAGATGCTCTTCACCGCAGAAGGAGAAAAACTCCCAAAAGCTCAGACCATTAAACTTGAAAATACTGGCTGTAACCCACCTGCGTTTCAAAGCCTCCCTTTTCCAAAGTGTGAAAATGATACAGAAATTTGAGCTATTGAGTGTGTATAAGTAGCTATTGAGGGGATTTTTCACCTTCTGTTACAACTTCAATTTTAAAAACTTTTCCTATAGAATTTTAATACATCACCAAACCTCAAGTAACTCAACCCAGTAAGTTTTTGTCATGCTACTTGGCAAATCTACTTATCCTAGGATATCACAAGCTTGATGGAGAGTACAGGTGCAATCCAGTACTGTTCAGTGCAGGGAACCGAGCCCTCTGCTAGCCCTTCCCATCTCTAAATTTACAGGATCATCCCCAGGCATTATGAACAACTCTCAACAGTTTTACTGCTCTCTGATCATTGCTACTATCTTTTCATTACTACTGAATGTAGGCAAAATTATTTTCCAAGAAAAAATAAATTAAATCAAAGAAAGTAGCTATATTTCATTGCACTCTATTTTTGTGCATTCAGGTTAGGGCAGGGATATTTAATATTACAGAAGCTTGAAGATTATCTATCTTCTCTCCTTGGGAGATATGAATATAGACAGATGCGGGACTCAGGTGGAGGATGCAAATCGATACTGTCATATTTACAGAAGCAAATACTGATATCCAGCCCGAATGCACAGTACTCCGTTAAGTGCAAAAGGCAAAATGCTCCCCACCTTAAACTACAGCTTGGTTACTCAGCAGCCAGAGACTAGTTGTCAGAGTTACTGCTGTGCTCTCATTTCAGAGGAAAACAGAGGAGGAAGAGAGTGTCTGCATCTTTGGGCTTTCTGGCCTACGGGGACTGCGTAAGGCCATGAATCACTTCGTGTGGGTTCCAGAAATGCTTTCTCTGCTCTTGTAGAGGAGAAGGGAGTGCATTTGCCTGCCTCAAGAGTTGCCTGGGCGAGCAGGAGGAAAATAGGCTTTTGCCCAAAGTCAGCAAATCATGCATTAGAAAAATTGTTTCATGTCATGTGCAGACATTGCAAGTTTCCTTTCCAATAATCAAAGTTACAGCCAGACACAATATTGCATATAATGTCACAAAAAAACAGTTTTTAAAGTGGTACTGGACAAGGTTAAAAAAAGGAATGGCCTCATTTACTATAGTGTATTAGAGATAATCCACTAAATTCTAATCATGAGGTACTAGGTATCTTTCCTCTCCTTTGCTTTCAAAACAAAGCAGAGATTTCTATGTGCTAAAAATGAGTGACTGCAATACTTTACTTGTTCTGTCAGAACAGCAAGAGTAAAACTAGTTTTGCTTATCACCTTTTAGGTATGTGAATTCTGCAGGGCAAGCAAAAGTCAAGAGCCTTCAAGCTTGTGCATTTTCCCTTCTTCTGCTTCTTGCAAGCCAGCACTCTCTTAGTTCATTCAAACCTCCAGGGAGGAATAGGTCTGACTTTCTTTCTACAACAAACATTAACCTTGGGGTCATTGAGAGGTTGATACTGGGAAGACAGCACTGTTTAAGATGGAACCGTGCTCTTTCATTGTACTCAGAAGCAAGAGCAAAACATGCTATGAAGCATCACAATACAGCAACGGTGCATACCTCACCCGGCTGTGACACTGCTTGCTTTCTTTTAGCCCTTCTCCCTCTCCATTCTGGCACAGGATTATCTTTATTCTCTCTTTACTGAATTCCAGAGACAGCAGTAACTAGCATCATCAGATCAGGTACTCCTGGCAGAAACAGCAGGTGAAGAGGAAAGCTCTACCTTAGCTCTAAAGGAACTGATGCTTACAGCTGAATTCTGAAACAGTGCTCCCAACGAAGACTGAGAACAAACCAACTACCCAGAGGTAAGATCTGAGCAAGATCAAAGAGTTTCTTCATCTCACTGTCAATGACAATCACTGAAGCCTGGCTCATAACTAGCTGAAACCTAAGAGGGGAATCTCCACAGAAATACAGAAAACATAGCTCATCTACACACAGCTCTTCACTGAGCAGGGAAATCAACAAAACCCCACATGGACCTCGGGGTAGATATACTTTCTTGCCCCTTCCCCCCCCACTGTGAAAGCAGCTCAGTCCAAGTGGCTTCCAAAACACCTTGCAGGTGTGCGTAAGCTACACGAAGGAGCCAGGCTGCAGGGGCGCACTGTTGATGAGCACAGCAATGCTCAGATTCATCCTAAATCAAGAGATTTGCTGATGTGCTTAAGCTCAGGAAGTTTTCTGTGTGTAACTGGTAGAGAATGAGAAGGTGCCATATCCTCTCCACCCACCAGGCGACTTCTGTTTCTCTCAGTTGACTATATAGTGTGTGAGCCTTGGGCACCTAGGTAAGGAGTGCAGCAGGTTGGCTGAGATGAATCTGGGCTGAAGTGCTGTTACCAGTAGCTTTGAGTTCCCACCAGCCACGACCACAATTCACAGATAAAACAGACCAGCATGCTGACAGCTCTTTCCAATGCTTTTCCTGTCAGTCCCAATGTGGGAGGCCTCCAGAAGGAGTTTCCCTCTCTCCCAGTATGCAGTGTAAATACATACATACTGTAAACATGAAATAAACTGGTAATTAATGGACTCTGTTTGTTCGAACAGAAATAACTGACAGATTATGAGCAATAACGAATGCATACAACTGCTGTCTTCAGGCTGAACCCACCCAGATTTTTCTCATCCTTGGCACAACTGAAAGGCTTACAATGTGCATCTACCCCAAAGGAAATGTGGGTCCTCTGTATCTCTCATCAGTGGACCCACAGCACATGGCTTAATTTAAATTTTGTATTCTGCAAAGAGATGATGTTCCTCAATGGGCTGTAAATACTATTATAACCAGTGGAATACATGGAACTGTTAATATTTACAGCAACTGAGAATTTGGCCCAGTACATATCAGCCACCATCACTGACTGTTTTACTGAAAGAAGACATCCAATCCAGCTATATTTAGTCTGATAAACAATGTATTTCCTCTTCCTGTGTTTTTCAGACCAGATGTGCTAAGGCCTACCATTGTAGCTGAGTGTTATTTAACAGAACACTGCCAAAATGGAAAATTTCCCAGTTTAATCATATAATTAACTTGGATCTTTATTTTTTCCCATCTATTAAAGAAGGTCAGATTTAATGCTAACCTAAATGCAGTCTCTGCTAACAAAAAATTGAGATGTTTATTTGGACAGGTTGCTTGGGTGGTGGATTTTTTTTGAAAGAAAATTAATTCTGGGTCAACTTTAAGGATTAAGACATCTCCAGATTTTGCTTGCTTGAGGCATATTCCCAAGGATTTTAAAGATTTGCTTTAATATTTTTGGAAACTTAAAAATAGCATCTCTTTCCGTACTAGATTTGTCCTTTCCCACCCAGCAAGCACTGATTTTTGACCCTGTATTCCCAGCAGAGCTTGAAGCTAATGCAAGTCTTTCTCACATTGGCTAGCATCTACAACAGCCTCATCCATACCATTACCAGCCAAACAAGAATACCTCCCAACCACATGGAGCAGTCAATGCTGAAAAGGCCAGATCCTGATCTCTCTTACACCACCTCACATCCAGAGTCGTAAGGACCCCAATGAAATACACTGGCAACACGGTTTTGCTTCTCCCCCACCCCAAAGTTAAGCTGTGGTATTCTCGGCTAGTCCTCTCTAGCACTGCTGGCCACTTTGGCCTCACCAATTTGTCTTGGAAGCCAGGAAATAGTTTCATCATCAAATTTGTGTCACACACCAAAAGCCATTGCCTTTTTCTTACCAGCAATCTCAAATAGTCAGAAGAGCTCACCCTGGTAAATGGCTTTCACACAGAACATCCTCCTGCAACTCAGGCAGCCTATTCAATCTGGAAGCAGAAGGGCAGCCACAAGTGTCCAGAGAGGAAGCTGAGTTAACAATATTTTTTTTGTCAGACATTATTCCCTTTCTTGCTTTGACCTGGGTTTCACCCATAATGAGGTATGGAAAAACAGATCTAACATGGACTCCTCTGCTTCAGAAAATCATGACTAAAAGGATTTTCTTGGTCTTTTGACAGTTATCGCAATGAGAAAGAAAAGAGTAATTCCAGATTAGGTTCTTGGAAATGTGGAAAAATCAGGACACATTTTCTCTACACTAATCTGTCTGTCATTGGTCATCAGATGCAGAAGCCCACAAAGATGCTGACAGATGCGCAAAAGGAGATTGCTAGTATCCTTCTTGTTAGTGCCAATGTAAAAGCAGACAATGCTGGTGACAGCAGCACCAATTCATCTTTTGACATCTAAATATAAAGTAACATCCCTAAAAAATGCAGAGCGACAGTAGCAAGAACACAAACTACTCGTCCTCTGAGTACCAGTACTCTAGGATGCCAGACATCTGCCTAAACTAACTTCTGTGAATTTGGCCCATTGTTTTTAAGTCAGTAATTCAAACTCTACTACAATTTCAATGTCTTAAATGGCTTTTTTTGTTTTGTTTCATTTTTCTGTTTTAAAGACACTTATTCAAGATGTAGATGTTTTGCATCAGATTTAACTATTTCTGTAGTTGAGTACAGATAGATTAAACCACCTCTAAAAATAAGTGCATTCACCCAGCAGCCCTACAAACAATCAGCATAGTGGTGAGCTCAATCCATTAGGATGAATTTAAGCTAAACTTGCACACAAATCATTCAACTGGGCTATCGCTGAAGAACAATTAAACACTAGCATGTTTATCATTCCTAAGCACCTAAAAGCCATATAACCTCTTTTTGTTTGAGAATTAAACATCATGTCATTGCCACAACTTACTTGAAAACCTTTCTTACTACCACCTGAAGACGCTTTTCGTCTCTGTATCTGTGTATTCCTTACAAACCCCTAAGCAACTCTGAATGACTTTTAGGCAGTTTCCGTCTTACGTTTACCTTAAAATTCAGTGTAAGATTTCAAGCAGTTATTCCTTCTAGCTAGAAAAATATGTACTTTTCTTACCAGTTCCAACAAAGGAAAGAATGGACAAGCTAGAAACGAATGTTGCTATGAACTGCATCAAGTCTGTCAGGCATTTAAATTAAATTGATGTAGGATACACTGATTAAATGTAACGAAAAGCATCTTCTAGCATTAGACTCATTCAGTTACCTCATAATTATCAACAAGGAACATTTCCGCACAAGTTCTGTAAACCCAAAACACACTGAAAATATGTAAAAGGTGCCAATATCACCTCATTTTCTTAAACCAAGCAATTCTCACCCCTAGGTTCATTGATTCCTTTGTCACACTTTTCCCCTTCTCTTTTGTTTTGAACTCTTTCCTTAAGAAATAAACCCAGGCCTCGAAACCTTTCAGGCGAAGCGATGTTTGCAAAATGGCATCTTAGGTTTTTGTATTTTCCTCCTTCATGAGCAGGCAATGTTGTCTGTCCTACACCAACGAAAAAAATGTGTCTCTGTTTTTTGGAATTAAACAACATAAGGCAATTAAATATTGAGAAGCAGTCACATGAATGATGAACATCAACCTTCCCATTGGTAATGTGGACGAGGAGGAGCTGAACCAGATCTGACTTATAACCCCATGTCCTAGGCTAGGCCTGAGGATGTCCGTCTCTCGTAGCAAGGAAGCAAGTATTTGTTGCCTGCACAGGTAACATCTTGCCCATGTTCTTTTAGGTGGAAGAAAGATGCTAAGCAGGTGCTTGCTGAACTGAAGGCCGTGAAAAATCAGTTGGCTCTTCACCATAACACCAAACCTAATTCATAGGTTTTTGGCCCCCAAATCCCAAATTGCATGTCAATCCGATTTTGAAAGTTTACGCTTAACGTGTCGGGGGGGTTCCCAAGTATCGCTATCATCCGTTTCTTCCTCATCTTCCTGATCTTCCAGCATTTCGTCTTCCTCCTCATTCTCATCAAACAGCTCTATTCCAAGTTCTAATCTTCTTTGCCTTTCTGCAAACCACTCTCTGACCTGCTCATATCCCATGTGAGATTTGGCTACCAGTTCATCAAGGTCTTGCTCATTAAGGAATTTGTGCTTCATATAGTAGTCCTTCAGGATTGCTGTTCCAGTTTTGAATTTTATGACAGACACACCTCTGTCCCAGCAATTTAACCTCTTGCTTCCTCGAGGCCTTCCCCGAGGCCTCCCTCTCCCCCTCCCTTTTGGTCTTCCTCTCCCTCTCTTCCTTCCAAAGCCTTGGCCATTCAGACTGTTTGCATTGGCGCTCTGGTAATAATAATACCATTTCAATCCACCATTTTTCCAGGCATAGCGCGTATCTCCAAACCAGCTCACAATTTCTGATCTTGGGAGCCCCGTTTCTTCCGCCAGCTTGTTGTATTCTTGTGGAGATGGCCACTGAGTACGGACAAAGGAACTTTTAAGCATGTGCAACTGCTCTGGTGATTTTTTGCCTATTTTGCTTGAAGTGGAACACCCTGATTTTGCTCCTGCTGCTCCATCTCCCACAGATGTTTCTCCAGCCTCTTCTTTTGAGCTGCCAGCATTACTCTCATTCAAGTCAGCTCCCTCTTCTTTCAAGACATTTGATTTCCTTCTTTCTGTAAACCAGGCATCAATCTCTCTCCTGGTCAGTTTGGTTTGTGCTCTTAACCTATTCATCTCTTCATCAGTAAGGACAGGGTTATTAAGAAAACTTGCTTGGAGGACTTGCAGCTGTTCAGCAGTCTTCTCTTTGAATTTCTGCGGGGTGAAATCAGGAAAAGCGCTCCATGATGACTTGCTCTGTGGAGGGACTCCCGTTGGGGACTCATTCATTTCATCGCTTGAATCAATAACAATGGTGGCACATGAATCATTGTTGAGATGAATCCCATGATTATTCTTTGAGTTTCTCTGATTGTAGCGTGTATCACTGAACCACTTTTTGATCTCTCCTTTAGTCAGGCCCGTTATTTTCATAAGTCTAACAATTTCTGAATCTTGAGGAAACTGATTTTTAAGGTAGCTGACTTTCAATTCTGCCAGTTGTTCCTTTGTTTTTTTTGCTCGGATGCCGAAGGAGTCAGGATTCATCAGTGCAGACTCATTTTTGATAGGCTGAGGGGCTGGAACAGCAGCTACTTGTTTGGTTTCTGCAACAGGCTGAGCAGTGTGAATCTGACTCTTCTGTAACTGTGTTTGGTTTGGGACTCCCGCTACAGTCAAAGCTATTGGGGCTGTTACCGGTAACGTATTTGCACCTGCAACTTGAGTGAGAACAAGTCCTGGCTGACCAACTATTTGGCATGTCTGTAAAATTGAAGGTAAACCATTGCTAGCGGCGGAAATGTGTGCTGGAATAACGGTAATTGTCTGTGGCACAGTATGCACTGTGCCATTAAATTGTTTCCTCCTTGCTTCCTCCACTTCTTCTGGCGTCCAGCTCACACCGTGTTTCAGACGTTGGGCAGAAAACCATATTTTAATCTGTTCCTCCGTGTACTTAGCTTGAGTGGAAAGAACAGTGATTTCTGACATGGTTGGATATGGGAATTTGTTGTAGGTGTTAAGCAAAAGAGGATTGTTATCCAAAGCGGTATTATAGGCTGGAATGCTATTTACAGGTATTAGGACTTTTGGAATCAGGTTTGAGTTCTGTGGAGCTGTAACAGCTGTTATAACCTGTGCCACCCCAGGCTGAAGCACTGGTGCTGGAGTCACTACCGCACTAGCCACATCTGCTGCACTGCAAACAACTGAATGGCTTGCTTTTGACTCAGAAACTGCTGGTGGTGGGTTTTCTACTACTTCTTCAGAGTTTGGCTCATTTTCAGTTCCCTTTTCTTCACCAGGAATGTCATCAACTACATTGTGGAAAACAGCAATACGTTTAGTCTCGGTTTTGTTTTTCATCATTTTCATAATAGGAGTTTTGCTAATTGAGATCCCTGATGACGGGACCTCAGAAGAGTCGGCCTGTTCAGCATTTTCTTCTCTAACAAAACTCCCATCAAAAGTGAGATCGTTTACTGTTTGTTCAAAGATTGTCTGATTATTACGTTTCACCATGGTCAATTTAAAATTCTCCTCTCCAGGGTGGTACTTCAAATTATGTTCTGAGAGAGCATCGTATCTTTTGGTAAGGAAATTGCATTCTACACAAACGTAGGATGAATTTAATACTACATTGGGATGTTCTGAATCCACATGAAAAGTAAACATATTGAGATCTGGAGTTTGAAAAGTACAGTATTTACACTCATAACCACCTTCTACTTTATTTGTATTTTTCTGATTGTCTGAATCCACGTACTCATGAACATCCTCATCACTTGTTACGCTCTCAGCTGTAGGGTTATCTGCTGGCGTGAGCACAGGTGGTCCTTCCTCCAAGTCTGATACCATTTCTAGATCTGGATCCTGCTCGTTGGCTAAGACCATGCATGGTGTTGTTGATTTTCGCTTACTTGCCATGCCTGTTATGGGAAATTGATACTGACTGGTCAGAGTCAGACTTAGCTTCAAGCTCTTCTTGATTAATAGTAATGGCTTTCGGTACTTCAAGTCAGTTCTTGTAAAGTCTCGACATTTATCCCATTAGCAGCTTTTCTTTTGTAGTGCAATCAGATTAAAAATAGATAGTTGAGGATGAAATGTTGAGACACACTGTTTTAAAGTCCACATCCACCACCTGTAGCAAAGAAGAGACAGTGGAATTAGTTCAATTTAAAGAGTAACTTCTATTCCGCCACATATTTTGGCTTAAGGTAATTAAGTCCTTTGGGGTTCAATCTGCCACTGTTCATCCCCTGAAACCAGAAGACCCATTCCAAAAAGAGATACTTGAAGTTAAGTTAAGAAAGGCAAAATCCAATCCACTTATTACAGGCTGAAATTTGTTTTAGTTCATGGCAATACAGTGAAAGGCATAAAACATAGCATGGTGTAAAACAAGTAACTTTATGACTGTTCCCCTTTCTTCAGAAGCCTTTTTCAAGGCACAATGCTGAAGTCAGTTGTCCTACATAATTTTTGCAGTTTTGCCTTTGGACTGCTTTGTCAATGCTATGACAACTTCTCTTGACTGGCCTGTGAGCTCAAGTCCTTGCTATCACAAAATCAACCCCAGTATGACACCTCCACTACCAATTCTGTCATGCCTTTCACGTCAGAGGTTGTGAAGGGTCCCAGAAAAGGCAGGTTTAGAGTGTTTTTCTATTGCATTATATATGCAAGTATGAGCATGTGCAGAGCCTTTCTCCCCAAGTCTGAAAACAGGCAAAACAATGCCTTTCTAAGGCACTTTGACAGACAAAAGATGACTATCCTTTCTTCTAGCTCCCCAAATGTCATTCTCCAATTGAAGGCCAATCCCAAACCAATAGAAGTTGATTGCTAGCACATGGCAGTTAACTAAAATCTGTTTTCATGCCTCTATGCATTAACAGGAACATGATTGATTGTGTGAACTGTACCAGAGAGAAAAAGCAGTGAAGACTGATACAGCAAGCAGAAGCCAAACAAAATTATCTGTTCTCTGTTTAGAATTCCTTGTCCATTTCCTACAAAAACTAAAGTACCATCAAATAAAGTTGAGGCCTACAGAAATTCAGAGAATAAATATAATCATAAATAGCATAGACTAGACTGAATTTTATCCCACAGGGGCCACAACTAGTCTGTTGGAAATGATACACAAATTTCTCCAGAGGGTTATAAACTCTGTAATAGTTTTGTTCTTGAAATAAAATCAGACACTGATTTTTCATACCAGAAATCCCATAGGTACGTGCATTTTTACAGTGGAACATCATCTACTTCCCGAAGTGGGGGCATGCTCAAGTTCAAAGGGAATACTCAGTAGCTGTTTTGGAAGGTTTAGAACGGCAACAGCATGTAACAGGTTAAAAACAGAAGGCCTGCTTTGTTCAGGACAAAGTCTTAAAGGAAAAAGAACCGTGTAAAAGGAGGAAAAGCAGTTACAAGAAATGGGAAGGGGAAAAGAAATACTATTTTTCACTGTATGGTAAGATGATTCTTTCTCTTTTGATTATGGGACGGCAGAGGCTGTGGATAGGAAGGAAGATAAATAATCCTTAGCTTCACATTTTTTCTTTAGGCAAAACACAAAAGCGTTCATCCATAGGTGCGACCCAGTGCTGCTCCATAAGCTCTGTTTTTGAAACTGTGTGCCTCACGTCACTTTTTCTTAAAAATCCTCCCCAAATCTTTTTAACAGTCACCCTCCGCACTACTGTGCCTACATCCAAAGTGCACAGCCTGACATGATAGGCTTTTTATGCCAAGGATACGGTTACATGGTATTAAGGACACTGACAATGCTCAATAAATCTTGGGTAATCATCATTCCAGGATGACAATTATTTAATAGCACTGAGGTTGAAAGATACCCTTCTTCCACAAGTTAATGCTGGCAGTCTGTAAAACTGCAAAGAAGTGTAAAAGATATTTATTTTAATGTATATACAAAGTATGTATTGCAGGCCATCTCATTTAGCTTTGCAGTGGGAGAACCATGAAGCAAAGCTAAATGGATCCATTTGTCTCTGTGTCCCGAGGGACAAGAGGTAGAGCATTATTAACCGTGCTGCTTCTCTGTGGGGCTAGAGGACTCTTCACAAAAGACAAACAACTGCCAAGACTCAATGTTGAGCAATGCTCTTGGGGAAGAGCTGGGTGGTATTACCTAATCTTTCTGTGATCGTGAGTAAAATTTCAGAAATGCCAGAAATGCCCATTTTCAAAAGCTACTTAACAGCTAGTTTTGCTGACTGAAGTTGCAGTTTAAAAAGTGACTGTGGTACTTTGCAGTGCGTCATCCCAAGTGCAGCATGTAGAATCTGTAGGCAGGGCAGCCCGAGTGGCCTTAAGGACTTGCTGAGGGTCCTGTTCTGGGATGGCACAGAGCGCAAGTAAAAGCAACATTTGACCTGACATGCAGTGTTGAAGTATGCTTGCGATAAGGCTGGAGATAACGACTAAAATGGGAAACCTGTCCAACAAATCAGTAAGTGTTTTTTTCCAGTTCCCTCATTTACCCAATAGTGTTCACAGTGCCTGTAAACCTACAGGTCCACGTGCAATTGCATCACCTGCAGCCTTTTGGCTAAACCTCTGTATCGCATCTCTGTTTGCTGTGGTTCAGTTTTGCTCATGGTCCACAGGCAGATTATCCTGTCCCTCCACTGTTTACCAATGGAGCAACACATTTCTTTGATGCAAGCAGGTCCCGGAAAAAGAAAGCTGCATCTACGCTCCTCTGACTATGCTATGTAAGATATGTTTGTTTTGGTTTTTGGGTTTGTTTTGTTTTGTTTGTTTGTTTTTAAAAAAAACATGTTGTGATTTCAAAACCCTGCTTAATTCAGGGCTATGAAGAGCTATAACAGTATTCACTAAAATCTCAACAAAGTGAGATGCTTGCAACCCTTCCCAGCCTTCTTTCCTCCACAGACTTTACAGAAACCTTTGTTCCCTTCTCCTTGGTGCTAATGGGATTATTCCACCTGTAGCACCTTGTTTGACATGTTCTCTCAGTTTACCACAGGATTATGAAAACTCACACTTGAGCAGTTTATCAAACCACTTATGCATCACCCTTGTACTTCAGTTCCTCTAAACCACCTCTCCTGTAACGCTTACAGGAATGCCCTGTGGGACCTTGTCATGTATCTTGACTTCAGTAACGTGTGCAACATCCCATTCCAGTAGGCCAATTACTCCAGCAAAAAATGAAATCAGATTGGCTTGACATAGTCTAGTTTTGACCAATCCACCTTTTTAAGAACATTGTTACAATCCTCTAGACAGATTTTTATTAAATTCTTCCTGTATTGTCCTGGGAACGAAGATCCTGTTATCCTCTGCTCATGCCTCTCCCTCATTTCAGAGTAGGTACTATGTTTGCCTGTCTGAAGTCCGCTGAGACCTGCCCCCATCCTCCATGAATTCCTGAAGATCATCACTAATGGTTCAGAGATTGCTTTGGCTTGTCCCTTACATACTTTAGAGTTGAATACATGGCTCCATATTGTTTAAGATTTTCTATTTTTATCTAGATTGTATTTTTATCCCTCGCTGTTAATATTGAAAGTATATTGTGCAATTTGGTTCATAATGAAATATTTCAGGTGTTTGCTTTACGTCAAAACAGCATTTTTCAATGAAAGAATCTAGACAAAAACTTTCAATTAGTTGCATTCAATCTCTCAAGACATTCATCACTGCAATCCCCTTCTGTAATTTTACCTCAGATTTTCATACAATTGACATTCCTAAAAAAAATAGCCCACAAAACAGACATTTTTCCAGGAACATAAAAAAGTAAGTACAGGCATATTTCTTTGAAGGTTCAGGATCACAGACCATGAACAGTTAATAATCCCAATTCAGTAATAATTATATTAAGACAGATTTATCCTCTAGCGTGGAATTCAACATTTAAAGTCGTCTCTACAGCAGAGTTGGATAAAGATTTATAAAAATATTTTCTAAATGCAGGCAGAAGCCTTCTGACCCTTTGATTATAGTTTGATAAGAAAAAGACAAAGGGTTGACATCAGAAGACACACCTAAAAGAACCTGTTGCTAGGACAAATTTTTTACCCACCTCTTCCTTCCCTCCCCCAAACAGGAGTAGCTGATGCAGCAAGAAAATAAATGAGATTACAGAAATTGTTCACTGTGTGTGCAGGCTGTATGCTTTATGAAAAGGCATTTCTCCCTGCTTGCTGTGACATTTCCATCCCGCATGCAGGAAAAGCGTGTCAACAAAAAATCCAAACCCATATAATGTGATTTTAAGAATATGGACAAACAGGGTGGCTCAGGAGATGATGAAGCAATAGAAACTGCTTCTAACTTTTAAAGTCACCTAGATTCCAAATTGCCTACAATCTCTCTCAAGACAGAAAACATTGTTTTGTCTTCTTACAGCTTCTGATTAATCTATGAAAACATGCAACTGTCAATCCTTTGTTTAGCCTCTTTCTATTACCATTTATTCAGAGTAGATGTACCCATGTCAAAAACCATTCTGCACAGAGCTCAGTATAAGCTAATCTGCTCTGATCTGCACTGCCTCTCACCGAAAATGGTGAAGGACTTTGTTTTATGGTACCATTTTCTTAAGTTGTTCATTATCTGCAAAGTTCAGAGGGCATTGCTGCTTATGACTCCAAAATAAAGCCAACTCTCTATCTAAACCCTGCAATATTTACATTTGATTCCCATTTTGAAATGACGTCTGGTTCTAATTCAACATGGGAGCAAAACTTGTCAAACTGATTTCAGCAGGACTTCACGTGTACTACAAAGACAAGGGCATGCTTAGGGTCCTTGCCACATCACAATTTGTAATGAGGGAGGCATGTACCAAAAGCTACTGTACTGCCTGCCCACACACAGCTTCAGGGTATGCCAAAGCCAGACCCATGCTGGAGCACTGGGAAGCAGACACGAAGCCCAGTGGAAGCTGAAAGGAGCCTGCCACAGGACACATGACCAGACTTTCTCAGTTACCTCCTATCCCCGCTAGTTTTAATGGGTAACGAGCAGGTTCCATCAAAGTGAACCTCAGAATTTCCAACTAGAAGTGACCACTAAATGACCTAGATTATCTTTCCCTATTACAAAATATCCCCCAGGTACCTCTACAGTGAGCACAGTAACTCGTGCCATGGCTTTTGACAGACAAAGCCATAACCAGCTGTTATGTCTGATCATATAGAAGCTACTGATCAAACATGACAAGTACTTAACAATCATGGATGCACTGACAAAGAAGTACCTTTAACATATATGGTGCGTGTCTCTGCTCCTCAGTCACATAAGCACGTATTTTCTACGTCATCTGGTCACTTTGACAGCTAAACTTCACATAGGCAGGTTTGTTTTTTTTTTTTTCCCCTCTAAAGCGTTCGAGTTGTGAGCACTCAGTACTTTTAAGATCAGACAGCTCTGCATGATTATTCTTGAAAGCAAGTTTCAGACTTATGTAAACGTTCATCATACCCAATAAAACAGCAACAGAGTTAGGGATACTTTTTTTGCATAGTTACAGCTCTGTTTTGTTTTGCTTGCTGTGCTGTTACGTGGAAAAAGGAAAGGAAGAAGAAATAAATTATTGACATGAAAAGATTTTAAAATGTGTTTTGGGTTGAATAAATATTTAATTCAACACCCAAAATGTTTCATACTGGCTTTTAAAAAAATAGAACAGTAAAAAATGGTTAATTTTAAAAATTGTTTATCAAAAAAGTTTCTCCTTAAAACATCAAAACAAAAGGTTTTATTCTCCTGGGATTTCCTTCTTTAAAATGAAACAATCTGGCACAGACATGATTTCACAAAATGTTCCTTTTGACTTGAATCTACATTTTTTTTTCCCAGATGAAAAATTTCTAGAGATCTTCATTTTCCCAGGCCCTAGACTAGTGCTGGAAGTACAAGACCTTCTTTTTACTTCCCGGAGTTTGTGTCCCCAGACACCTGTCAGCTTCTTCAGAGACCAAAGCAACAGTCCTACAGATGGTCTCCTTTGCTAGATAGCCCGACTCATTCTCTAATCATCCCTCATGCTATACAGGAACCCCCGCGCTTTTAAAGGTGACACAGCTCAGCACAGATTGTCTCGCTCTCCTCTCCCCCTCCTCCACTGATTGCAACTAACTGTATGCGGCCTCGTCACATTGGAAACCAGATTTCAAATCGGCTGCTATCTGCTTTCATTAATATTTGCTTGTCACCGTAGCAAAATGATATCTTCTCAACAACAATTAACAGTCTTGGGAGCACTCTATGCTTAAACATGTGGGACTAGGTCTCAGGGCTTACCAGCTCCCAACACTTTTATACCTCCGGCTAGGCCAGTGGCATTTGCAGGAGCACAAGAAGCAGCAGCAGCTTAAGGACTACACTGATGCATGCCAATACAATAACCTAGATCGATGGAGGAAGAGACTCCATTTAGTACAGGTGGTTTAAAGCAGCCTACAAGTGTGCATGATGGGCATAAAAGCATGATCAAGAGCAGACAACAGAACATCCAGCAAATTCTACCTTGGATACAAAAAGGTGGCGATAGATTATGAGTCATAATTGTGCCTTTAAAAAAAAAAAACAAAACAAAAACAAAAACCAAAAACCAGCGGAATGCACTTCTCAGACCTCAGGGCTAGATCCTTGCCAAATTTCAAGTTTCTATGTCAAATGCCTGAGGCACAGTGCTGTTCAGAAAAAGAAAGATAATACAGCTTTTACATTGAGATTGCCTCTCTTCCCCTCCTTGCTTCCCTCCCCACTCTGTAAATTCCACTCTTGAACCAGCTGAATGTTCCCCCAAAACTCACTGAACACAGAACAAAAGCAGCCTCCAAAAAGAAACAATGTATGAGAAATTCTCATTTCAACAATTGTAAGAAACTGAAAACAAGGACTTAAAAAGGACTCACCAGGTGACACTAATACGCACTCCTGCATGCTCCGCAAGTACACACAGACTTGCATACACCAGGATACAGACCCATAATTCAAGTAACTTGTAAAGGATCCCAAAATACTTGAAGTATAAACCCAGTGTTTGTATGAGCCAGTGTTTTATGAACACGGAAAAAGCAAGGACTTGGAGCATCACTTGAAAAGCAAAAAAAATTACAGGATCTAGGTTAGAGCATGTCAAGGTGAAGACTTTAAGGCACATTATCAGGGCTGCAACTACTATTTAGAGCCTCCTCTACCACCTAGGCCACCATGGGCTTTTGCCCACACGTGCTTCCTTAGAACCTCTTCTGCATGGCCCAGACCCACCTGCTTCCCACCCTATGCCTTCTTTAAAGGCTCCTCCAGTCTCTTAGGTCTGCTGCCACTTTGTGAGAAGGTCAAGGAGCGCAGAGTGCATAAAAAGTCCTTTATTGTCTTTGCCACATGATTTGCTTCTCCACTTAATAAGTAAAAAATGTGACTTTGGAGCTGATCTTTTAAAAGGTTTTTGTTTGTTTTATTTTTTTTTTAATGTGGCTCCAGAATGCTTCCAGTGTCATATAACAGCTTTACGATTGTAAGCTGAATCACATAAATTAAGGACAGACAAAACCAAGAATTCACCTAGTCCCTACTGACAGACTCCCTCCTACCAGTGAGATGCAGAAAAAATTTGTGTTCATGCTTGCAAGCACAGCTGTTCTTACAGAAGTTCTTCAGGATGTTATCCTCTGACCTGACCCAACCAACACTGGTCATGCAGCAGCACTTTCACAACACAAATACAACACTTAAGTTTCCCTCTCCATATTCAGGGTACTTGGTCACTGCCTTTAAGTGCCAGTATTCCCAGTGCAGCCCTAAATTACTGCCAGGACCAGGGTGAGACTGTCAAGCTAGCTCAGGTTTACCTGCCTCTCACTGCAACACCAACATACTCTTGGTCTGCCAGAGATAAACATCACTTTAGGGGCATGATGATGGTAGAGTAACAGCATGTCAGCACTGGCGAGGAACTGTAAACAGTTGTCTGGAGAGGTTGTGGAGATCTGCTGGGAACTTTTAAGGAATTTCCATGCTTGGAAGTTTTCAAAATTTGGTAAGAACCCAAACAACCCTATCTATCTTCACAGTTAACTTTGCTTTGAGCAGGAGGCTGGACTAGATGATTTCCAGAAGTCACTTCTACTCTAATTTTTCTCCACAGGATTTTGGGATGTTTCAGCATGTAACTAAAAGGAAGGAAGGCAGCCCGAGCTGTCTGCATAAACAGTCTCTGCAGGTCTCAACTATCTAGTAAAATACCACTGTGTACCAAGTTAACCTTTGCAAAAAGCAAAGCATTTTTATTTGCAACAGTGACCTGACTCCAACCCCCTGCTGAGTACTGTACTGTACTCCTTAGATGCTCCTGCTGATTTCTGTGGGACATAATGTCTTATTCTGTGTGTGACAAAGACTGATTCCCCC
>VFFE01008944.1:2845511-2995473 GCA_008921705.1 Burhinus oedicnemus | reverse complement strand
GGCGGGGAGCGGCG
Organism: Burhinus oedicnemus; assembly: GCA_008921705.1. NCBI lineage: Eukaryota > Metazoa > Chordata > Aves > Charadriiformes > Burhinidae > Burhinus > Burhinus oedicnemus. The sequence continues at coordinate 2,995,459 of VFFE01008944.1, read as the reverse complement.
GCGGCAGCAGCACAGCGCCGAGCACCGGGCCGCCGCCATGCGCCTCCGCGCCGCCGCCGCCGCCCTCTGCCTCTGCCTGCTGGGCGCCTGCCGCCTCCGCCGCGGGCTGGAGGCCGCCGCCGTGCGCGGCCCGTCGGCGGCCGCTCCCCAGCGACCCTCGGCAGCCGCGCCTTCCTCCTCCTCCGCCTCCTCCTCCTCCTCCTCCGCCGCCGCCTCCCCCTTCTCCTCCCCGCCGCGGAGGGACGGGGCTCTCCGCAACGGCACCGTGGTGCCGCACCACTACATGGTGGCCCTCTACCAGCGCCTGGCAGCCCGCCGCGCACCCAGCCGCCGCGCCGACACGGTGACGGGCTTCGCGGAGCGGGCGCGCAGCGGTGAGTGCGGGGCGCGCAGCTCTCCGCGCAGCGCCGCGCAGCGCAACGCCCGCGGTGGGGCAGGGGAGCCGGGACGGGCCGCCCCGCCGGCACCCCGCCGTCGGGCGGGAGGGATGGGAATGGGGATGGGCTTGAGGATGGGGCTTGGGGATGGAGATGAGTTTGAGGATGGGGCTTCTGCATGAATTTGGGCTTTGGGATGGGTCTTCTGCATGGGTTTGGGCTTTGGGATGGGGCTTCTGCATGGGTTTGGGCTTGGGAATGGGACTTCTGCATGGGTTTGGGCTTTGGGATGGGGCTTCTGCATGGGTTTGGGCTTGGGGATGGGGCTTCTGCATGGGTTTGGGCTTGAGGGTGGGACTTGTGCGTAAGTTTGGGCTTGGGGATGGGGCTTCGGCATGGGTTTGGGGATGGGACTTCTGCATGGGTTTGGGCTTGGGAATGGGACTTCTGCATGGGTTTGGGCATGGAGACAGGGCTGTGCATTACTTTGAGAATGTAGGGACGCGATTGAACACGGGGATGGAGCTTGCACGTTGGTCTGAGCACGGTTTTGTACCTTGGATGGGGTTGAGGATGGAGTTGTGTGTGGTTGTGCATGAGGATGGGGCTTGTGCGTTGGTTGGGGAACGGGGTTGTGCATTGGTCTGAGCACGGGGTGGTTGCCGGGGATGGGGTGGCACACGGGGATGCAGATGGAGCTTAACGCGGTAGGGGCTGTGCAACAGTTGTTTAACGCGGATGGAGCTGTGCATGAGTTTGAGCGTGGGACCGGGGATGAAGACAGGGATCGGGGACGGGGCTGTGCGTGGGCGTGGGGTTGAGGTAGCAATAGGAATAGCAACAGGGGTTGTGCCTGGAGCTGGGGAAAAGCGTTGCCGATGGAGATAATTATGGAGCTGTGCATGATGATCGGGGATGGAGACGGGGTTGCACGTGCAGTCGGGGTCGAGGATGGCTTTCGGGGCTGGGGATGCGGTTGGGAACGGGCTGCGAGATGCAGCCCAACCGGGACAGGGCGGGCAGGGGTGCGGGCAGCTGTAGGGACCCCCCCTCCACCACCTGATGCGCTGCCCGGCAGCTGGGACCGGGGCGTGCGGCGCAGTTTGGGGACGGCTTCTCCGCGCAGCATCCCCTGGACAGGGAGGGAGAAACCCCGCCAGAGCCTTTTGAGCCCGGAAAAAATCCGTGGGGCACCGCGACGGGCCGGGCCGGGGAGGGAGCGCGGCCGCGGTGCTCCGTGGGGAGCGGCTCAGTCCCGGGCGGCCGCGGCGCTCCGGAGCCGGCTGAGCTCGGCATCGCGGTCCCCTTCTCCCTCTTCCCTCTCTTTTGCCCCTTTCGTACCCGCGGATCTGATGATAATAATCAAACACATCTACGGAGTTAAAGATATATTTTTTAATATATATGTGTATGTACATACATTGCGCCCTGCCGGGGAAGTTCGCTCGGCTGGGGAGAAAAAAAATAAAAACGAATAAAATGAAAATACAAACTGAAAAGTAGCCCCAGCCTCCCCCCGTGCCTGTCGCCGGCTGTCCCGGGGTGGGAGAGCGGCGGCTGGTGGTGCGGAGCCCCCCGCAGCCCACCAAAGCCCGTCCCCAAACCCATTCCCAAACCCAGCAGTGGCCGTATCCTGCCGGCAGCCTTTGCAGGGAGATTTTTGCTGAAAGCTGGTGGGGAAACGGCGTGGGAGCTCGGCGGGACGTGGGGAGGATGCTCCGATGGGAGGGTGGACAGTGCCCGGCTTGGGAGAGCCGGGGGAAAACTGCGCACGGATCCTGGGTAGTTTCAGTGCGAAAGGAAACCAGATGAACTCTTCAAAGGGATCTCCTTATCTGCTCCTCTCAGGACTTTTAGATCTGCTTTTACAATAAAAATAAAAATAAAAATAAAAATAAAAATAAAAATAAAAATAAACATAAAAATAAAAATAAACATAAAAATAATAGCAAATGACGGGGAGAAAAATCTTTGCGCCCGGAGGCTGCAGGCTGCAGCCCGGCGGCGCTGCCCGCGGGGGGGGCTGCGTTGGGGGGTGTCGGGCAGGACTCTGCCGGCAGCGGGCACAGCAGCAATGTTTGCAGCGTGCCCAGCTCAAGTTTCTTGTTGGAGAAAAAAACAACCCTCCCAGAACTCATTCATCTCTTCTCCCCAACCCCACCTCCTTTGTTGGTTTTTTTTTTGTTTGTTGTTGGTGTTTGGTTTTTTTTTTAATTCACATTAAGTATATTTAATCAGTGCCAGAAACTGCGCAAATCTGTGTTTGGGCTTTGGATCTACCAAAATTTTGGATCTACCAAAATTAGTGACAAATTGAAGCTGGGCTCACTTTCAGCTTCTGGGAGTGCCTCTGTCAGACACCCCGAGGCACAGCGCCTGCGTCCCTGTCGTGTGAGCCTGTGCTGCGTGCGAGGGAAAATGAGATTTTTCACAGCATTTTACTTGGCGTGGCTGAGGCTGGGGGAGGGTGGGTGGGTGTGACACTTAGGGCAGAAGAAATCGGTGACAACCTGCTGACTGGCGATGGGACTGTGCCGCCAGGTTCAGACGGGGCTTCTGTGCCAAAACAGGATAGCGATGCAGCTGGGGGCCCTGAAACACCCAGGAGGAGGCAGAGAAGCCACCTCTGGCCGCGGGGAAGAGTGCTGATGAGACGCCACTTGTTAGGATTGATTCCTCCCTCCCTCCCTCCCCGGCTTCTCCTCCCCATTTTATTATTCTGGTGCCTCCAGCCAGGGTGACACTCCCAGGCGCAGGGCACACAGGCTGTGTCCCCGCTGGGATGCTCAGCGAGCCTTGCTGCAAGGCCATGATCTCCCCCGTTAGCTCTGTGTCCCTTGCCCCTGCGTAACGAGAACTTGGATTCAGCTTGCTGGGTTTTTATAATTTTTTTTATTATTATTATTATTTTGTTTTATCTCTTCCAGATGCCTCCCCGTCCTCCCCTGAGCAGCGATACCTCTTCGACATCTCCAGCCTGCCTGAGGCAGAGGAGGTGACGGGTGCTGAGCTGCGGGTCCTGCGTGCCCTCCCCGAAAACCGCAGCTTGGCCCTGTCCCCTGAAGGCACCTTCCACCACCTCCTCCTCTCCACCTGCCCAAGCCGGGACGGCGAGGAGCCCCGGCTGCTGGACTCCAGGGCTGCAGACGTTTTGGACGCAGGCTCCTCCAGATGGGAGGTGTTTGATGTCTGGGAAGCCCTGCGGGATCGGAGGGAGAGATCTCTCTCGGGCAAGCTGCTGTGCTTCCTGCTGAGGATCGTCTCGGATCAGTCGGGGCGGCTCCTGCCCCCCCGGCAGCTGGGATTCAGCAAGCCCCGGCCACAGCCCCATGAGCGAGCCCTGCTCGTGGCCTTCTCCCGCACCCAGAGGAAGGAGAACCTCTTCAAGGAGATCCGGGATAAGATCAAGGCTCTGGGCAGCCCCCCCTTCCTGGAGCCCCCCGATCCGGGCCAGGAGGCATACCCCAAGCAGAGGAAGAGACGGACCACCATTGCCACCCGGTCTGGGGGCAGAGGCCACGGGAAGAAGGCGAAGACTCGCTGCAGCAGGAAGCCCCTGCACGTGAACTTCAAGGAGCTGGGCTGGGACGACTGGATAATCGCTCCTCTGGATTACGAGGCGTACCACTGCGAGGGGGTCTGCGACTTCCCCCTGCGCTCCCACCTGGAGCCCACCAACCACGCCATCATCCAGACCCTGATGAACTCCATGGACCCGGAGTCCACCCCCCCCAGCTGCTGCGTGCCCTCCAAGCTCAGCCCCATCAGCATCCTCTACATAGACTCCGGCAACAATGTGGTTTACAAACAGTACGAGGACATGGTCGTGGAGACATGTGGCTGCAGGTAGCAATTTCTGCAGCTCTCCCCCTCCTCACCCTGCCCTGCTCTGCCCAGCAGCCCTGCCCCATTTTATATATATAAATATAAATATATATATATATATAATATATATATATATACACATACACATTTTGGTGTGTGCCTTTCTAAAAGCCAAGCTCAGGGCAGGTGTCCCCTGCCTTCCCGGGGACACCGTGGCCATGAGCCTGAAGGGATGGGGGATGCCCCCCCCCCAGACATCGAGGCTGTAAATTGGCCTCCCCCTGGACCCTCTCAAAGAAAGCGTGACCCCCACTACCCACGCCGTGTTTCCCAGGGCTCAGCCGGGGGCGATGCACTGCGGTGGGAGGCCAGGCTCCCCGCTCGGAGCTGCCCCAATCTCCGTGCCTTGCCTGCTCCCCCCCTGGGGAGGGGGGGAAACAGCCCAGCAGACCCTCTGGGGGATGCCTGCTCAGCCTCCAAGCTCTGCCTGATCCTCTTGGTTTGCCCAAGCTGAGCTGACACCTTCTTTCCCAAAGGCTTTGGAAAATGCCTGGCTAAAATTGTCTTGGGAGGGTGGGGGGCTACCCGGGTGGGGGGGACAGAGCAGTGGCTGCAGCGTGGAGGCCAGCATCACCCTCTGGCTGTGATGGTGTGGTGGAGGGGAGTTGGGAACGCTCTTTTCAGTTCAAGGAGTTATTCTGGCTGCCTTCAAATGGCTGCCTTGGGTTTGTGGGGGGAAAAACGAGGGATCCATGGGAATTACAGGAGGTGGAGAACCTGTGGCCATGAGAGGTTGAAATCATTTGGTCCAGACCTGTTTGCAGTGTGGAGAGATTGGTGAATCTGCTGTTGGGGATGGGAAAGATGGTCCCCATAACTGGAGGCCAAAGCGAGAGTCAGGTCTGTAGTAGAGCTCGCACTCTCAATGGAGATGGGAACAGCCCTACGAGGTGTTAGCTGGGAATGCCATGGCTCTGCGTGGTCTGAAGTGCTGGCATGGGCACTGCCACCCTTTGCTGATGTCCCACAGGAGGTACCCGCCGGTCGGTCCTCTGCCTTTCCAGCACAAAACCCCATTTCCAGGGCACACTGGGCACCTGGCATCTGGCCCAAGTCATGTAGCCGTCCCCAGTGTGTCTGGAGAGAAGCAAAGGTCTTGAGTTCCCTGGGGAAGAGCCATTTCGCTCCGGTTCTTCTTTTTCCAAATAATCTCTATAAAAGCGCTAAGCTCCACCCTACCTTCCCTTGGCGCTGATTTCCCAGTAAGCTCCATCCCCGGAGCTCCTGCCTCTCCCAGCTCTGTTAAGGGAGCCTGGATCCGCCGGGAACAGGTATTTCCCACGTAAATGGCTGAATGCCAGCCTCGGAGACTGCAATGTAAACCAGGGCGCTCTGACCCATGCTGAAAGGGCTACAGGATTTTAGTAACTTGGGAGCTGAGTATAAATTATGCCTTTAAATCAGAGAAGCCTTGCATCCGCGCCAAGGTGCGTTTTGGATGCTGGGAAGTGTTTCTGCTGCACCTCGGTGGTATTTGGTACCAAACTTCATCTTCGTGGCTGGGTTGACTTAGACCAGAGATGTATTTGCACAGATTTTGCTTTTGATGGTTTGTTTTTTACTGGTGGTCAAGGTTTTGGTGTGTAAACAGCAGTGCTCATTAGCGACAGTAGTTTGCTTTTGGGGGAGATAAATCCCCACTGGAAAACGTGGGTTTTTTTCTATGTAAAGCCAGTTGTCCTCCATCACAGGGGTGTTCTGCTAGGGAGGGCTGAGCTGAGCCAGGGCGGAGGGGGGTCACCTGAAAGAGCTCTCTCAAGATCCAAATGATTTCAAAGGTCAGGAAAGCCTCATGGAGGGTCCAACAGCCCCCAATAAAACAGTACAAGGGCAGGGAGTAAACCGTGCACATCAATAATGGTGATATCCACTGGCTTAAAGGCCCCCAGCCTCGGCTCCATCCTCGCCCCGCTCAGGTCTGCTCTGCATCCTCAGGCTACGGCTGGTGGCAGCTCAGGGGAGAGAGTGTGGTACCCATAAGTCTCGTGTAACCGCCTTGACACCCATGGAGCTCCTCTGGCTTTACATCCACGTACCTGAGAGGAAAATCCAGCTCCCTACCTCAACGTGAATGTAAATATATATTAAAGATGATATACCCATACCCAGGGGGATGTTCAGAGATGGAGGTTAGCGGGGGAGAGGTCCATGCCGGTGGGTTTTCTCACTGTCAGCATTTGGGGAGGGCCAAGGTGCAACTAGCGGGTGAGGAGAGGGCGGCAGGAGGGCTCATGGCTCTCGCGCAGGCAGTTAGGGGAAGGAGGTTGGCGTGAGCAGCGCCGGAGCAGCTTGCTCTGGAAACTCCGCATCATTTATAAAGTTACCAAGTTTTCAAAGTACCTAATTTTTCAATCGCTGTTGGTTGCTTGCTAGTTTTTCTCACTGCTGAGACAATTTTTTTAATGCTTTCATTTATTTTACCCTGTCCCCTCCCTCCAAATATTTGTGGTGCAGGTTCGTGGGCAGTTCAAATCCAGGCAAGATATACATAGGTCCTGGCAGCCCCTGCTAGCTGGTGGCTCTTGTGAGCCTCAGCCGAATGGGTGGCCTGAGACCTGCTCCTGTGGGACCGTGTCTGAGTGGGTGCCAATGCCAGTGCCCCCCAGTTCTTGTGGCTCTTGTTCAGCCACAGCCACAGGGGACAGACAGACAGACAGACAGAAGTCACCTCAAGTCTGGAGGTGGTCGATGGAGAGCAGGGTGATGGGTTGGGTCTCGCGATGCTTTACCCTGACCCCGCTGCTGGGGCACTGAGCGCTGCTGGGGCTCTGCCCCGAACTCCGCAGTGGCTTTGCTGGCCCTGGCGAGAAAAGCTGTGGCTGAGTCGCTGCAATTTCGTAGCCTGGATCGCTACGATAAACAAGGAGGGGGAGAAAACGGGGAGCGCACAGAGGCTGCTGCTGGCAGCGATGCCATCCATGGTTTTGCCCATGCGGGAACCAGTCCTGGCTCTCCTGGCTACAGGTACCTCTCAGTACTTAAAGGGGGCCTACAAGAAAGATGGGGACAAACTTTTTAGCAGATCCTGTTGTGATAGGACAAGGGGTAATGGCTTTAAAGTAAAAGAGGGAAGATTCAGACTAGTTATATGGAAGAAATTTTTTACAATAAGGGTGGTGAAACACTGGCATAGGTAGCCCAGAGAGGTGGTAGATGCCCCATCCCTGGAAACGTTCAAGGTCAGGTTGGAGGGGGCTCTGAGCAACCTGATCTAGTTGAAGATGTCCCTGCTTGTTGCAGGGGGGTTGGACTAGATGACCATTAAAGGTCCCTTCCAACCCAAACTATTCTATGATTCTGTGTTTGGTGGCAGAGCAAACTTCAACCTCCTGGTGTGAGGCCAGCGGCAGTGTGTCCCTTTGCGTTGACACCCGTGGTGACACCGCCATGCCAGCTGCTCTTTTAAGAGAGCGTCTGTTCCTTTCTTGGGCAAACAACCTCCGGAGGACAACAGGAGGGTGAGGGGTGGCATTGGACCCTCTTTCTGCTTGCCTAAGGGGACAGGGGAGGGCAGCTGCCTGCCTGGGGCTGCTCCGGGGGGATGTGTATGAGCAGGGCAAAGCTGGAGGGGAGCAGGGCTGGGCCACTCGGTGGGTAACTGTGCTGCCGCCACCCTGGGCAAGTGTATTGGCCACAGCACTCAGCGGTCATGTTGCTCCCGGAGGAGTATTTCCAGAGCAAAAGCCACCAGTCCTCCCTTATGAGGGTGGACTTGCAGCAAGGGCTGCCTCTCCGTCTCCCTGCAGGTTCAGAGATTGCACCCAAACAGTGGGATTAGGCTCAGGATGCAGTTGTCGGAGCCATTGCAAATGGAGACGCTGAGCCCCCAGTGGGGTGCAAAAGCCTTTCCCAGGCAGGGAGGTTCCCACGGCTGAGATGCTGCAGCCCTGTCGTCTTGGGGAGCGATGTAGGGATGCTCTGTAAAGGGCATGGAGGAGTAACCCAGCTGCAGGAGGGCAGTAGCCCAGCCCAGCGCCCGAGCCTCAGGAAAAATGAATTTCTGATCAGTCACCTCTTGCCTGAGCTGATTTTTGGGCACATACAAGCATTATAAATAGGAGACTAGAGGTTGAACATGGACAAATGTGAATTCAGTAGGCTCAGAGTGATTTTAATGGATAATTATAGGTTCTCAATCTGCAGTATTTATACAACCTTTCCAGTTAAAACCCCCACAGTTTCCATGCAGAGTATTTTCTCCTGGAGGATTTGTTTGACCTTCAGCACCATTTTTATCTGCAGGATATAATTACAGTGAAGCTAGAAATATTAAGCATTTGAAAAGGACTATGTATCTATGCTTAACTGGCTCCTTCCCCATTACATGAGAGCGTAATTTGCAGGAGCAGGGAAACTTGCAGAGCGATCCCATTTGACTTGGAAACACTAGGGCTGCGATTTGAGGAAGCGCACGCGATCGGGATAGGACTGCGTGTGCCTTGCCTTGGCCTCCTTGAGGTCTGTAAAACTAAAGTCTCTGCTTAAGCCACTGCTTGCAGTGTGTCCTGAACCCCCTGTCCGGTGGAGTCCCATAGCAGGGATGGTCAGAAGCAAAATGGCTTTATGCCCAGTTTAACTGCCTGATGACCAGGGGTGCTTCTGGCCTAGAAATAATTCCCAGGAAATACAGATTTTATTCTCTTTCTTTTTTTTTTTTTTTTTTTTTTTTTTAAGGAATAATTGTTTTTTAATTCTCTTAAGGGGATTGTCTAACATTGCCCTTTTTTTTTTTTTACATCATACTTCAAATCCAATGGTAGAAGGGAAATGAGCATCCTCTGGTAGGGAGAAGGAATTTCATATGGAAAAGGCAGCTTGGCCCTGGCATATCTGCATTGATCCCAGCAGCCTTACTTCTGGTCAGCGCTGGCAGATGGAGCCGTGTCCTCTTTGGCTGTTTGCTGATGCTTTGCATACCCGTAAGGAAAAGACTGGAAAGGCACGGTCTCCGATTAAAAGCAAATGCCAAGCCTCGAGCCTTCTGCTCGAGTCTGAGTGCCGGTGACGTCTCTGTCTATTTACACCACATGGATTTTAAGTCACGCCTTGATTACACAGCTCTGGCTGCTGCAGACAATTGGGTAGGTCTGCAGTGATTTGTCGGTCACACTCCCGTTGCAAAACAAGCAGCTCCTTTTAGTGTTGGCAGTTTTAGGTCCTTATCCCACAAACTCAAAAGTGTGTGTTTAGGGAGAGTCACCTGTGCTGGCCCCCACGTAACAGCAGACACATGCGCCGCTGTTGGCAGCAGGGCCCCTCACAGGGGAGAGATGAGAGAGGCTGGGACGCCCTGGGGACCCGGGTCCCATGGGGCTACAGCTGGGCAAATGGAGCGGAGCACCTTGGGGCACTGATGGCATCTTTGGCTTTGCTCTCCAGACTTAACAGGAGTTTTGCCGTGAGCTTTGGCTTGATGTGCTTGTCTGTGACAGCAGCATCTACAGTTATTCACACCAAAAACCACATGACATATGTTGATGTGACAGATATGTCGTAAATACCAATCCACGGACCAGCTCATGCTCACATTGGAGTAAACTTGGTGGGAAATGTCATGGTTTCCTGCTGAGCATGTAGCGAATCCTGAAATACGAGCGCCTTCTCTTTTGTCTGTGTTGGGGCAGCACGGCCACGTGCCAGGGAGAAAAAACCTGAACGGGGTGACGGCAGTGAGTGTCTGAGTATTGCACAGGGGTTGGTACCCAAAATGGGGCTGTGCCACTGGACTTGAAAGACAGTCAGACTGAAGGACTATCACATGCACCTTGGTTGGGCAGTTCCACCAAATCACTTGTTTTGTCCCCTGTCCTGGGTGAAACCAGAGTTGTGGTGTGAATTTTTCACTCTTCACGTCACCCTCTGGGGAGGTGAGTGGGCAGGAAAACCCACATGGGCAAAACCGAGCTCTGGTCTTTGAGAGTGGCATGGTTCTTTTAAGTCACCATCACCAGCAGATAGGAGAGACTATGTGTGTCTCACTGGCATCAGAGCAGCTTCCCTGGCACTGGGGATCCCTTTACGGTTATGTGGGGTCCGAATGGGGATGCTGGGTGGCAGGAGCAGAGTGTGGTGGTGTGCTCACCACTGCGACTGTGTCCTCCATGAAAACATGTTGGGGAGAGGAGTTGGGGAGCAACTGTCCCATGGATGGGGGGTTGCTGATGGTCAGGAGCCTGTGATCTTGCGTGGTGGGGGAGAGATTTTCTGCCCCTCCTGTCTTTGAATTAATGGCTGGTAAAAGAGAGAGATGTTCCAGGAGGCTGGTCTTTGTGACACTCTGAGTTCTGTCATAAGCTGGTTTATGTCTTCCATGGCAAAACCAGCTGCATTCAGGCTCTTTATTCCTAGTGCAGTGTGTTACGAGGTACACAGAGGTGCAAAGATGTCTCTGAAAATCAGTTATGCCCTATCAGCAAGTGTTCTGGACCTTCGAAACACAACCAAAATTGGGAACTCCTTCTAACCCACTGACCAAAGACCCCACCCTCCGTTTTGAAGGAATTTTTGCAGCATTACACCTCAAGACACGTGTCGCCGATGTGGCTGCTTTTTGCTTTTACTAGCACTGGTATTGGAGCAGCTCCCCTGAATTTACCACGTTGGAGAGGAGCCTGATGTAGGTGGTGGTGGGAAGGAGCACGCCGGCAGGCTGGCTCATGTACCGTGTTTAACTTTTGGCTGAGCGGACTAGGGCAGGAAGCATTGAGCAGAAGAGCATTTTCGTGGAGATAGGTATTGAAAAATCTTAAACTGAAGCTTGATCCATTCCCAGAAATGGCTGAAAATGAAACCCAGCCATTTTCCAGTGGTTTTTCAGCAGGTTTTGCTCTTCGTTTTTCTGTCATCACCACTTACTGGTTCATTCGTACATTTTGTGAGTTCATTTTTCTGCTTTGATACTTGTGCCCATACTCTGTGTTTTCAGGACAGGGAGTGTGGAGACTTGCTGTGGTGTTTGGTGGGTGGGGGAAGGGCGAGGGAGGAAAGGCCGAGTCTCGGCAGCAGGAGGCCGGGGCGCAGTCTGTGCCCTCGAGCAGGGGATGGTGAGGGGACGGGTCTGGCAGGGTTGAAGCCCGTGGGAGGAGAGGACCCGCTCACGATGAGTGACACGCTCAAGTGCTTTTCCGATGGAAGGTGGGAGTGCTTGGGTCTCCCATCCCCTCCACTTTGCCATGGTGTCAACCTATGGTGGTGCCACCCAGGTCTCCACCATCAGAGGAATGAGACCTAAAGGCTGGGTCAAGCCTGGTGTTTCATTCATCTCCTCCATCCTGCCTGGAGATGGAGAGGAGCAGGAGGGGAAAAAACAAGAGGGAAAGTTTAGGGCTCCCTTGCTCCCAAGCTGGTCATCCAGGTAGCCGCATGCCAGCCAGGCACTGCTGAGTGCCAAGGGGCTCACGGGAGCTCAGCCATCAGCAGGAGAGCGTGAAATAACAACCACAGGCCAGGAAGGGGATGGTAGCACACAGAAAGGCCAGGCTTTAGTCCTCGAAGAGGTGACAGAGTTACGTGGCCGCATAGGAGGTGATCAGCTGGGGATGGGGCACTTTGTAGGGCAGCTCATCCCCTCCTTGGCCACTCTGGTTACATTCGTCCCACCTGCTGTGAGTAATCAACCTTATACATAGCGCCGAACAAGGAGGGTCTGAGTTTCTGAGGTGCTGACCAGCCGGTGCTCCCCGGCACTCCAGCTGAAGCCACGTTGATGCCGTGCCTTTGCAAATCACGCTCTTACAAACTGAGGAGCAGTTAGGGGCTTTGCCCACCTGGAGTCACTGGCTCCGTCTTGCGCTGCGGCTCTTCGCTGGAAAAGTTGTTGGAGATGCTGCTTGCAAGACCCGAATGGGTGTCTGCGCAGGAAAGACCTGCTCCGCTCTTGGTGCTCCCCGTTTTAGATGCCGGCAGGAGCAACGTCAGCCCTGCTTGCTGGTGCAGTTTGCTAAATCACTACATACCCCATCACCGTGTGCTCTTTTTCTGAAGTCAAGTCAACACTATCCAGAGCTCCTTTGACAAAATGAGCCTCTCTGCTGGTCAGTCGTGGTTTTATTTATATGTTCTTTTCTTTGATTAGAAAGGAAATTATCAAAAAAATGAAAAAGGACTCGCATTTCCAATAGCCGTATCTCTAGTAGTTATAATTTTTGAAGCAATACTCGTATTCCTGTGTGTGCCTCTAAACTATTCATGTATTTGTTCAGCTTTTTCAGGTCTGAGTGTGTGAAATATCTCTGAAGAAGATAGCTCTGTAAGTGGTGGTGTAAATGCATTGTTTGTATGTATTCTAAAGTTTAAATAGATTGTACATATGGGATTGTAAATGAACTGTAAACAGCAATCTATATTTTCTTGAATATATTATATAGCAGTATATATTTGTTAAATAAGTATTCTTGTATACTCTTCAATAACCTTTTTAATATTTTGTACAGATAAGTTTATTAAATATTTTATTGATAAATAGATCTCTGCAAGGTTGTTTTCTTTTGGAGACTTGTGTCTGTGTCCGAAACCAGATGGCTCATTTCAAAGCAACCTTCATAAGTCACCTTTAATTCCTGGGCTATCTAAGATGTTAGAACCAAAAATGAAAAAGCCGTTCATTTTACACTGCCTTCCTTGGCATAATCAGGTATTTTCCAAGAAAAAAAATGACAGAACAGTGAGCGTTTGTGATGGATTTATGAACAAAATGTACATCCCTTTTCTCCCCTGTGTTTCTGAATACTCACCTGCCTTGAGTAGTCGCTACCCAGCTCCAACCAGCCAAACAGGATTCTCTCCATTTACTTGAATAGAAAGTCTTAGAGGCTCAGAAACATTGTACTGAGGGGTAAGTATGAGAGCTAGCAGACTACCCCCTGCCCACATCATGCTTGCGATCATACAAAGCTGGCCCGATGCGTTTGACTTGGGCACAAGACTCCGCCCCTGCTCCCTGCGGTCCTCGCAGAGGGACCCCAAAGCATCGGTCTTCTGGAGGGGCGAGGGAGGAACCTGTTTTGGTTTGGTCTGGTGAGAACATCCCCTTTGGAAATGAGGAAGAAATTACGAATTTCAATATTTGGGATATGAAAAAAATACCTGGAAAAATGTCGTAGAGAGCTATTTTCCCCCAGATCAGGTCTGGTAGTTTCATTCCTGTTAGGTACCACTGGTATATGTGATACATCGCCTGCAAAATTTTTGCCAAAGAATGCTTTTAACTGAAGATTGGTCTTCATTCGTCCATCCCTCCCTCTTTCGAAGTATTTTTTTTTTTAATAACTAAGTAAAGCACCCTGGGACATGAAACCCTTTTGCATTCCTAGTAGATGAACTTTAAAAGTTATGGGACATCCAGAAAGCAAGGAACCTGTGAGATTAGCTTAATCCATCACATCAGATTAATGTGATGCACAATCTGGGAGGGGCTGTCAAATAGCTGTGTAACTTTTTTTCATCTGCTTTCACCAGGACATTACAGTTGCAAAATCAGAAGTTTCAGGGAGAGTGAGTTGCTTTAGCGTGTGCTCCTGCAACGGACATCACCAAAGTGCCTTGGAGACAGCGAGGGAAGGTAGTAGGGTTAAGAATGCCTCTGCTACGTCCTGACCGCATACAACACTGTGAACACGCAGGTGTGGAGTAGGGCACGTTTGGAAGCACAGAAGAAGCCTTGAAGGCATCAGGTATGTGTTTCAGTCACAGCAGAGCAACCTCAGATTTCAAGACCCAGGAGAAACACACGGAGAACCGACTAGAGAGGTTTGCCTGAAAGATTAATTTTTACAACACTGGTATTTTCTAGGCTGTCCCTTCATCTTGAGCACAGCCACACAAACACATGGCTCAGCTGGAGTGAGGCATGGTGATTTCTATTCCCAGTGGCACATGGACTGACACACCAAGCACAAGCCCCTTTTTGGGCAGTATCCTGCATCTTCACACACTCATTTACAGTCACGTTGGCTGAGGGGGTCTTTTGGCACAAGTTCTCCAGCTAGGCACAAGTTCTCCAGCTAGGCACATATTCTCCAGCTAGGCACGTGGAGGGAGACAGGATGGCGTTTGCCAGCATGCCCCCTGCCCACTCTATATGCAGTGTTACAGGAAAGTATTAACAAATTATTTTCAACAAAACAAGGGTGAGAGCAAATGGTTATTCACAGGAATCCCGTCATGTCTTCACTGAAATCAGTGGGAGTTTGCGTTCAGCGGGGACAGGTTTTTAGTCCATAGTACTAACATAGCACTTCAGTCTACTCATGTGATTTACAAGATAAACTAGTTAATCCTCACATATACTCAGAAAACCAAGCATTGTTGTGATCAGTTTATATTTGAGAGAAATCAGAGGCACAGCAAAGACAGGTGAGATGCCCAAGGTCACACACTGATACAATGGCAGAAAAGGCAGATCATTGCTAAAACAGGACACAGTCTGACTTGGCCACCTGGTGACTTAACCCTGAAGCAAATACCTAAGTCCCTTATGTAGTAAAACAATCAGTTGGTGCCTGCCAGGACCTCCAGAGGGAGATCTGGTACACCTACATTTAGATAGCTAAGTTAGACCAGACAAGTAATTTAGACATCTATTTTGGGGGCACTGCTTTGTGAATTAGGGGCAAGTTAGGTGAGCCAGGTCTATTTCGCTTGGAGTGCCAGTTTTCCTCGTAGCACCTAATCCGAAGTCCAGTGAAGTTAGTTTTAACGTATACGTTAACTTCAGCAGGTTTTGTACCAGGCTGCAGCATCTGCTTGAGACTTACCTGAAGCCTCTCACGTACCATCCCATGTGGTTTTCTGTAATGCAGTCCGCTTCAGAAGATCCCTGGGGACATCACTGGGACGTGTGTTTGCCGTGAGGCAAAACTGCAGTCCCAAAGTGTTCTAGTGTGAGAATTTTATCTTATTTTCTGTAACTGATAATAGGCGGGCATGTTTTCTTTACTATGAAAACTTAAATGCTCATTATCACAAAGCGCTAATTCCACAGGGATCCTGCTATGTTGGACTGTCCTATTTTGGTGCAAACTAGTAGGGATACGAGGACAAAAGGAAACTGTCTTTCAGGCAATACTTTTGTACTGAAGCTCTTTTTTCTCCATGTCACCCTTGTTGTCCTAGTCTCAGTCAATCGATCACTTGGGTCTCCCTAAGCCTGTGTGCGATCCTGTTGACTTTATTGAGGCTGTACCGGAGCTGTAATTGGACTTACACGCTCCATTTCACTCTGCGTGCTTAAAATCCTAGGGGTGTTTTTGTGGGTGAAAATACAGGTTCCTTCCTAATAAACACTGGTGAGTTGCAGTACCCCCTGCATGATGCGAGCTGATGATGTTAATGCTCCAAAACATTTATATTCTGTAAATGGTATTCCTGTTTCTAACAAGTAAGATTGGAACGGCTGGATCCTTATGGAATTTTAAGGGTGCCTGTCTGGGAAAAGCAGTCGTTGAGCCCTGACGCTGGAAGAGCTTGTTTTTCCCAATTCCAAGCCATCTCATCTTCATACACAATGATGTCTCTTAATATACGAAACACAGTGTATTTTAGAGTTTGGGGGCTCTAAGGTGAGTTTGTTGAAGATGTTCATAAACCGGGAGAGTGGGTCACCCCCCGCTGCCTCTTTCATTGGGAATTGCTTCAAACAGGGTGGCAAAAAATCTCCTTCGCGTGTCTGACTGGCAAACGCTGCAGTCAGGTGCAGAGCGAGTCAGATGTTTTACACAACATTCTGCATTTTATTAGCTACGGCAAACTGCTTTCCACAACACAACCACTTTCCTGCAAGCACGTTCCTGCAGTAGGTGGAATGGAAAAACCTAGTGCATTTACTGTCAGCTTAAGCACTTGAAAACAGCCTTTAATTAAATCTCTCCCTGCCTGTCCCACCCGAGCGCGCGTGTCAGCCTGTTTTATAGCTAACTTCTGCATGAGGCGACCGGGAGCACCGATGGCTTCTGGCAGCTGCTTTCTCTGCTGCTTGTACTCAAACCCCATCAGCTGTTCCAGAAATATATGCTGGTTTAATAGTTCCTGGTCACTCACAAACGCTCTCTGGGTTCTTATTTTGTAAATGTGCCAGGAAAGAGAACATTTGCCTGCAAGTGAAGAGCCTCAGAAACAGTGTAGTTGGGAGGCTGAGCGTGACCCGTGACCCAGAGTAAAACAAGTCTCTCGGGCCTAGTAAGTTTATCCAAACCCAGTAATAGTTTGAGCAACTTTATTAATGATAACACTGAACATCTTGTTTAAAGCCTTTGCTGGCAATTAGCTAGACCAAAGAAAGGGATGGGGAGTAGATGCACGTATAAACCCATTTTCTGTAAAATAAATACGTAACGACCTCAACTGCAGAGAAGAGATTATCTGTTGTGGCTCATGTACGCAATCTGTCGCCTGTGAGTCAAGAAACTGGTGTTTAGCTTGGAGTCCAACTCCAAATTCTTCACCATAAACACTGGGCAAGCACTCATCAAGCTTCCTGAAGGGACAAACCTCACTAATGCACACACTCTATAGCTCATTCAAAGCAGCAAACATGGAGCTGGAGGGAGCAAAGGGAAACAAACATTCATTATTTTGCAGTGGCTCGGGATAAAAATGCTTACGCGAGTCAGGTGCCTACCACCCACTGATCTTCTCGGCACTTAGCAGATGTCTACATCGCATGTGAAATTTGGGGTTTGGCAAGTATTTTTGTAAATTTTGTATGCATGAAGTAATGAAGAAGGTGAACTAAGACTAAACAAGTTATCAAAATAAAGAATCATGTTACATTTTACCATAAATGTCTTTATTTTTGTTATTGGAGTTGTGTACTTCTTCATAAAAGGTATTGATCTAGCAAAACACTTGAACATGAGTCAAAGTCACTGAAGCTAGCAGGATTACTCGCGTGGTGAGAATTAAGCACAAATGTGAATGACAGAGATTAGGTGCTACTGTGTACAGTCAATTCATTTGCAACAGGTTTCCCAAGAATTCTACAACAGTCTAAAATAGGCAAGACCACACTGTGTTTTCATGGCAAGTTGGCACATTTGGACCATAAGCACTTTTGACACTCTTTGCCTGGGGTGATGGTGAACACTACGGGCTTCAGAGGAGCTGGATTCTCATGGTGTGAGAGCCGCTCCTCTGAGGAAATACAGCTGTGAAAACTAGACCCGTGCTTTTTTGCAATGAATAGAGTAGCAAATTTTCAGATCTTAGCCTTACGATAACAGCTTCTAGGAGGAAAGTAGCAATTGAATCAATATGGTTTTGATAATCTTAGAGAAAATTCCTTTAAGAAAATCGTAAGGCATTATCCTGCAGTAGTTATGGTCATCACTGACCAGATCTAATATCAGTTTAGGTCTTAACGTAGTCAGTAGGATTTATTATAACGGATTAACATTTGTATAAAAGGCATACACAAGTCAAGTACAAGTATTGCTAAATTAATTCCTCATACAAAGTATACGAATAATGCTCTGTAAACAACTGCTTCTCATAGGTGCTTCAGTTTCCAGGCTTTAATAGTTGCTTGTCATCTTTGGTTAATGCAAGATTTTTTCTGTTCTCAGGAGATCCACTACAACAGCCGAACTTTTACAAACCGAGTCCTTGCCCAATGACCGGATTCCATATACTGTGAAGAACAAAAGTTTTGTTCAACCAGATCAACGTGTAAACCAAAACAAATAAGTGAACTGTATTTTTTATGTTGCTAACATACAAACATGTGCATATGTGTGTATATATATATATATATACATGTACATATATATCCAGGTATGTGAACATAGCCCCCTCACTCTGCCCCAGGTAGCACCTAGGCCAACAGATGCATTTAGCATCTGCCATAAGGCCACCCAGCAGGAATGCATGCCAACATCTGGGGGCTGTTTAAACACACACAGACACGTACAACTACGGATTTCTAAAGTGAGCACAAGAATTGTTTTGATCATGACTGAATATGGCCCTGTAGAAAGAAGGAAAGTCCCATGACTGTCCAATAAACAGAATCAGTTGCACGGGCACGGTCCCTTCACTTTGAACGTATCTGGTTCCTTCCCATGCTGCTGCAACCGTGGTCTCAACACTTCTGCCTCGAGCATCAGTATCTGTTCCGTTATGCGGCAGTGTAATCTGAAAATCCACTGGCTAGTCTCAAAAGCTAAACCAGTTCCTGATGCAAAGAAGGTCACTTAAATCCACTGTCTGTCTGAAGGTTTGAAAACTAGTCCAAAATATCCAGAAACTGAATTCTGTTACCAATTGCTCTGAATATTAGTGAAAGATTCAAGGGGGATTTAGAGAGAAGTGGAAGGCGCATATATAATCGTGGAAGAAAAGTAAGGAACTAATCAGTCTTTCTGCATCACAGAGAACATTCTCCAGTACCATTCTCACTAGTACCACATTAAAACTGTTAATAAATCATGTAAGTTAGTACCCAATGCATCATCTAAACTCATTTGTTTGCAAGGGCAGGACTTCCCCTGACTATATTCTGTAGTGTTTTGTTTATTTATAAATGTCTCTATGAACTCCACAGGGAGACTATTTCACAGGTTCATGGCTAGAAAGCTTTTCCTGATGACATTTGGCTCTGTCTCCCTCACATTATTTTCATTTCTAGCTATTGCCTGTAACTTCTGCTGTTATCACAACTGGTAGGATTTTTTTTTTTCCTAGTTTTTTGCTATCTGTAAAGGAGAGGGGTGAACAAATGTGAGGAACAGTACTTGTCAGCAACGTGCTCTGGTCAGCAAGGCTCTGGTTCTCAATAGTAACACCGCATGCCATTTCCTAGGTGCAGCCATGGCACAGTAATAGTCGTTTTCTCACAGTGGACTTACCTAATTTGTGGCTTGGCAGAAAATGTCATTCTTCAGTCCTTAGAGCAAAGAACTGAAATTTAGGCATGCATCAAAACCGGTTTAATTCTTTAAAGTTGCTGAGCAAGCACTGTTCTTATGGACTTCATTAGGAGATCTACGCCACCTATAAGTAGTTACATATGAATTCTGCAATCCATTTTAACCTTTTAATACTGGCACTTTTGACCAGCGTCCTACTACCTTCTCTACAGTCAATAGAAAAATGAAACACTTGGCCATGTTCCAGACAAGACCTCCATATGTATTCCCTCGCTGAGCAGCCACAGTTACCTTATGATATTTTTAATACCCTGTGCAGCACCCTAATTCTGAGACTCGGAGAAACTGCACACCTCATCTGTGCATCTCCCTTGTACTCATCCTGAACTCAGCCTGATCTCTGATTGACCACCAGCCCCATCTGACCTGGAGGAGACAATGTTGGGGTTGTCGTGGGGCCTTGGGCTGTTCTGGCTGTCATGCACCAGGGTTACTTGGATGGATGAGAAATGTGGAGGGGATCAGGCTTTTCACAGCTCACCAGGATCCATTGCCACAGGAGGATTTTTATCCATACAGAGTAGCCTGGTATTTCTTTCTAAAGTAGACCAGCTGGACTGCCCCAAACCCATCCCTGACAGTTCTCCAGCAGGTAAGTGAGGTGGTGGTAACTCAGGTGCACTTGTAGCCACTGAATCTAGCATCAGTGTTGTCTAGAGTGGTAGCAGGCAATAAATATTCTGCCCTCTGCCACGTCCTGCAGAGTTCCAAAGACACAGGATGAAGGTACATCACCATTCAATCAATAAAACTATAATTTGGACCAGCCAGTCTCTCTTTAACTTTCTCTAGAACATCTCAATAGAAAACAAGCCATAATCTATAATAAACAGAAAAAAATAGGACAGGCTCTCTCACAAAAAATTACACGTTCACAAAATAATTACATCGTTTTCTCGTTAATCACTGAATCTGTGTTTATAATTTGGTCAGATCATCCTGTAACCAGTCTGTAATCATGGCAGCCATCTCCTTGCTGGCATCCAGCACAAAGGCGTGGCGGAGCCCTTTTTCACAAAGTCGAATGTCCCCGTCTGGAAAATCCATTTTGATCTCATCGTAGTAGTGCTGTGGACACCAGCTGTCTCCCGTTCCATAGTAAAAAATCAGCTAGAAGACAAAGCATATCAAATCATTAATTTGAAAAGTTACTGATGAGGCAACCAGTATCCAAACAAAGAGCACTGAATTATTTGGAAATAAGTGATGCTTCATTGCCCAACATACACTGTGAGGAACAGCATATTGGTAGTTCTTGGTTGTTTCCAAGTCTGCAATTATGATCTAGTCAGTTAAATGCTCTGTGACTCAGTTTCCTCATCTGTAAAATTGTGGAGAACAATATGGGCTTAACTCGGAAAACAGAGATCTGCTGATGAAAGTCTGGCTGTCTTAAGAAATTTGTTCTTATAGATCAAAACATCTAGTTGTCCATGGAGTCTGTCCCTATCCAGGCAAGCTGCTGTGTTTACAACAGCTATTAGCTGTTTTCTATGTTAGCTTTCTAGCTATTTAGTCAAATAGCGAAATTACCAGTAAACTTCATGCTATGTCCCAGCTGAAGGGGCTAACCATTATGGCTTTCTTCTGGATATAAACTAAGAGAAAGTAGGAGGTTCTGCTACGTTTTTGAGTAGCTCAGTCTTACCAGCATCTGTCAGGTGTGACCTCAAAACACCTCCCTGGTTGGGGCCGTAAGTGGAGGAGCACCTATTTTTCTTAACCTTAGTGTCAGACGTAAACTAGAGGTGATTCACTCAACCACGTCAGAATAATGGCCATTATGGTCATTCTCAGAAGCAAAACTTTTTTTGCTTGGAGAATTTTACCTTTGTGGAGTGCTGCCTGTGTAGAGCACTGGCACCTCCCGGAGATCGAAGACTGTTTTCTTTTGGGTTGTAACATGGAACTAAAATTCTGCCAAAGTCCATTTTGTTTTGACCTTGCCCTAATAACCTTGTTCAATGACACACATGAAGCAGGTGCTACAGGGCCCACCTAAACACGAAAGTCACAAATGCCAGGCTAATGTCATATTCAATGAAGTGTCTTTTCTCTGTTAGAAACACCAAATGTCACTCTGAAGTCGTAATTTTCTCCCATTTTCATTTCAGCTTTGCATGCTATAGCAATGTTTTTCAATTTCCATAAAGTAATTTAAGGGAGAGTGGTTGTCCAAGAGAGTAAAACCTATGGATTTAAAACTATACAGGAACAAGATTAATGACGAGGACTCTATACTAAAATGTTTGAATGCAGGTACCAGAAGGATGTTGATTTCTCAACGTATCACACACACAGCTTGGCCCAGTTCCATTACTCTCATTTGTTTCATATTTCATTTCTGTGGTTCAGTGAATAATTGAGCAATGCTAACATAAATTAGGGGACAAGAAGTTTTCCTTTCATCACAAAAATCTTCAATTCCATCATTTTTGTAGCCATGTGGAATATAAATAAATGCACCCACTGGGGCAGAGGTGGGCTAAGAGCCCAGACTGCATTTCATAAAATGTTACAAGTTTTTTGTCTAAGTCGCTTTTCTCTTGTTGAAGCGTACCCAACTCTTGGACATTACTGGCTATTGGCTGTATCCAAAATACGACGTCTCAGTTGCACAGACACCAACCCAAGTTATACTTCTATGTATACGTAAAACATAGAATATAAATCATTGCATGTTAACAAATATCTTTTGTCACTAATTGCTGGAAACAAGGTATGTCGCTTGCTTTAGCATAAAATTTCTTTTGATCTTGCCTTTGATTCATAAATCACAGGATGTCACACCAGCAAAAATTCTTCAAAAACGCCAGCCTAAAACGTCCAGCTGCATTCAGGCCTTTTGAAAGCCAAACATCTGACTGAGTTATGTTTAACCCTGGGCTCCGTAACCAACAGATACAAAAATAAAGATTATGAAACTGAGAAAAAAAGAAATGGAGCAACTCCAGTTTAATGGATTAGCCCTTGTATTAGATATTTTAATAGGCTAGTCATAGAGTCTCATCACATGATCATTTAGAAAAAGATGAAAAGTCATTTACACTTACAAAGGTGGATAAAATACTTGGCTTAGTCTGCCTGAACTGCAAAATGGGCCGTTCTCCAGGTAGGGTTGTAAACTTGAGAATTCACAGATTTGGAAATACCTAAACAAAAGATTTATGTGCACTCTTAGCTTGCCCCTGGTATATCTGCGTTAGTTTAATCTTTCATTGCGTGATCCAAAGGATCCTTGACTCATTCAGTCCACTGACAGGATGATGTTCAGCTGATGAGCTGCTATTTGATAGTACTTTTCATTTTAAATTCTGTGTGTGGTCTGAGGATTTATTTACTACATATTTCATGGTTTACAGACAGAATTTATTTTCTTGTGTGCATTCCTCTGGCACACACCACTACAGGATTTGCACACTCGCATTTATTAATTTAGTTTTGCAACAGCTTAGTGGCCATTTTTATCTCCATTTTGCAGATGGGGAGCACAAAATTAATGTCAAACTACATATATTAATTTGAAAGTATATAGTGTAGTCTGAAACACCTAGATCTGGTTTTCCAGTGTGCGTAGCTTTACACAGTATTGACTGTGCTCAAAGGATAGCACTCCTGGACTTCATTTGCAGGTGCTCTGAAACACTGTCTATCTGTCTGTAAAACAGATTACCAAGTCTTAAATGAGATACACAGAAAAGTAAGAACAAACTGTGACCATCTACGAAAAATATTAATCACTTCACCAACAGCCCATTCTTGGATGTGAAGTTTAGGTGCCTTTACCATGAAGCTATTCAGTTTTACTTCATATAGTTCCCTGTTTCTTTCAACAGGCATTTTACTGCTTCTGCCACAAATGAGGTATGAGCTCTGCATCTGCTGTCTCCTTCATTACAAAGCTCTTTTGGTTAATGAAAGAGGAAAAAGGAAAAGTGATGTTTCAATGAAAGACCACCCCTTAATGCATACATAAAAGGCACCTAAATGAAGATCGGTGCTCCCTAACTTTGAAATGCTTTGCAATGCAGTATCAACTGGTTTTAGCAGCCTGCTAGACTTCAAGGAGGTAAACAAAAAAACAGATATTTTACATATGGCACCTACATGTATTGGTAGCAGTGTTAGCACCTCTAGATCTGCTGCTTTACACCTATGTCCCTTAAGGTAACGGTGTAATTGAAAGAAGCAGCACTGTCAGCTTCTGGCCAGAGGAACATGGGACAGTTTCCAACTGGGTGTCACACTGTGGGTGTTCAGCACAGAAATTAGTGATTTAGTTTAGATCTATTCTGTGTTTTTGAAGCAAATGTCATGTTTGCCCAGATTTACCATGCTTTGGTTCACATCATGGAGTAGTCTCAGAGTGCATGAACCCCTTGCAACTGAAACTAAAGCAAAGATGCTCTTGAGGATCACACTTAGTGAGCTCCAGTCACTAATGGACGTTCAGTCCATGGGACCAGACAACTGTTGCCTAAAGTAATAACCCTTTGAGATGCCTGCGTCAGGTCCTCACCACTTACTCTATGTCTCTACAAATTCTCTTCTATCGTGCTGCTCCTGTTTTTAAGGCAAATATAGCCAAAGGTACCTGTTGAGAACTGGAATGATAAGATTTTGGAAATTTAGGCTCCATTCCAAGCAGAAAAGGGCAGAATATTTACCAACCGCTGGCTTTGCTGTCCAAGTATGACTTCTTCTGTCTTGTCTCTTTCTGGTCTCAGGACCTTTGGCCCATTGCTTCAAATCTATTCTCCTTACCTAGTAATTTCCGATTTCCACTACTTCTGCTTCTTATTCGAGTCCCCGCCAAGTCCCTCCCTTATTCTTGCCCTGTGAAGTCCAGATTTTAGTCTTCTGGTTTCTCCGTCCCATTCTGAGTCTGATTTCCAACCCTAGTTGCTTTTTCCCCCAGAAATTCTCCACTTTTTATCAGTCTAGAACCTCTATTCCCAGCCCTACTCCTCAAATATCTCAAAATATCAGTTGTTCCTAGTGTCAGGGTTGGGTTCAGTTCAGCATAAAAAGATCTAAATACAGGTAACTGTACTGTGGTGTTTACAAGTGTACCGGGCATCCAAATTCCCACGACACAGTCAGGGAAGATATACTCAATAAAGCCACCGGTGCTTAGAAAGCTATTCAGCTGAAACAGCATGTGTCTATTGTAGGGTGGGTGAAGCTGCACTTCAGGCTCCACTAAGAACTCAGTTGCCTAGGTGTAGGTACCTACTGACATTTGAGATGCTTTAGATATCTGAGGCATCTGTATGAGACTGGTAGGTATGACAGATTTTATAGGAGACCTACAACTTTCTGGCAAAACAGCTGGAGGCCAGATGGGGATATTCCACAGTGCCCAAAATTAAACCAGATGTCCATGTTTAAGGGCCAAATTCAACCTTGACTTCTTCAATACATTTCTGTCGACTCTAATGGGGTCATCTGCACCTATAATGCCTACTGCACCTGTAGATTCTCACAAGTAAATTCATAAAGCATGATTCAGGTGCCCATATATAAACATCTGGTAGTCTTAGGCTAATGGTTGGACTCAATGATCTTAAGGGTCTTCTCCAACCTAAATGATTCTCATGCAATTTAAGACTGGTATGCTAGCATATCCTGTTCGGTCTCCATTGCTACTACAGGCAGGTGGTGTGTCTCATACACCAGTCTTGCTTGGGTAGCTCAATTCCACCACTGCATATAGCACCAGAAACCTAGCTTTGGCGAAACAAACAGAGCCTTTGATTCTTCCTGACTCCTCCTCCTCTCTCTGTTTACCCCTCACTCACTAGTTCCCTCTACATTAGCTCAGCATGTATCTCCTCCGCACTGGAATGAATAGCTTCCTTCCCCAAGCCAAGAAGTTTTACCGTGAGAAAACAACGCATTTTCCCTTGAGCCTTACTTGTAGACATAGCAGAAACCTTTAGACTGAAATAAAAAATAAACAGTCAAGGTAGGATAGACACTTGTGTCACTTCCTTAAGGAAGGCAAGAGACCGGCATGGCTGAGTCGAGACCTGCTGGTCAAACTAAAGGGCAAGAAGGAAATGCACAGGCAGTGGAAGCAGGGACAGGTATCCTGGGAAGAGTATAGGGATGCTGCCTGGTTGTGTAGGGATGGGGTCAGGAAGGCCAAGGCGCAGCTGCAGCTGAACTTGGCAAGGGATGCAAAGAAGAATAAGAAGGGCTTCTCCAGGTATGTCAGCCAGAGAAGCGTAACCCCCCTGATGAGCCAAGACTGGCAAACTGGTAGCAACGGACAAGGAGAAGGCAAAGATACTCGAGAACTTCTCTGCCTCAGTCTTCACTGACTGTCTCTCTTCCCATGCCTTTCAATTGGATGGACCGTGAGACAGGGACTGGGGGACCAAAGTCCCTCCCACTGTAAGAGAAGATCAGGTTCATGACCACCTGAGGAACCTGAACATACAGAAATCTACGGGACCTGATGAGATGCATCCTAGAGTCCTGAGGGAATTGGCTGACGTAGTTGCCAAGCCACTATCCACAATATTTGAAAAGTCATGGCAGTCACTGGAATGCAAATTCATTCACTCAGTGACTGGAAAAAGGGAAACATTGCCCCCCTTTTTGAAAAAGGTAGAAAGCAGGACCCTGGGAACTACCAACCTGTCAGCCTCCCCTCTGTGCCTGGGAAGATCATGGAACAGATCCTCCTAGAAGCTATGCTAAGGCACACACAAGACCCGGAGGTGATTTGAGATGGCCAGCATGGCTTCACCAAGCCTAAGTCTTGCCTGACCAATGTAGTGGCCTTCTGTGATGGAGTGGACAAAGGAAGATCTATGGATGTCATCTACCTGGACTTTTGTGAGGCCTTTGACACAGTCCCCCACAACATCCTTCTCTCTAAATTGGAGGGAGAGATGGATTTGATGGGTGGACTGTTCTGTGGATGAGGAATTGGTTGGATGGTGGCATCCAGAGGGTAGTGGTCAACTGCTCCATGTCCAGATGGAGATTGGTGACAAGTGGTGTCCCTCAGGGGTCCGTAATGGGACCAGTACTGTTTTAATACCTTCATCAGTGACATAGATGGTGGGATTGAGTGTGCCCTCAGCAAGTTTGCGGACAACACTAAGCTGAGTGGTGTGGTTGACACACCTGAGGGACAGGATGCCATCCAGAGGGACCTGGACAGGCTTGAGAAGTGGGCCCATGTGAACCTCATGAGGTACAACAAGGCCAAGTGCGGGGTCTTGCACCTGGGTCAGGGCAACCCCTGGTCTCCATACAGGCTGGGGGATGAAGGGATTGAGAACAGCCCTGCCAAGAAGGACTTGGCAGTACTGGTGGATGAAACGCTCAACATGAGCCGACAGTGTGCGTTCACAGCCCAAAAGGCCAACTGTATCCTGGGCTGCATCACAAGAAGCGTGGCCAGCAGGTTGAGGGAGGTGATTCTGCCCCTCTGGTCCTCTCTGGTGAGACGCCACCTGGAGTCCTGTGTCCAGCTCTGGAGCCCTCAGCACAGGAAAGACATGGACCTGCTGGAGAGGGTCCAGAGGAGGGCCACAAAAATGATCAGAGGGCTGGAACACCTCTGCTATGAGGACAGGCTGAGACAGTTGGGGTTGTTCAGCCTGGAGAAGAGAAGGCTCCGGGGAGACCTAATTGTGGCCTTTCAGTACTTAAAGGGGCCTACAGGAAAGATGGGGACAAACTTTTTAGCAGGGCCTCTTGCGATAGGACAAGGGGCTTTAAAGTAAAAGAGAGAAGATTCAGACTAGATATAGGGAAGAAATTTTTTACCATGAGGGTGGTGAAACACTGGCACATGTTGCCCAGAGAGGTGGTAGATGCCCCATGGAAACATTCCAGGTCAGGTTGGAGGGGGCTCTGAGCAACCTGATGTAGTTGAAAATGTCCCTGCTCATTGCAGGGCAGTTGGACTAGACGACCTTTGAAGGTGCCTTCCAACCCAAACTATTCTATGATTCTAAATGCAATTAAAGTTCGGGTACATTATAACCAACTAAGAACAGTTTTATAACATGAAGACGTGGGGAATTTTATTAGATGCTGCAGTTATCTTGTCTGCGTATTTTGTGTGCAGATGTTGGTGTGTGCATTCTATGTATCTACGTGCACATGCCTGCAAATCTGTAACTTACATGTTTCTTAATGACAAAGTGCCAACAGAATTCAGAATTGTTTTCAAAATGCTCCCTGATTAATGGATCATGCAATAAAATCTAACAGGGATTCTAATTAAGGTGTATATTTTCAGTGATCCAGATGGGGGTACAGGACCTATGAAACCTGACAGATACTTGAGTGTCATTTGTGGTGTTGAGGGTCTCCCTTTGAATGACAAAATGTCTGTGCTTTTCGCCTGTGTCACACACAGCCACAAAATATACAGACGTTAGGATGTTACCCATTTTCCAAATATATTACGACAGATTCATTTCAGACATATTTAAACAAAAGTTTCCAGAATCCAAATGTTCTCATCTTCATTTTAACATCGGGAGCTTTGCTAGTGCAGCACACAGGCAGGCATAATTAACGAACCATGTGTAACCAGAGGCACATGGGATCTTCATTAATGGCAGGAAACACTGGCATGCACTGTATGATTTGCATGGATCTGTAAAGCACATATTTTCCTGTGGACTGTGCATGGCTGTAAAGACATCCTGAGTCAGCACAACCGCTGCACCAGCAATGGAAAACTCCTGCCAACCCAAGCATTCAAAAATGGTGAGTCAGGCCCCCAAAATAATGAGACTAGCTTAAAAATAAACAGATTTACAAAACAGTAAATAGAAGGTTCTTTCTATTTTTCTTCTGGGCTTAAACTTTTCAATATTTGTATTGTGTAGCTTTTCTGTCATGAGGCTGAGAGGATTATTTTTTATTCTTTTGCAATATTGAATGCTGAGACTTCCAGGTATTCCTGACTCAGAAGGGAAATGGCAACTACCACTGGACATGACAAGGACTTTATACGATCCCTGATGCAATACCTTGCTTGTTATGAGTGACTAAAACATGTCCTCTTTCAGGATCTGACAAGGAGGGCAGAGTAAAGGGGACGTGGGTTATCTTTGCCGGCCATTTCAATACTTTGTTTGAAATAGTTGTGCAATTTCTAAGTTTCAAATAGTTTTAAAACAACAGCAACGTCCTCGTAAGCTGTTTTACCATTGAATTGCTCAGAAGTATTTTCAGCCTTAGCTTCTGTAAAATAAAACACAAGTCAGAATGGGGCTCTGTCAGCCTCGTACCCTGTAATACGGTATGTGTACTCAGACACTGCACAATGATGGCAGCTGCTAAGTAAACATCAGAAGAATCTGAGATTTGTATCAACAGGATGTTTACATTTTAAAGAGTTTCTAAGAAAATAATAAAGATTTCCTGCGGTTGACTCCATTGGCACTTGGTTTAGTATGTATGACAGTTCACAGAAGTATAAATTGCAGAGAGATTTCTTTTATGCCTCTTCTGTAAGCTGTCATAGGTCAACACTGAAAAACCAAGCCAAAAAATTAAAAAAATATTAATTGAGTTTCCTCTATCTCTCTGGAATTTGGTACACATTATAACAACTTTAGGATCTTATTACATGGGCAGGCACCACTCCAGCTGATGGCAAAGAGCGAAGAACCGGTCTCTGTGGATATAAACTAGCGGCACGCGTGCAAAGGCAAGCCAGACTGTACCAGTGTCCCTGCTGCAATCCTTGCCTCCGATACATTAACTTTTATCAGTATTACTCCCACCAGATGAGACAGCAGCTAGATGAGACTAGGTTCACTAGATGAGATGGCAACTTCTCTCTGGTGACATCTCTCAACAGTAACCAGCGAATAGTTTAATTTGCTTTTGGATGAAAACTAGTTTAAAAGGCATTAGCCCAGAATTAATTTTAGTTTCAATCAAGGGTTATAGAAAATGACTTAGCTTCTCTGGAATTATGAAAGCGTCTCCACCTTATCCTGCCAAAAGAATAGTATAAAGGACATGGGAATGGACTGGTTTGGGACATGATTTTTTTCTTTTGGACTTGCTTCAGTTGTACTTTGGCTTTACTAATCAGTTTCTGGGAAGGATTCAAAAAGCTGGCATTGCCCTAGGAAGCCCTAAATGCTTTGGGATCTGGTTCTCCGAGACACCATCTCTCTCCCCTCGTGATCCTGCCATGGTTGAGATCAGCCGGTTTGATAGCAAGGTCTTTGGAACTTGCTTCTCAGCTTGTTTTACCAGAACTGGGATTTCTCAACTTTCCAAGGGCAGTGCGAAGCCAAACTTTTTCTGCTGGACCGTTTTGAGAAGAGGCAGTTGACAATCTGGGGTACACAATGCTATTTTTAAATACTAACATGTAGGGGTTGTAGTAAGGGTGTAACGGTAGTTGAAGTATTTGCGGTGATTCTATTTAACATAAGGAACATGCCCAGTTTTGTTACACCAACATAAATAATAAACAAAACTAGCTTTCCTGTCTGGAGAGGGAATGGAGAAACATGTTAGTCTCAGAGAAATGAAGAGGTAAGCCCTGAGACACAGCCAGACGTAGTGGCTACTCTGCACGTGATTCAAGTTACTCCTCTCCCCGGTGTCAGGTACGGTGTTCTACCAAACAGGCGGGGTGCAGGCTCCCTGTTTTCACGCCTTTGTCAGTGCTAACTGGAAATTTAGTAAATCGAGGGAGGGGAAAGGGCTTTTCTTTAACTTTGCTGCAGTTTGTTAGCCATGCTACCACCAGCTCTGCACATAGAGATCACGCGAGGCCACTTCTATTTCCACTTTCTCACAGATAAGGAAGGGTCAAACTCAATGCAAAGTAAAAATGTGCTTTTAAAAAGGACGCACAGGATTGATCAACAAACCAGGGCGATTAACTTACTTATTTATACTATCTATGTTACTTTTAAAGACTTAAAAGCATTTCATGGGTATATATTTAGATGTGTCAGGAACATGAATATTTCAGAAGTCAAGTCTGTATAAATACCAAAATAAAAACAAACAGACCCGAAACCACTATTTAAGCAATACTATTACCGGGCCAGATTCTTCCAACTATATTTACTGCAAACAGTATTTCTCTCTGAATATCAGCCTGACACCGTCTACATTCAGCGGGACTTTATCTAAGGTGAATCAGTCAGCTCTCTCTTGCAACACCAGGATCAGCATCTGGCTGTAAATGGCAATTTTGTTCACTGCCATGCAACGAGCTTGGTGGCAGAGGGAGGGAAGGTACGTGACTAAGGGATTTTGGTTGGACCAAACCACGACAAGTATACTTCAGAAGGCTGGGGAAATATTGCTGTCTTTGCTCCTTGTGTGTAGTACGCAACCTTATACTCATCCCCAAAATCCTGGAAATTCATGTCATCGCTTCTTTATTAGAATACCACACAGCATGAACACTGGTAACAGGAGCTCAGTTACAGAAAAAGTGAAATATCACAGATAAGTATATTGTGGTACATTGAACTTTATGAATGCTCACTGGGATCCTTTTCCACCAAGGAGACAAACTGCTGATCCCTGAGTAGGCATTCTGGGTGCTTGAAAGAAGGTTGTTCTTGTAGTTAAATGACACAGGCACCAAATCCCCCAAGGATGTGTGTAACTTCCCTAACTTCAACTCTGCACCTCCAGGGAGCGCAGGCCAAAAAGGATGTGAGACCAGCCAAAAAAAGAGGTGTTCTTGGCTTGACAGACCACTTTGCACCTATTCAGAAAGAGCGTTTGGAAGGTTTTTCACAAATGTAGGCAAGCAACTCACTCAGGCTGCAGGCGGGCAAAGTATTTGTAGTATTCTTTTAACTACTTATCTTCAGATTGTGCTCCTCTCACTGGGAATAATTACTAAACCCCTGTGGATGTCTACAGAGACTCAAACAAAAACAGCTGCTTCAGGGGTCAAAATAGTTCTTGGTTGCTCAGTTTTAAAAAGTTTTCCTAGCAAAGACAATTTTTCAAAAGAAAAACCTAGCACTTTTCTGTGGAAATACTTAATTTTTGCAATTTTACTCTAAATCTCTGCATATCACTGTTTAGTTGATATTCTTGGAGAATACATTTTCTGTGGAATTATTGGTGTGATATAAACTTGTATTATTTTAAATTCTAAATACACCATTGAAATAGGCAGGAAGTGGTAAATGTATACTTCTTTCATTTAACGTTTTCAAAACTGAATTTCTTCCACACCTAACCATCTTTATATTTGTGGTTATTAGCCACCCACGATACAGACTTCCTCAATCTGAGTGAAAATAGGTTCATGTGTCCATAAACTTCCAGTTCATACTTCTTCCCATCTGATTAAAAATTATTCTTCTCAGACAACAGATTTCTTTTCCTCTTTGTATCTCTACTTCAGATGTTTCCTGTCTTTTTTCTTATACAATCAATGTATCTGCTACACCAGACCACTGGCAAAACTAAACTCAAGGAGCATATAAACCTTTTTTGGTTTAACATGCTAACCAAAAGAATCATGATTTTCAGTTGCTGGAGGAGATGATTTATGGTCTTAAGAAATTATGAACCACTACAGACAGTTCACTGCCAAACTGATTCAAGACTTCCTGAAGTTTGTCGGAGCTCTTCTGTTGATTTAGATGGGCTTTGGAGCAGATCCTACACTTAAAAATAGGACTACTGTGTATTACACATGGAATAATGAACAAAATATATCTCAATAAATACAAAATCTGAGGACTGATTTTTTTAAACAAAATTTCCTCTGTAAGCATCCTAGTTTTACCCTTTAATGCAATATCTTCTTCATTACAACAGGTTTATAAGCTTACTTAGACAGAAAAAGAGTCAATAAGGCTAAGTCTTAAAATAAAGCAAAGAATGTGGTATGATGCAGACTTAAAAAGTGCTGTAGAGAGCCTCTATACAGAAATATCAGTCCATCACAGGCACACTAGTGAATGCCCAACATAACCATTTTCCCTTTCCTTTTTAAATTTTTGTTCTATTTGTAAAAGCTCTGCGATGCTCAATGCTGAACCATCTTTTAAGAATATGGAATTACACCCACTTCCTTTTGTGCAAGAATTACAATAAACTTCCTCTAGTGCAGTAATATCTTTGCCTCCAGTTTCTGTTAGGAAAGGGAGTTGGCGTTATTACAGTGAAAGAACGTAGCTCAGACACAATCAGCTAACGATAATTAACCATCAAAGCTGAGCAACTCTTATATCAGCATCCCCTACCTTATTTGTTTCGATTTTGTAATTTATCACAACTCTCTGTGTCATTGCAATAAGAAGCCTACATTCATGTAGTGCTTGATCCAGACAAATAGCTTTAGAGCCAGTATTTTAAATGCTTTATCATATATTACTTTGTTAGAGGACAGGTCTCCATCCTCCTCATGCAGTTGCACTGCTATTTAATGTGCACAACTTCTGTCTTCAGAAGATTGTAAGTGAAATACCTCACTTAATTATCCAAACAGTATTCCAGCTCCCATTCTTTCAACATAAATCTGAGCAATTAGCATTGTTTGACTAAGAATCTGGGGTCTGGAGATAAAATTTCTCCTGGTCCCTTACTAGTAATAACTATAGCTAAACCTGGGCATGGAAAGATTGGAATAATTTAGTGTCTCTTCTTCTTTCTTCTTCAGATCACAGAATGCAAATAAGATCCAGAAATAACTTTTCTATTCCACAGCAGCTGGCAAAGCCAGGTGTTAAGATTGGCTTTTAGCATATGATCACAGCGACTACTAAACAGTACAAATTTTTTGAAGTGACAGCTTGCCAGTTCTATAGCAACTTGGACTATAGTTCCTGTTTTTATAAACTTCCAACCTTTATATGTTAAGCCCATTTTTATTGTCAATACACTTCAAATTTAACATAATGCCAACTCAAAAATTTTTCCTTAATTCTTACATTCCCAGAAATTACTAGAAGATGAAAAAAGAGAAGCATTAACTTCATTTTTAGACCTGCTTTTTCTTCAGTTTCCCGACTGCTTCTAAGTTCGCTTCAGCTTTTTGTTTTCTTGAGTATGTTTGCCACTTTGAAAGTATGAGGACATAGAAGAATCAATAAAAGAAAGTCAACACAGGTTTAAAAAAGCTCCTGCCTGCCAAGGCCATGCTTAGATTGACAGAGTCAACAAAAGCCCAGATGAAGCAGACTGGGACACCTGCAAACTCTTACTGTTGGCTATGGGCCTTCATTCAGTACAAGAAATAAGTATTTTTGTAATGTGAAGCATCTGAAGTCACTGGAGCTGCAGCGGATTGTCACCACTATCATCCTCATCCAACGAAGCTTTTATGCTTAACTTCATGTGTTTGTAATTAAAATTTCCAGAAGCACTTGAAGTCCTGCTCTTGCAAACTCTTCGCTTTTGTACCCTGACTAACATGGTAACCTGCAGTCCTACCCGCAGTTTCAGGGCACCAACAGGCCTTACCAGCCCTGCCTGAGACCCTGACCCACCCTCCTGGCCCATGGGTCTAGGGTCTCCATCTCTGTCCTTCACCTTTAGTCTCTGCCTCTCAAGCGGCATCGTAGGAGTGTTTGTCTCCAGCCCTGTCCCTGTCCCTGTGTCCTAGATTGACATCGGACCCATATTGTACATAGCTTGTCGCCTGGATGGATCCCACCTTGCAGCTTGCCTTCTGTCATGTCTTTGGCCACGTCTCCTGGATGGACTTTGGACCCACGTTATAGCCTTGTCTCTAGTCCTGTCTCTAGTCCTGCCTCCTTTTGCTCCTGACTGGATTCTCTGGAGGGACGCCGGACCTGGTTCATTGCTTTGCCTTGTCTGGAACAGTCGATGGACCCTGTTACCTCACTCCGCTTGGGTGCTGTGGGACTGGACCCTGCTTGGTGAGGGCACTGCCTGTGCTGGGGTCACCCTTGGCTCATGGCTCCCTTTCCCTCAGGAAGACCCTGCAGCTCCCTGACACTCAGAGAGGTGATTCAGTAAGCAAAATGAATGATTTTCCTTTAATTCATTGGGTTATTTGAATGAATAGTTTTGTTTAAGACAATGAGAATATTTGCAGCCTGCAAGATCAGCCCTTCACTTTCTTCGCTGAGATTCCCTCCGAAGTGCAGGAGAACTTTGAATGCTCTGGAACAAAAATGTGAAAAACCAGGCATGCCTAGTGCAGTGTAGTGTTCCTTCTTCACGTGTGCTATTTCAACTCCTTTAAAAAAACTAGAACTGAAACAGCTGAACATACCTTTCAAAGTGCAGAAAAGGCAAATGGGATAAGTAAAAAATAGATCCATTTTCAGCCAAAAAAAGAAAGACTGATTTATGAACTGAACTTTGTACCATATCTATTTACAAGGCACAAAGTAATCTTACAGAGATCTAGGACATCTGTCCTAGAAAATTCCATTCTCCAAGGAAAATCTCTGCCAGTGCCAAGTGCTGGAATCATTCTTCCAGCAAAAAGACAGGGATGATACAAAAAAATGGAGGGAAGGAAGGGGACACAGTAGAATAATATGTTACACTGATTATCTACTCACACAGAGGCTACACCAGTAATAATTTATTAAATGTGACAGGTTTTTGGCTCATAAGCCATCTGGAACTGTCTGACCATGGCCACACTATTAAATTCTCTCAGCCTCCAAAACAGGGTGACCACATCAAAACTCCAATTAGGAACAGTTCCTGGCCTGTGTCAACCCCTGAACTGTGCCTGGGAATTGACTGGGAGAATGCTATCGGTCCAGACCAAAACTGTACCAGAATCTCTTTCAACAATAAATCCGGACAGACAAGAAAGTTCAGTGCAGGAGAAAGGTCCACAAAACTACTTTATTTACTTGTATAGCAGTAGCTCCAGTCCCTGAGTGATGCACTTTCTGTATCTTTCTCTTACACTACAGTTGAATGGCTAAAACTGTGGAGCCATAATAATTTTGCTGACTCCTCTCTGTTATGTTTTGATGCTACGGAAAAATCAAGTCTGCAGAATGATATTAACTGACACCACACAACACAGACGGTACATGTTCTGCTTCACCTGTCAAGCAGCAAAGTCAGAGGACTTGGTCAACCAGCCTGCACTCACGTCCTGGCTGGCCACGTGCCTTTCTGATCAGAACCTAGGTAACTACTGGTTTCACTGGGAATCACATCTCAGGCTTAGCCAGAACATAACACTGTGTTCCATCAAAGACAACGTACCAGACAGGATACTACATCTGGCAGTGGTGAATGTTACAGCTACAAAAGTGTGGATCAATGACACTTTAATGATTGGTGATCTCTTTAATGGCTTCTCCAAAGTCAACGGAATGACACTAACATAAAATCAGAATCAAGCCTGCGGAAATTCTGGTTTTGCACAAATATAACTGGATGTAACATTTCCTTATGCATGTGGGCTTCCCATGAAAACTCTGAGGATTAAATAGTTACCTTCTTTAAATTTTGCTTTATGGTTGTACTGTCTCTCTCCACAACCTTCAACATTTCTTGGCTTGCCATGTACAAGATGTTAGCTGCAGAAAAAGAAACATGCAATAATGTAAGTACACAGCAAATCTTTTAGAAAACAACAACGGGCCCAACCCTGCAAAAAGTAAGGCACCCAGAGCAGTCATCATCTTGACAATCCTACTGAAAAGAATCTCACTGACAGCAAGTGCAAAAATTATCTCACCTAACTGAATAATTAAAAAGGCATATAGACTAAATTAAGTCACCCCCCCCCCCCTTCATTACTTCCATAATTAATGGAAATGGAAAGACACCTTTGGAATGTAACTCTGTCCATCTATCTTACAGACTTCTGAATCAGCCCATGGTGATGACTTTCTCTCTACTGACCAGAGAAGGAACTTTGATGACTACCTTTCACTACACACTTTTAGAAAGGTAAAGGTAAGCATGATAAATCACCCATGAAGTGTTTGCACGAGTGGGCTTTTAAATACAAAACATACACTAAAAGGCATTATTAATCAACAGAATATTGTATTATTGACATTTCAATATGCGAGTCATTCAAATATTCAACATAACAAATAATAAAAATAATGGCAAATACAAGTATCATTGAAAACTGCAGTCCTGCATAATATTGATGGCACTTACCCACACAGGACTGGACTAGAGACCAAATGTCTAAGCCTTACCTTTCGGGAATGTAAAGTATTAAAAATGGCTCTGTGCAATTTATTGTGAGTTGGTCTGCAAAATACTGTCTCAGAGACATAAATGATTGAACCTAATGTTTGGACACCTAATTAAAAGCACTCTGATTTTATGAGGCGTTGAGTTCTGGCAGGTCCCATGTATGCTAGACAGCAGTGGGAACTAAGGACTTCGGAAAAGTGGGGCAGTTTGCCTGGATGCCTAAATATTCATAAATTTAAACATTTTGACACAGAATGATCACACTGTGTCCACCAGCCTGGCTTCTGTTACAACAGAACCTATAGAAGCTTGGCAAGAAATCTCAGCGCACAGTCCAACACCTGGCTTTGCACAAGCACATACCTGTTAGATCATGAATTTTGCTGCTAGAATAAGCCTCATGTATTCAGCCGCAGAATCAAGAGTTGCTACATGACCATCAATGTTGCATTATGTCTGCAGATAGTGAGAGGTCCTCCAAAGGGTGTTCAGACTTACCCAGTTTCAATAGGGGTTATCCCTTTCTGACACCAGTGCTGTACTGAAGAAATGTGCAGATATCAGTATCCAAAAAATTAGCACTTCTTTTACCCTTTTTTTCTGTCCAGCCAGCTTACTTTGCTAATAACATGGCCAAGACTCTCCTGTCTCTCATAATGTGAAGCCTATATGCTTGTTGGATCACAGAGACTTTCATAACCTTTACGTGGAAATGAAGGGCAATATTCTTCTCCTTTCTTATCAGTTTGCAAAACCAATGGAAGACCCTGAATGGCTAAATTACCTCAATTTCCAGGTCCTGGAATGAATGAAAGTATTCTAAAATGCTAAATCCTCTCCTGAAAAACAGGAGAAAATGGAAAGACTGACAATCCTTTAAATCTGAACCAATTAAGTTTTGTGCACGAATAGTTAATGACAGTGTTGGATCTGATACTGCTCTGAGACAGAAGTAATACATTCTTGCAAAGTGTGATAGGGGAGGAAATGGCAATCACATAGGTCTTTGGTGGTGACCAAAACATGGAGTTGGCTGAATTCCAGCAGTGCTCTAAGGAAACAGAACGCCACCAGAGAGATGAGTGATGGCTCCAGAGATCAAATGTTAAAAGACAAAGCCAGTGCTCTCAAGTGAAAAAAAAAAAATAAAAATCCTAGAAAGTAGTATCTACTGAGCCAGCCAAAGAAGAGGCAATTCAGTTATATGCCTGCAGAGCTCTGTCTTTTTCAATTAAACGCTGAACGCAGCTAATGCAAATTCTTCATTTCCTAGCCAAGACAAAAGGGTTGCAGATGTGACATCATATAGACAATCCAGCAAATTTGCTGGTCCCATTCTATTCTACTGGGCAAAGGGACCTCTGTGCAGTTTTGTGTCTATCAACCCAGTTATCTCATCCTGTGGTGCACCTGGCGAAACTCTATCTACAGCATTGTTAAGATCATACCCTGACATTGGTCTTCTTGTTCTCAATTCGGCTTCAAACACTGATGCATTATACACCTTTGTTTTAGAAGGACACACATCTTAGAATGTACCTTCAAAAATCATCTACAAAAACCTTAAATGAGAGGTATGAAAGACAATGAGGAATTCCATACATATTTAATTAATTTCAGACTGATTCCTGTTTCTAATCTGACAAATATGACTTTAATGCTCATAACTCGTACCTACAAATGAAGCTATCTGTCTGTGAAAAGCACTGCTCTGTGTCAGAAGGAAAGGCAGAACATGGAGAACACCCCTTGCTACCCTAGGTGCTGGTCCTTCAGGTGATGGATGTGGCTTACTATAGATATACAAGATTTCACAAAGCACTCAGTGCAAGAGCCTGGATTTGGCAGGGTATCCATGGCAATAGCACTTGTACCAAATCCATTATATGGGGATTTTAGTATGCCAGGCCATCTATTTTCCACTCCAGAATAAGGTTCTGGTTAGTAGGACACGGTGGATAGCCTACCTGCAGTCAGAACTTTTGCCATTACCGTGCAGCGTCAGCAGTGGATGGTGGGCAGGGATGAAAATACTGGTGGCCATCTGTGCAGAACCTGACACACACCGGTTCATTCAACGTTACTGGGATCTGCAGGCAGCTCTCCACCTCCAGTTCAGTCATACAGCAAGAGTGGGAACAGTAAGTACTCCCCTGCTCCCCTTCTCCCTGGTTTCTCTGTCCTACCTCTTGTTCTTGGTGGGTTCTGCTCGTATTTCTGAGTTGCTCATGTGTTTTTTGCAGTAAAAAATAAGAAATGAAGTGGAATTCACACACTTAGTAAACTTAGATTAGTCATAAAGATCCTAAAAGTAAAACAGCAAAGGCAATAATGACAGTACTTTAAAAGGAACTGTCTCTGAAGGCTTGTGTACTGTGCAAGAAAGGGAACCAGGAAGGCAGGATTAAGCTAAACCGGATGAATGGCAAGGTTCAAGAGTCTATTTCAACCAAACAGAAATCCTTCAAATTTTGGAAACATGATCCCAGGGAAGCCAATAAACAGGAACTTAAACTTCAGCAGGCGTTAAGTAAGAGGAAATTGCAAAGAGCAAAAGTAGGTTTCCAAGAACAAACATTAAAAGATTTAAAAATAAACAATAAAATATTCCTTAGGTATATCAGAAACGAGAGGCCCACAACAGAATTTGTACAGGCTACGGGAGTGGCTAAAGAAGATAATTACACTGTTTGGAAGCTAAATGATTTTCTTTTTTTTTTTTTTTGCACACACCTTTCTTGTTCAAAACATTCAGGAGGTTTCTGCTCTCTATAAACTTTTTTCTGGCAATAACAATGATTTCTCCCTGAGTAGTGAGGTATTGAGAAGTAGCAACAGTGGAGAATACAGAATATATCAGGGCCAGAAGATACATTTAAGAGTTTTGAAGAACCTTAAATACAGAATTGCTGAGCTGATAACAATCCTGCTACGTAAGAATCACCCTGTCCAGTGGCTTGGGGAGTAGAAAATACTGTCTAATAGCTACTGATTTTACAAACGAAAATAGCATTTTACTGATCTATAATTTCTTGAACATTTCAATAAACACAACCAGATGACAAAAATTACTGGTCTTCTAAAAGCTCTCTGTTACATTTCACACAATAAACTTTGGTTGAAACTAAACAGCTGTAAAACGAAAGGTTGTAATGTGTTAAGAAATTGTCTGGAAGCAAAGAAAAAAGATTAGGATTAGATTAGATTAGCTGGTTTTCATCACAGCAAGGAATAAGGTCTAGATTCATCACAGACACGTTTGAGTAAGCAGTGATTATCACTAAAATCTGTAAATCATCATTGAACACACCTGGTGATTTGACCGTTTCTGGGGTGGGTTAAATCACCTCTCAAGATGATTCTCTTTTCAGTGATAAGGTCTTTAGTCTTCTAGCAGCCCGACTTGAATTAAATGCCTAAACTGAGGTGGGATGAAACCTGGCCTAAGATTATAGTCCAGCTTCATATTAAAGTCATGGGTAACTTATTTCTTAATGATCTTGTCAATGGATAAGTAGTTTATTGATAGCATTTGCACAGGACACAACACTAGTTTGTGCGGACCAGGCAGTGAGAAGTGTGAGGAGACAGAAAAAAAATCAACGCACTAGCAAATGAAATTAAAATTGAAGAAACGGTAAGCAACATATATGTGGAAAAAACCCAAAATATTCTTTTCCCTTACAAGCTTTTAAATGAATGCAAGGAATGGAATCAGAAACCCAGAGATCCCTAAGATGACTGTTGTTCACTCTGCACATTTACTCAAAATGCCAGTAAAAACATATATAATTCATAAATAATAGGAGGATGATGATACAGAATTCTGCAATGTCATAATACAGATCACATAACATGACCACACCTGAAGAACCGGGTATGCTGGGAGTCACAGCCTCTGCGGGACACCACAAAACTGAGAAAGGTGGTGGAAACAGTCAAAGAAGTACAATTAAACATGTGTTGTTGCCATTAGGTTAATGATACTTCATGATACACTGTTTTTCCCCTCTCTTACAACATAATACACTAAAATGCAAAACAATGCAAGGAAGTACTTTTTTAATGTCATATGCAATTAACTATGAACCTTACTGCCACAGGAAACTGATAAGCATACGTATTTGCTGCATTCACATCTAAGCACATTGCCCTGAGATCCTCTAATTGTAAATACAGTTAACGCAATTAATCTCAGGGCAAATATCTACAAAGACCAGATAACTTAGTCTTCCAACAATCTCTCCTTTCAGGTACTATTCTCCAGGTCTGCTATCATTTTTGCTTGGTTTCCTCTGGATACGTCCAGTGGCTCATCTCTCTCTTGAATTTTACTGCCGCGGTATTTCAGTTTATGCTGGAGATTGTTTCTCTGTTCAACAGTAGAGCCGTGGCTCTGTCAGCCCATGTACCTCTTCATATGTACCAAAATCATGTCTGTCACACCACAGCATGACATGTCAACGCACATAATCTTGTGACCCACAATATTCCCAGGATTTTTTCCTGCAGAACTGTTGCTTAAACAGTGATTTACCAACCTTGTACTTAATTTACACGCAGAACAACTTGGCTGTTTAAGGAATGACAGCATTCTCCTCTCCCTGCCCCTCAACCACTTCTCTTAGCTTGCGAGTGTCATTTTCATCCTGTCCCTCTCCAGCGTATCTGCAGCATATTCTAGCAGAGTACTATCTGTAAGCTCAGTAAACACACACTGTATTCCATCAATCACATCCCTAACACAACTACTGAATAGTAAAAGGAATGAAGATAAGACTGTTACAAAACCCCGCTAGCTACATCTTTCCAGTTTCAAAAATCCTCCTGAATCCTATTTTCCAAAGTGGCATACATCTGCCTAATAGTTGTTTCAGGTATGTCATACTTCCCAAACTTTTTTATAAGAATACAACAGGAGACACAGTAAAAATCTTTATCAAGGTCAAAATATCCTAAATCTACTGTTTCCCTCACTGTCATCCACATTACACTGTGAGATGTTTAATGTCTATGGAGAGCTATACTGAAAGAGATACCCTGACAGAGCAGGAACAGTGACCACCTCTCTTGCTGCTGTGGAATGTCAAACCGGGCTTCTTCAGAAAAGCTATTTTTCTCAAAAAGCTAAGTCACAAGTTCAGGGAGAAATCTCTCTGCTATTTCCTAATGCTATACTCACTAACCTTGGCATTTTTTGAATATTTAGTTCTCTCCTTTTCAAAAAAAGTTGTTTTGTTTCCTTATTTCATGAATACTGAGCTGCTTTTTCAAAGGAAATAACTCAGAAGAATTCACTCACTTTCTGTATGTAATTAGAAAACCACCTCAAAAGGCTCCCAGGGACTATTAGTATGAGCATTTCAGCAGCTCTGAAAATCAGGCTGTGAATCTGTGGGCACAACCAGAAGCTGAGACATGCAAAATGAACAGCCTCTGAAATCTTTCTTTAGGCTTCGCAGAGGAAAGTCATCTTGTGAGATCACCTTGTCAATTCTTGCTACCTGGTGTTACAGTCTCTGGGAAGACTTCCAACAAGTGCTAATGCTTGCTTTAGCTGAAAATCTCTAAAGATTCCCAGAATCATTACCGAGAGTCGTGGAAAAATATTTGTTGGTCTGGATTGTCATGATTTCAAGCACAACCTAAAATGCAACCTGGACCCCACCTCCCAAGTGATGAAGCTGTCCCACTGAAATCTGCAGAATGAGTCTCTGCGCAAAATGAAGCACATCAAGCAGTCTGCAGGATCCTGGCTCAAAATGCACAAGTGGGGAATTTCCATAACGGGCTGTGTGGAAGTTGTATCAGAGTTGTGACCTTGGTGTCCATGCTGAAGTTAGGGTGAACATGTAGCTTCAATCTGTTTGGCCTTCACCACTATATCTCACTACTCATTGAAGAGAGAAATATCTTGCGTTTAGTAAAGACAAAATAAGATTGAAATTAG
The DNA here is from genome assembly GCA_008921705.1 of Burhinus oedicnemus. Lineage (NCBI taxonomy): Eukaryota > Metazoa > Chordata > Aves > Charadriiformes > Burhinidae > Burhinus > Burhinus oedicnemus. The sequence goes on along the minus strand of VFFE01008944.1, from coordinate 2,953,181 downwards.
TATTCTGAAAAATTTTACATGTGAAAGATAAGACTGAATGTGGGATGAAAGGTCAGGAGGCCTGGAATTTTTCTGAACTACCACTGAAGTCCTCTGAGACCTTGTGCAAATTACAAAATCTGTATGTCTCAGTTTCCTCATTTTAAAAACATGCTTCAGGCTGCTATGACAATGAAGTGGTTTTTGTAGACGGTCTTAAAAATACTTGAAGTGAAAAGCATTGTGTAAACATAATGACTATTAATTAGTTCTTGAAAAATATGTTTCTTTAACAATAATGACATTTACAGAGCCAAACTGATCATATCCCTTTAGAATTGCCCACTACTACCTTGAATGTTGCAGTCATGGCAGTCTGGTGAAGTTACCACTTCCTGGAAAAGGGGAAACGTGACCGCCATTTTCAAAAAGGGGAAAAAAGAAGACCTGGGGAGCTACAGGCCAGTCAGTCTCACCTTTGTGCCCAGCAAGATCATGGAGCAGATCCTCCTGGAAACTGCTAAGGCACATGGAAAATAAGGTGATCGGTGACAGTCAACATGCCTTCACTAAGGGCAAGTCATGCCTGACAAATTTGGTCACCTTCTATGACAGGGTTACAGGGTTGGTGGATAAGGGGAGAGCAACAGAGGTCATCTACCTGGACTTGTGCAAAGCATTTGACATTGTTCCACACAACATCCTAGTCTCTAAATTGGAGAGACACAGATTTGATGGATAGACCACTCAGTAGATAAGGAACTGGCTGGCTTGACCCACTCAAAAGGTTGTGGTTAACAGCTCGATGCCCAATTGGAAACTAGTGATGAGTGGCGCTCCTCAGGGGTTGGTACTGGGACCAGTGCTGTTTAACATCTTTGTTGGTGACATGGACAGTGGGATTGAGTGCACCCTCAGCAAGTTTGCTGATGACACCAAGCTGCGTGGCGTGGTCAACATGCTGGAAGGAAGGGATGCCATCCAGAGGGACCTGGACAGGCTTGAGAGGTGAGCCCATGCCAACCTCATGAAGTTCAACAACGCCAAGTGCAAGGTCCTGGATGTGGGTCAGGGCAATCCCATGCACAAATACAGGCTGGTCAGAGAAAGGACTGAGAGCAGCCCTGAGGAGAAGCACTTGGCGGTACTCGTGGATGAAAAGCTGGACGTGAGCCAACAATGTGTGCTCATAGCCCAGAAGGCCAACCGCATTCTGGGCTGCAGCAAAAGAAGTGTGGCCAGCAGGTCGAGGGAGGTGATTCTGCCCCTCTACTCTGCTCTGGTGAGACCCCACCTGGAGTATTGCATCCAGCTTTGGAGTCCTCAGCACAAGAAGGATGTCGACCTGTTGGAGTGGGTCTAGAGGAGGCCCACAAAAATGATCAGGGACTGGAGCACCTCCCCTATGAAGACAGGCTGAGAGAGTTGGGGTTGTTCAAGCTGGAGAAGAGAAGGCTCCGGGGAGACCTTATAGCAGCCTTCCAGTACTTAAAGAGAGCCTACAGGAAAGGTGAGGAGGCACTCTTTATCAGGGACTGTGTTGATAGTATGAGGGGTAATGGCGTCAAGCTGGAAGAGGGTAGATTTAGATTAGATATCAGGAAGACATTTTTCACTATGAGGGTGGTGAGGCACTGGAATACATTGCCCAGGGAAGTTGTGGATGTCCCATCCCTGGAAGTGTTCACGACCAGGCTGGATGGCTTTGAGCAACCAGGTCTAGTGGGAGATGTCCCTGCTCATTGCCGGGGGGCTGAACTAGATGATCTTTAAGGTGCCTTCCAACCTAAACCATTCTATGATACTATGATTTCCCAGTGAGTAAACAACAAAATCTTTAAAGCTATCTGATGAAGAATACATGAAAAACAGAGCTAAGCGGTAGACTCTAAGTACCCAAAGTCAACATGTGTCCCTGTGAGAAAATTGTACTTGTTGAACTTCCAATCTTTCTCTAAACTGGCTTAGTGAAGCCAACACAAAAGGCTTGGAGGCCACAATACTGTGCACACATACATTTCTGCATATAATCTGCTGCATCTTTGCTTTTAACAGGAATGCTTAAAGTGATAATGTTAAATATTTGAAGGATCAGAACTATCCTGTAGTTTGAACTAGGTACGTCTTCCATCAATCCCTAACTGATATTTGGTTCAACTGAAATAAGCTGATCTTGTCATAAAATGAAGGTATACGCAGTGTTTGCATGAGCTTTACGAAAAGTTGTGCAGCTGCTACAGTTTCCTACTAAAAGCAAGCCAGTCCTACCTGCTTGCTGAAGGAGGAACTAAACCTGTGATAAATCATGAAAACATTCAGCGTCTGAAGAACTTCACCACAGCACAGCTATGATGAGATGTGTACACAAGATGAACACCAAATATATCGGTTCCTTTGGTAACTTGGATATTCAGACCCTGAAATGAGATGGGAGTTCTCATGGACATGAATGTGAACACTTCAGAACTCTGCTCAGAGACCCACACAACGACCTAAGAGCACTCTACTTGGCATGGACGGTTTGCAATATCAAGGCTGGAGCTGAATCCTAAATCCTGGCTCACAGAGATTTGACTCAGGAAGCCATCTCCATCCACTGAAGATACATAAACTGCAGTCCTCTCCTGAAAAGACTTCAGAAGAACGGAACAAAGTTTATTCTTTTCTCATCCTCTGCCTGCATGGCAAAAGCCCAGTACCTCTGCGCTCTTGATTCCCATCTAGGAAACAGGCTCCTAAAGATCTGGTCTTGAATCAGCCTAAGATTTCTAGGAAAGGAACATATAGAAGCTCTTTAGCTTTTCCTGCCAATGTATTTTTGCTTATTCAATTTGTTTATCTGGTTTAACAGTATAAAGCCAATTTCAGCCGGCTTTTTTTCTTAATTTTCATGGTCTAATCCCATTCCTTCAAATCTGTACTTACGTATATGCTGGACTGATACATTATGAGTCAGCCTGGTCAGTGGGATAATCCAAAGCACAGAAAGTGAAGCATGTAACATAAATCTTTGCAGTATCATGGCCTCTGTAAATATTCCTTCATGTGGGTTTTTCACATAGCAACGAGGAAAGGAAAAGCACTTCTCAAAGAAAAAAATAAAAAATGTAGTTGCAAACCTACAGATACTGGCCAACGTACCTGGCGACAGCTGTAGAACTCAAAAGCATTTTTATTACATTCTACTCCATCTCAAGTTGCTGATACCCCTTGTAATTCATAATGAGGTCACCAGTTTAATAATGAAAAAACTCTATTGTTAATTATATAATTATCATAAACAATATGGCCTTAGAGCTTAAAAGTGAAATCAAAGTTTTAACAGAAAAATACTGTGTTTATCGTGCTTTTAACACATAAATACATTCTTAAAATATCCTAACTTTTTATATGCAGATCTTTTGCATGCACAGATTACCTTGAAAGTGGAAGCCCTTCATTTATTCCCAGGTCAGGCTTATGAAATTAACTGCCAACTTAGTTTCTCCCCATGATCCTGCCAATGACCTTTTTCCTGCCCTAGTAGGATCATTCCCTCTCCATGGATTAAAGGTGATTAAGGATCAGTGTCAGTTTAGTCTCATACATTTGCTAAGCAGAGACGACAAACTGTGCCAAAATGTGTTTGATTTATTTGTGGGGGTTTTGTGATAGAGGAACCCTGATTGGGCTCAAATCAAGGATCCTGCAAAGAAAAGAGTGCTTTATATCATTGGTAGCTCTTTAACCCAAAGTGTCACAGCAAGGACTTAATATCCTTCAGCTAAATTATTAGTTTTCACAAACAATAATGACTGAAATCAATCAAGCTTTTCAGTGCTTAGGGTTATTTAACCACCACTTCCATTAGCCAGTTGTTGGATGAATACCTGTATCTACTGAGCTGAACTTCAAACACAGTGATATATCCACAATGCAGTTAAGCAAATAACGTACGAAATAGAAGATTTCCCGATTTTGAAGAAACACATGTCTAGCAGCACTATTACTACTTTCTAAAGATTTTAGAGCTATATCCTAAACATTGTCAGTTGACTCTACGGGTATCAACAGATCTATACTGGAACTTAGAAAGCTGTGCTAATTTCAGGGAAGAAACATGATTCCAACTCAGGACAGATAAACTTTCTCTTTATGCATGATTTTTGAAGCAATACAGAGATTTCCTGTAGTTGGACTGAAATATGTGTTTTTCCTCACGTTTTTAAACTTCTTGCTTGATTACTGAATAGCCAAATATCATTTGCTTATTTGTTTGCAAGAAAAAGATTAGATTAGGGCTCGATTAATCGTAAACTCACACTAGAAACTGAGGGGTCACATTATATTGTCTGTGGAAATTTAAGATGAGTTGGAACTATGTCTGTATGGAAAGAAATCTTAAAAAAACTGACACATGGTGCACTTATCTGTAAAATATAAAAGAGGGTTAAGTATTTCCGACTTAACCCTGATAAACTTTGAGAAATATACATGACCTTGATTAATTTAAAAATCAACTCTGTGTTGTGGTGCCATGACTAGATCTCGTTCTGTGTGGTTTTGCTCTGTAGTCAGTACCTTAATTACGTAAAAACAGTATCGTATTCTTTGCTGGGCTAAAGAGATGAATTTACTGTGACAGAAAGAATAGACAGAAAGAGATGCCATACTAATGAAACAACAGAGACAATAACAAAGAAAAAAAAAACCTTTTCAATTTCATTGGCTAATGAATTTCAGGAAATAATCAGAATAGTTCCTTTTCCAACAAAAATGAGTGGTTGTGAAGATAGCCCCAATCTGGACACTTTAATGGATGCACACACACATTCTTTAATAGCTTGTTCATCAGACTAAAATAAACATAATACTACAAAGGGTTACCCGAGCTCACTTCATTTCCCTACTGCTGTTGGCTCCAGATTATGTTGACTCTATCAACAAGATTGTGGCTGTAGGTGTAAATTTATTAAGTCCCACACATCAAAATATTGCTCTATTTTGTAAGTTAGTAGGAGCTATGCTCTGGAAAGGGTACAGGGAGAAACATGAAACCAAATTTTTATTTTGAGGTCCAGACAGCACAATTTCAACAGCTTTAACCTTGGAAGAACACACTGTATGGTTATCCAGAGTGGACAAACTCAGAGGAAAAGGAGACCGCAGCCCTACCTTCATCATGCTTCCCAAATGCAAATCTGGTGCCCCTACTCGTACCATATTTTGACCAACTGGCCCCCGAGCAGATGAATACAGAGTGGAGGAACTTCTTATGCCGTCTTACTAAGGCCACCGCATACTAAGGTGTTGACTTTTTTCATCAAGAAATGAATAAACTTTCTTTAGCTAGAACTGGTGGAGTTTGTAAGAGACCAGTGATCTTCTCGTGACTGTGCTGCAGGCTGTGGGTATTCTCTGTGCTTCCATAGAGTATCCTCAGACCCTGCAGCACTGCCAGTTTTTATCACCCCTCCTGGCCTCCCTCACCCATCCACTACTTCTGGCCCCCTTGATTCTGTTCCCCACCTACAGAGAACCTGTGCTTTAGATCTTTAGATATTTTTTTTTTCTTCGTATGTGTTATATTAGCTTCATTTTCCCAGGTTGAATGTCATTTAGTTAATTCACGTATTTTTCAGTCAAGTAACACTTTCCAGCTGATGTCTGTCCTCCCCTGTGTTTGAGCCATTTAATAGAAGACAGCTCATTATGATTAAAAAACACAAATCTGTAGGGCAACCAGGCCCAGAAGAGATCCCTTTAGTTCTTCAAAAATCTTTTTCTAACTCAAGGACTATTAAGAGGTAGAAATACCAGAACCTGTAAAAGGAAATCCATTTTACACCACGTGATACAGCCCATTACAGTAAGAACCTCTCAGGGCCAAGAAATTAGCAAGTGACAACAAAGACAATGGAAGTCAACAAATACTTAGAACTCTCTTAACCAACTACAACCAAAATTTAGAGTTACTTACTACTACAAAAGCCTCAGGTCTTTAAGCCTCTACCTCTAAGAACGATGCCTTTACTAATTGGCAGACGTTTCTATTGCAGTTTTTGGCCCTTTCTTGGAAACATTTTGTTCTGACTATTGTTGGAAATGAGAGACTGGACAGGATGGACTTTGGATCTCATTTCCAGATATTAGTTCCTATGTAACTCAATAGCCTATCTCAGTTAGTATAATAATACTTACATTCATCCAATTTTGAACTAATTTTTCAGCAATATTTGTCACCATCTCTAAGAAAATATCCTGCTAGGTTAGTACTGTACTATCAGGGTCACATGTACTGAACATCAATTCTACTAGAGTCATGTAAAAAATTGAAGAGTGGCTACAACTTATTTACTTAGTCCACATTTCTTACATAAAACTCTGAGCAAAGCTCTTTATTAGTTTGCCTTCCCTGATGTAAGAGACTTACAGGTTTACTCTTAAACCGAGAACACAGTATAGTTCTTCCAGACATGGCTTGATGGTTTGGAAAATGATGGTTTACTGTCTGCCTTTAATTACATCATCAAAAAGTACTCATGCGTTATAGAACAGATCTGCTCTGTTTTTCCATAAACAGCACTCTGTACAGAACATATTTCCACAGTGGCTTGCTTTTGATAGCCTTTCTTCTTTTCACTGACCAATACCTTTGTAAAATGCCTTTTCTAGTCTATTTTACCCCCCTCCAAACATTAAATGCACCATCTTCGGCTTTGACTTATCAATTTCTCAGCTTCTGCTTTGACAACCGTGAAGTCAAATTTCCACAGTCTGTTTTCTCACAACTGCTTTCCAACAATCAAACTGTTGCTTCTTTTGCAGGTATAAATATGGGCTATATCCGCACCATTATACCAAATGGAGCCACAACTATGTTGTGGCCCCGAGGCAAAGCGCAATAGAATGGCTCATTTTCACAGAATTAAATTTTTCCTCTACCCAAACTGCTTATCGGGAAGAGTGCATGGCAGTGCTAACTCGTGAACTGTGCCTGAATTCTAGGAGAATGCTAGTTGGAGAAGGCTAAAATCATACCAGAAAATTCATTAATAATTAAACAGTATGGATGATCATACTCCAGCGCTACCACAAGTCTTATACTCATTTAGCTGATTTCTAGAGGTAACCTACCTGTCTTTGGCAGGTCCTAATATAGCATTTCTGTATCCTGCATTCAACCTGCAGGATGCAGATTCATTCATTCAATCAGACAGTTTCTGAACTTTCAGATCTGCTTTTAACTAATGCCTGACATTTTTTGCCTATATTTTGGTTTCCTCAAACATTCTGTGTTGCATCTGCTCATCTGTTTTGCTTGGTTCTTACTATGGTAAATTGTCCCTCATTAGAGTTCTGAAATTCTGGATGCTACTCTTGCATCTTTAATTAGTGTGTATGAAATTGTAGGACTGGAAGGGATCTCCATTGGTCTTTTTGTCTTCAGGAGAATCAAAGATATTGTGTCATTTTCAGCAGATACTTATCCATCCTGTCCTTCAGAAGCACAGGTGATGAAAGTTTCATTATCTTCCTAGGAAATCCAGTCTGGAATTCCATTCTTATAATTAACTAAAATCTAATCTGAATCACCTTTGCTGCAATCTACTCCGTTACACATTAACTCGTCTACCATGGACACGTGGATTAAATTATTCTCCTTTACTTGAAAACTCTTACCATGTCCTTCAGTTGTCCCTTCCTTGGTCTAAAAAACTCTGATTTATTTATTTTTTTCCTTGAAGGTCACAATTTCTTGCTGTCTCTCATGGGATTCACCTGATTAAATGTGGATATCTACAGCTTAATTTTTCTCCCTTCACTGTCAGTGGAAAGAACACAATTAATCTCATCCTAAAGTGGTCACCTAGATATATTAGACAAGCATTACCTATATATCTCCACTGACTATGACAAGATTTTAGGGGGATTAGTGGATGAATAGAGCTCTGTGTTGTAGACATGTTAAGTATTTTTGTCCTAGCACAAATGTTACCCTTTTGTGAATACATTCAGCCAATCTGCCTCTCACCTTCAAATTCTCTGTATCAAACTGCCATATATTTTCTACCAATTGCTTTCTTTGCTTTATATATATATATATATATATAAAATATATATAAAAAAGGCAATGCATTATGAGAACTAGCTGAACAGTCTATATGTTGCTGGATTCCTTCCTCTACAGACATCCAGCACACCACATACTGCACTTTGGATGGTTCGGAATTTTCTCAGAAAAAGTCTCTTGAATCCATCTGTTATGGTTTGGTGGACATAATATTCAACACGTCTCCCTAATAGCTGTATGTAAAAACAAGTCCATCCATCCTCCTACTTTCTTCCTGCCCTTCTTTCCCAAGCAAGTTATGTCCCTTCATACTGATACTCTAGTTCTGTAATTTATCTCACCTATGTCTGTTAAGCCAATTAACTAATAGTTTTGGTAATTTATAAAGACTTGCAACACTATTTTCCATACTTTTGGAATTTACATTACATTACCTGCACATTATCTAGCTTATCTGCTGGCTTCCTGCCAGTGTTCCTTTGATCTCTCATGAATTTCTTTGTCTACCATAATTTTAGATCCTTCACAGGTACACTGTTGCTCATAATGACACAGAAGGGTTTTTTTTTACCATTCCCCTTAAACTCATCATCAAGCCTTCTTTACTAAATGTTTCAACATTAATCACCTTTTCATGGTTAAGGAAGCCAAAGCTCCCATGACATTGGTCTGACTGAAAGTGCTCCAATCTCTGCACACCCATGCATACTTGCAAATGTTCTTTTGAGGAAGTCCAGTGGTTTTAATAACCATGTCTTATGCCCTGTGAAAAACAAGCATCCTCATTACACCGCCATTAGTCTCTCACTCTCTATAGGTTGTTTCCATACATCTTTCTTTTCCACATTGACACTGCAGCTTCCCAGGACAGTTCTGATGCTCTGCCTTATGAAACTATCATTTACTGTCAAATTTTTCACAGAAAGCATCTGCTATTTCACCATTTGCCATTTAATTGCTATTATTGCTATTACTTTAGAGTCTTGTTTGTGTTGGCTAAGGACCACAGTAGAGACTGGGGACACATTTTGTTAGGTACCGGCAGTACTGCACATAGAAAAGCCTGAAATGATGCTTTCTTCTGTCACACAAGGGACTCCCACAGAACCTCCACATATTCTTGGTCGCCTTCTCCCAGAAGGCTTTACTGACGTCTTCCTTAGTAAATCTGCCTAGCAGCAGGATAATTTCACAATAATCTGGTATTATGAAATGCTTGAGAAATATTTTAAAATATGCAAAACATTGGCAAGTTTTAATTCCCATTCCTGGCCTCTGTAAAGGTGAACTGGACAATACACAAGTAAATGGATAATTTGCTGCTAATTGTAGCAAAAGGGAAGAGTCCTAACTGACTGCCTGACTGGATCTTTTTTGTAACTAAGAATTAGCTATGCTGTGTGAGAGTGCTAAAGGTCCTAGTTAGGGGTTGGCTTCAGTGTCAGAGACTATTCAAACCATCAAGAAAAACACCATTTCTGCTTCACAGATTTTGCAGTCTATTTCTAAATCCATGACTGTACAACATCGAGTTACAGATGTGCATGCAGAGTTTTGCTCGTCCTTCTGAGGGACTACAAGCAGAGGGTAGAAGAAGAAAGTAATTTGACTTGAATGGGAGAATTATTGCCAAAGACTACTATTTTCATGTGTAACAGAGCTCATCTGTACTTTGACATGCTGTAATATGACTCTTTCAAAAGTCCTCTAAACTCTAAAGCAAAGTTGCTTAAATTGCAAAGCGATGAATCAATTCTAGGTTGGATTCCCATGCTAAATCGAAACGCCCTGCAAAAAGTAGATTGAACTTTTGAAAATAAGGTTCCTTATTTTCCTTAGGGAATGCACTACTATCTGGTCACATTTTTTTACCGGTAAGTTGCCTGTCTTATTGTAAGGTTCTTCAGAGGGGTGTAACACTAGTTTCCTTTCTAGTTTATCCTTTGCTTTTGAGGAAGCAATCTCTGTCATTCCTCAGAAAGAGTCAGAAAACAGTGGTAAGAACTAATAATACCAAACAGCAGTGTAATTTCCTATGGGGAAACATATTTTCTACCGGTAATTATTGCCAACAGCAATCTTGGAAATATTGTATAACTTATTGTTTAAAACATCAAACAGAAGGAACTGCTTAGTGTCAAGGATGACTAATGCAGGAACATGTGCCTCCACACATGCACACATACTTTAGCTAAAATGTTGATGTTTACAGGTTTACAAGATGTAAACATTGACTTTGGGTTCTGCTTAAGTTTACACTTGAATTTAGAATGAAAACATACCAGTTAATACATAACCATGATCAACACAAATAGGCAGAAAAAGCTGCAATTGTTATGACGGACTTGTCCAATCTGCTTGGTATTAAAGTTGCAGGAAGACCAGAACTAGACAAGAAAATCAGTCAGCTATGCCTGAGAAAGCACAGTAGAGGCTGAAGGCAAAAATAAAAACTTATTCAACAATTATACCCAGCTGCTTTACAAACAATAGATACTTTGTTGAGGAGTGCGAAAAACTCATTTACTTTGTGTGACGAAGCATGTGCAGGTGAAGTGGGGTGTGTGATGGAAACTGAAATGTCTATGGACTTAATCCTGCCTTAAGTTACTTTGGAACAACTCTCACCATCTTCAAATAGCAGAACTATCCCTTTGCTAGAGAAATTAATCTCTAGTCTAAGCTCTCACCTACCCTTGCAGATGGTTGTGGTGATGATATTTCTGGTAGAGTCCAGATTTTTGGTCATGGAAAGTGTCCACTCTCTTATCCTGCGAGGAGGGTACAGAAGGGTTTGGTGTAGGCGGTGCTCAGTGGCCAGAATGGACAGTGTCTACAGCAATTTAGCATCTCTGCACTGTGGTTCCTACCTGAGCTCTACTGGGAATTAATACGCTCTTCTAGACAAGGGTTTATGCATGTCAGTAGCTATACGGAGGTCAGTTTAAGTGCCCTTCTGGATTGGGACCCGATGCTGACTCTTTCTTGAGAAACTCTGATGAAATTCAGCAACTGGACCACCTGTCCTTTGAACGAGGTGAACTTCCTCTCAGGTGGAGTGGTTTTGGTTGGTATGAAAGGTGAACTTTACAGCACCCTTCATTAAACATAAACCACTGTTTTTAAAGCTCATTTTAAATACACTTGACCATTGCACTATACAGTTGACCACTGCACTAACCAGTAAGCAAGCTCCTGCACCACTGGGTTGGCTCAAGATAAGCCAGCATTTCCTCCCCAGATCCATGAAGACTCTGTAGGTGTTTTCTCCTTGTCAATATGGTCATGCTAAAGAATTAGGCAAGGGTGATGGTGAGCGCTGCTGGACATTTTCAGGACAAGAAGCAGCAGCAAAACACACTGCAATATTGGTTTAGATGACTGTAGGAATTACATCCAGACCACTGTCCCCTTTAGGTGCATGGAATGACAGGTATTGCATTAGTTAGCAGTTCACTAAATGTCATTTCCCAAAAAAAACTTACTCCAAGACACAAATGCCTATAGTTTACCCACGGGTATGGATTTAGTGTGTGTTTAAGCGCTTTGCTGGGACTGCATGATGAAAGAGTTTGATGAATCAAACTAAATTCCCAACCAGTAAACACAAGTTATGACAGAGCCACGAGCTCTGCTTCCGATCTTCCTTGGGGGAGTTTAGACAGACACCTCTGAGACACAAGGCATGAGCCCACTGCAGAAGGGAATCCTTCCCCTGAATTCAGGGGGCTTTGTATCGGGCCCAGCGAAAATAAAGTGCCAATTTGCAGATGACTATCTGGCACTGGCTAACACAAAGCCACTGTAGCTGCTAGCACTTAACTGGCACATACTTATTTTCACAATCCTTTCTGCTTTGTTGATGTTACCCCTTCCTTTTTCATGCCATTTGCAACACATCATTAGACTTGCTGCAAGTTTGTGGGAGTAAATCGTGTCCCTGGGGATGAAACTCCACCAGGGGTGAATAAACAATCTCCCCTTCCCCAACCAAATCCCAACCGTGCCTCACATTTCATGGAAATGATCAGCAGTCCCGCTATCAAAACATTCACGCCTTATGAGTAATAGTTATGATAGGAGCTTTTTCGTTGGGTTTTCCCCCCAAGAAGAAAAAAGAGGAATAATTAACAGAAATAAACCCAATGAGAAATTTCCACATTATTGCTATTATTTTCACAAGGCTTTCACAGGAAAGTAAAAGCTTTTGCAAGTAATAAAAGTCCTTGTTAAACATCTTTCTTTCTTTTGGAAATGGGGTAAATTATGAAGCAGCTTGACTTTAAAAAATAAATACGACTATAAATACATAAAAGTCGTTGCCTTCCTCCAGTAATTTAATATGAGCATCCTACTCTGAAATAAGGAAAAGTTTAGTTCACTCACAGAAAGAATAAAGCAGATGTGAGGTTTTTCCATCAGCTTAAGTGCTGCCTTGGTAAGGTTAGTTGTCCGACTACATTAAACAAACATTTTAGTCAGGCATCACACAGGAAAATAAACAGTAGCAGAGGAAACATGAAAATATTAAAGACTGTTATTCTTTGGCCCCTTTTCCTGCGAAGCAGGTGATAAAATATTACTGTGTTTCCACAGGTAAGGAAACACGCTCTTAAACACTTTGCAGAAATACATATTACGATCATCACTTAAAATGTCAGAAGCGGATAGGACTCAACTGTGACGGCACACAGGAGCCTGCCGAGAAACTCTGCAGATGCAGAGGATTTAGCACGCCGGGGCGGACCGCCGGGCTACCTAAAGCAGCCCGCTGACCCTTGGCAATATCTGGCAGTAGAAATTCAGATATAGGCAAAAAACATCGTGTAAGAGACAGCTGTAGAGTTACCTGATTTCAGGAAAGATGACTTCTCTTGAATCCCAATTAGTTAGATGCTAGTGAGAGGGAGGGAAATTATCCGGTGCATCCTTCTGACCTCTTTCTGCCCCACTGAGTATCAAAGCATGCACAAAGGAAGGAGAGAGGAGACCTGCTGAGCTTCATCCTTTTTGCCCACCTGTGATACGCTACACTACATTGGCCAGATTTAACATTATTTAGTTTATGTAGATGTAATTTATGTACCATGTCAGCAATTTCTGTTCTCCGTGAAATTTTGTCTAGCTATACATCATGTCTGAAATTCTATACATATTTAATTACAAAAGTAGAAAAATATCCTTGAAATGATTTCTGCATTATAGCCAGAAGTTATCTAAAACTTAGATTCATGAGAAGAAACAAAGCAATCACTTTTTACTGCCAGGGCTTTGATTTCAGTCAGACTGCAAAATCAACTTGAAAATGTACTGGTCCGTGTTCAAAGATCTGCACCGTTGTCCAGTGGCGAGGGGGAAGGAAAAGCTTTTACTCTCCTGCCCACAATGAAAAATACAGGTGTGAGGACACAAGGTGCTGCCTTAAATCCTTTGTGATATCAGTTTCTGTCTCTATTTTAAAATGCACTGCATGCACGTCAGCCTGTCTAGCCAATGTGGCTTGTGGAAGCTGCTCATGACTAACATAAGTATATATACTTATAAGTTTAAACTAAAGGTTAAGCAGGTTCAGTAGATCAACTGTTGCCCTGTGATGTAGGGCTACGTACAGTTCTGCTGCTGACCAGCTACGTGATGCTGGGTAATAGCTCATTGCTTGTCTTGAACATCAGGTTCTTTTTTAAATGTGCCAGTACAGTGTTTGAAATAATACCACCTGGAGGAGAAAATAATGCACAACTCCCCCCTGGCCTTGCATGCCCCAATGGAGAGTTTTAGTTCCATTCAGCACGGAAGGCAGAGCTTTTGATTTTGCTTTATGGAACAAAATGAAAAGAGCTCTGCCTTCCATGCTTAATTTAAAGGTGCTTATCGTATCCTCTGTTACTTTTAGGAATTGAATTTTAATTTCAGCGCAAGAAAAGAATTAATTTAAACACAGAGAAGGAAAAGTAAACTAAATTTTAGCTATGTGTTCATATAGCTTTTTAAAATACTCTTTAGGGGAAAAGCACTCTTATTTCAGGTCAATTAGTTTATCAAGTGCTTACCTAATACTTTGAACATTATTTTTTAACTCTGAAAAATATGAGCAGAATAGGTGGAGGGGCTACTGAGTGCCATGAATACAACACCATGCACTGTCCTTACCCAACTATTTCAGTTAGACGGGTATTTCTACAGCATTTGAGTCCCCCAAAAAAAGAACTCTCCAAAAATCTCCCATCTTACTTGTCAGGAAATGGAAGTGGAGATGTAAAAGGAATTTTCAAAGAAGGCAGGAAACAAACAGCAGGACTCTCACTAGAAACCAGCAGTTGTAAATTCTAATGCAGCCAAAGGAGGGGATATCTGACTGTCCTGGCAGCAAGGGTAAAGGCTGCATGGACAATTCGGATCACATTGTTTTCTTACGCCTGCAGCAAAATGAAGAGCCAGTAGATACAGAGTGGGATTTATCTCCTCTAATTCTAGTTATCTAGTAGAGAGAGGCTCCCTTTGAGGTCAGTAAAGAGAAAGTCATCTGTAGGGTGTGATTCACCTGACCTGCTTTAGATGCCAACTATTTGGACAGCATGATGTCCACAGCCATCAGGCAAAGATCATCCATAATGTCATATTTAAAATCTCTCTGATTAAGAAGAGAGAACTGGAATAGACACAGATCTCAAGATATGACAGCTACCAAGGCTGGGATAATCCAAACCCAGAATAAAATTTTCCAGCTAGCTCCCTGGAGATGAAATTTTAAAATAACTTAGTCAATGTAAAAGCTTATGTTCCATTTTCATAGCAACAGGAAGCCTATGTTTCACTGGCTTTTGATACAAATTTATCTCCCAGATGCTATTTGACAGTTCTGCAAATTTTATCCTAGGAGAAAGCTTTTTGCTCTATGGCACTTCAAGGATGCAATTTTGCCATCCTGAACAGCCAAGAGGGAGAAGCAGCTACTGCTGGGAGACAAGCCTCAGGACCTCCGCCAGGACTCTCGCTTCCTATGCAGTCCTGTGGGCAGAAGAGCGGAGTGCCTGAAACTGCCTTAGCCCTTTCTTCTCTATAAAATGAAGGAAATGTAAACACTCCGCAAGAAATCTGAATGTCTCCACACTTGGAACAAGATAAAATTTGAATCCAGACTCTGAAGTTTAATCTCAATTCCTTGTCTTCTTACAACATCTCTTGGACGCTTAAAATAAACCGGAAATCTACTGTCTCCAGCCTGCGCTTGTGTGACAGCCTAAACCCATCTGAAACCCTCGTTTCAGGTTTTTGAGTTCCCTCCTTCCCAACCTGCCTGGATTGCACAAAGCAGATCTCCCCCGCCCCGGATCGCCGTGCTCCCCTGCTCCCCAAATAGGTTAAACAAACAAGGAGATTCCTCCAGGGAAGTCACAGGTTCAAGATCACAAAGGACACACCGCGTTTGGGCCAGTTGGGAGGTTTTTCTTGCTATTGTGCTTATCTGTATCTTCACTGTCATCCAGACGTTCACCCCTGACCCGGGAGCCCGCCTCTCGAAAAAGCCTCGCGGTGTTTACCCATTAAGTAATGTCTGTGCTTTTGTGGAAATTTTACAGAAACAAATGGAGGAAGTTTGCCAGTCAAACGGCTGGACAGTAAATCCTGTCCCGTGTAGATAGAATGATTTACTGTCACTGTAAGTCTGCTACTGGCATCTGTCACCGAAGAAATGTTTACAAATTTCAGCGCGCTTGGAGTGCCAAAGTATTCCAGCGTTGCAGGACTGTACATGATTTGTAGAACAACCGGCACTGTGCTAGATAGGGGTATCCTTGTTTTGCTAGCCTGAAAAAACAGTGTGACAGTGCTTCAGATAACTCAAGGTCACTCACGTCCAATTTTTCTGTCCATTCATCTCCTAGGCTCACGAATACAAGTAGCCAAATGCTAGTCTGTTTGCTGTAGTGCTTTTTCTGCCCTAAGATATCTTTGCTAGAAGTTCAATCCAGGTAGGCAAACTGCCTTCAGAACCCTTTGCTTATTTCTAATTAAGTCCTTCATTATTTATACACTATGTCTTCCCCTCCTTCCTTACAATCCATTTTCTTTACAGTCCCTGCTGTCTCTCCTCTTTCTGCACTATTTCCCCTTTGGGCTAAGACATTATATTACGCTACCTCTCTGCACAGTGTCATCGCAATGCCTTCTGCCGTGTGACTGAGGCTTCCACGTACCATCAACTATAAAGTCAGGACAATGGAAAGATAAGTTTGGATAAGAAGCAGGAGCAAACAAAATTTGAAACAGTGGGATAGATCAGTAATATAATTCTTCCTTCACTGACCCTTGCAACTAAGGGCCTGATTCTGCTGCCACTGAACGGAGCTTTTCCCTCTCCCTGTCAACGGGAGCAGCACTCGGTCTTAGAGTTCCGCTACAATTAAGTTTTCAAATCTCATTTCCTTTCAGAGGAGAGAAAACATTGTTGTGACTAAGCTTTGGATGTGGTAACAAATCCCTGGCAGGTTGGTTTGTTTTAACGGACGTATTAGTTTTAAGGAAACTTTTACCATCTTTTCTGCCCTTAATCACAGCTTTTATTACAATTACAGTAATGCAACAGATGTACATGCCAAAGGCAATATGTGTATTTTTAATGAGTTGACATGCAACCTTTCTGGAGAGGAGAAACAACTCCATTTGCTGAACGTTTCTGAACCATATCTAGCAGTTTATTAAGGGACAAGGAATCAATCAGAAAAACATTTACTGCAAATTCAGAGGCTTCAGTAACTCACAGATGAGCAGTCCTGTAAGACGGACTCGGTTGTTGTGCTCGATTTAGCAAATTTTTGCTGAATGGTCACATTTTCTATTGTCCACAAACAATACAAGACAAGGTTAACAGGCAATATCTGGAAAGCTCTAAGATTATTAATCCACACATGTGGTCCTGAGTCACTGGGCTGTAAAACATCATCAGTTTCCAAAGATGAAACCAAAGGGGAATTTTGCTCAAGAGAGATGATATCACAAGTCCAAAGGAACTAGTTGCATCAATAAGGCCTATTTATGCGAGTTTTACAAGACATTGGCTCACAGGGGGTTTCATTCTGGTATAATGAATTCAGTCAATAAACTGAACACAGGCAGAGATCGCACCCTATGAGCACCAGAACCTTCAGCCTGGTTTCTTGCCTCAATTTACCTTACAGCCTGGACACAGGTCAGACACTGCTGCACACAGAAAACTGCCACAGGCTGACGTGCGCACGTCGACTGGGTGCATTCCCCTGGGGACTAAAGAGCTCGGAGAATCAGGCTCCAACAGCAGCACACAAAATCCGTTCTGTTAAATTATTCCTGCCACTGCTGTGGTCTGGGCCAAACAGCCCTCAAAAACAATGGCTGGCCATGCTTTTTTGGAGGTTAATGCAGGCCAAGGACCACTTCCAATACAACCCTGGATGTGGATAGCCTGTTTTGAGAGGTAAAAGTTTATCTGTGGGGACCAGAGAAGGATTCCTGGCTTGTGGAGATGTGACCCCACAGACCTTCACATACCTTTCTCCGAGACTAAATTATCAAAGGAAGAAGCCTGAAAGCCCCGTGTACGTATGACTGCATGCTTGCTTTCTCCTCAGTCACCAGAAAAATGACATAAATTAATAGGAATTGAGGCAACAGTATGACTCCTATCAGAACTTTACATTACCAACCAGGAGCCTGGTTTTGTCGGGCACAGGGTACTGCAGCGGAGAGACTGTCATTACGCCAGGTTTGTACAACACAAACGGGGCTGTCGAGGTTTGGCAGCAAGAGCCCTCACTGCCCATCCCGCCTCCAGTCTCTGCACAGTCCCACAGCGAGCCTCCAACACACACCTACACATCCACAGACATCCGCCAAAGGTATAGGACCTCGCCGCAATCACGGTTACTCTGGCACATCTGTTTGGAAGATTAGTAGGTAAAATTTAACTGATAGAAGACAGAGCACAACTGGAAATGTAGGAATGTGTTTTTACTACTATTAATGCAATCAAAACTTCCTTCTTGCTATTATTATCGTGTTAGCACGTCAATTCTATTCCAAATTGTTTTCAAGGGCTAACTTACTAAAATACCTGGAGAATAGCACAATCCACGTTCTGGTTTTCATTCTAAACTTAACATAATTTATCTGAAATTATTCCCTTTCTTAAAGCTGTTTCTCTTCCTAGAACGTGCAAAATATGCATACAAGGTGCACTGGAGGAACGTTCATCTTCTTTCTTTGCATGCCCCAAAAAGCGCCAAAATTATTGTGTGCATGAAATAACTTCTATGTGTAGGCTGAAGGCCCTTTTCGGAATTTACCAATATTCCCGTTCAGATGACAAAATCAATAAAGCTGGTTAAATCATAGCTTTAAAAAACAGATGCAAAGAACCCTTTGTGAAAACAATTACTGATTTATTTTCACCATCCAATATGAATGAAATGCAAGAAGAAGACGTAAGTAACATAAACTAGATTGTATAACCATGTTTTAATCGCATGAAATACTGTTAGTAGTGTAGGTCAGTTTTCGTAAGAAATATATATTCTTCGGGAAAATATTTTATTTGTTATTTTCCCCTTAAGACTTTTTCTTTTTAAATTGACTCATTTGAGATTTCCCTGTGCCAATGGTTTTAATTTGAGAAAAGATTAGACCTGTCCTTCTTCAAAACTTATTCATGCTTTAGTATTAAACTTTTGTCTACAAAACTACATCAGCATTTACTAAATGAGAACAATACAAAAGTTGGTGTACCAAAAGAAGACAAAGGTGCTCACCAATGCAGTCCACGCTGAAGAGATTCACGGAGGTTGTTATGGAAGATTCATCGCAGGTCTTCATTCCTCGCAGAGCAAACCGCACCAGGGAGGCTTTGACTCCCTCTGGTAGAAAGGACAGCAGGTAGACGGGCATGTACAGAACGTAACGAAGTTTGCACAGCAAAGGGGTCATGAGCTTTCCTTGGGGTGACTGAGCCATGCGCTCTATCGTTGGAAATAGCAGCACAGAGCGAAGAACCTGTCAGGCCATGAGAAAACGACTGTCAGCAAAGTCCTACAGCACCGCATCCCAGCCTAGGAGACTTAATTTTTAAATGAGCTGTCGTGGTTTGGGCTCCGCTTGAAATGAAGTTGGGTTTCCAGGCGTGTTGGCCATCAGACACATAGGCAGGGCTTGCGGCGTGCCCAGGTTAAATTTTTTAAACGACTGTGCTGGTTTTGGCTAGGGTAGAGTTAATTTTCTTCATAGTAGCTAGCATGTGGCTATGTTTTGGATTTGTGCTGAGAACAGTGTTGATAACACAGGGATGTTTGAGTTGCTGCTGAGCAGCGCTTACACAGAGCCAAGGCCTTTTCTGCTCCTCGCACCACCCAACCAGCGAGTAGGCTGGGGGTGCACAGGGAGCTGGGAGGGGACACAGCTGGGATAACTGACTCCAACTGACCAAAGGGATATTCCATACCACGTGACGTCATGCTCAGCAATAAAAGCTGGGGAAAGAAGAAGGAAGGGGGGATGTTTGGAGTGATGGCGTTTGTCTTCCCAAGTAACCATTATGCGTGATGGAGCCCAGCTTTCCTGGAGATGGCTGAACACCCGCCTGCTGATGGGAAGCAGTGAATGAATTCCTTGTTTTGCTTTGCTTGTGCGCAGCTTTTGCTCTACCTATTAAATTGTCTTTATTTCAACCCCCATCCCACCAGGGGAGGGTGAGTGAGCAGCTGCGTGGTGCTTAGTCGCTGGCTGGGGTTAAACCACGACAAAGACAAAGCAAACAACAGCGTGGTTAAGAAATGCTCAGGTCTCTTGGTTTTGAAACAAGGGCCCAGGAGCGCAAGCACAGCCCCTTGCTCCAGGAGGAGGTGACCCCACCAGAGGGCAGCAGGCAGGAACCATCACTGCAGTCCAGGCGGGCTTTTTATGTCAGCAGAAGTACACCTCTTTTTATTTCATCTGGCAAACTATTTTCTTTGAGTAAACCAACCAACCAAATTAAAAAATGTCAACCACCGGGACGGTATCTTTACAGTTTGACAACACACCGGGTTTTCAATTTGCAGTTCAATAGAGGTAAACCTGGCCAGAACAAGAGTCTCAGCACACAGCCCCTTCACCGAGATGTGTACAGCGGTGCATGATATTGCATTTTGTATAATGAAACAGACATATTCTAAAGCTGGTAATTATTTTATGTTATCATAATAGAACACACTGCAGCCTTAAAATAGAATGAAATTAATTAAAAACCCTACCCACGTTAACCAAAAGGGAATTAATATACCTACTCTCAATTAAATTTTAATGTTAAGATCAAACAAATATTCTAAAAGGGTACCTGCCACTTTTTCCTGGAGAGTTAAAAACATAGTACAAGAATTCTTATAGGAAAACCCCTCAAAGACACGTGACTACAGTACATAACAGAAAGTAAAGTAAGAGACATTCTGGGTATTGTATTTGCAGATAATTAGGTATAAATTGCTGTGCTTTGTTGGTGACTCATCATAAAAAAACCAGATGTAGTTATATACGTCTGCTTACTGCACATATCATTCTATGTATTGCACATATTAGATTAATATTTTTGTAAAAAGTATTTAAAAACAATTGTCTTTACTGTCAAATGAGACTCCGCTGATGTATGCCACTGCATCTGTGTGCAGTGCCGCTGGTCCCAGCAGCTACCCAGGGCATGCCACCAAGAGATGCTTACAAGATCTAACATAGCAAACGGAAGAAATTCAGGAAATATCAGTAACTTGCCATACTGTACTTTCTACAGTATTTTAAAAGCAGACTTTGAAAGCGCTATTTATATCTAATACAGAACTATTTAAGAAATCCTTCTACTTTCCAGCTGACACTACTTTGGTTTTAGACAAAGAAAAATACATTCTCAGGGAAATCAAGCCTGGGCCTCTTTTTATTAAAGGCAACCAGCAGCTGAAGTACAGGAATGCAAGACTTGTACTAAATTATATGGTAGTTTTGTGATATTTCAGCTAGGAGCTGAACTCAGACTGTTGTGATCTAAAGCAGATTTGACCTGTGTTCCCAGGCACACATTAATCCTTTGACATTACAGTTTATAGATACAGGATTAGTTGCTTGGAGTGCTGTACTAACCACTGGGGGAAGTTGCTAAACCTTGGAGGAAAAAGGACAAAACAAGACAGCTCTTACAATGACCTATGCATTCCTGCATTTTTTAATGGCACACAAATTAAAAAGATGGTGGTAAGACAAAGGATAATTTTACTGAATTTCTTTCTTTAATATTTTGCAGGTAATAATAGAGAAATGTAAAACTTGTATTTTTCAAACACGTATCCACCATTTCTTAGTTTATTGCTAGATTCCTGAGCCAGGATTCTGAAATATGCATGTGCCTGCAGAATTGCTTGAAGATGCCATTCAATTTCTTTGCAATACCACTGTGGATACAACAGATTTAACATATTTTATTATAATGACACACATTTTCATAAAAAAGTATGTCATATTTGTGTCTTGAAATAAGTGAAGTAGAAATACACAGGTAAAATGAAAGAAATAAGTAAGATTCAAATGCTCAGCATCAATTAATAATTTTTTTACATTTCAAATGTCAGGATCTTATCTATATGCAATTTACACTAGCTGAAATCAAGCAGCACAGATGGCACAGACTTATATTCAAGTTACAACTTTCAGAATTATTATAAGACCAGTTATTCTGAAGATGGAGGACACTGTCTATCATAAGCACCAGGTATTGTCACACCTAGGAATGCCATGGTATATACCATTAAGTAATGTGTACAGGTTAATGACCCCTTTATTTAAGCATACCCTTCTCACACTTAATGACTGAAGTTTCTTGTAATAACAAGCAGTCAAAATACAAAAAACATTACACATAACTAGAGAGAGAAATCCAGATTCACCTGGTTTAAATTGCCCCCAATTCAAAGTCCAGTGACTTTGTTAAATATCGGTTAAATATATGCCAAGGCAGAGAGCTGGGCAACTAGAGACACTAGTCACAGAGACTTGAGCGGATCTGGGGATTTCTGAAGGTTGGCCAGTGAATTTACTGAAGGCAAACACGCCCTGTGCCCACGAGTCACCGAGAGCTGTGGGTCACATCACCTACCCTTGCTGTGCTTTGGTCAACCCGATAAAAACAGTACATGTATTCCTGTGTTGTACTGGAATTGTCACTCTTGGTTGTGGTGACAATAAACAACATTTGTAAAACTGTCCTTCAGCTTATTTAACAGTTATCTATTTAACATGCTATTAAATCGCAAGATTTCAACACTCAGGCTGACGCCTACATTAAAGTTCAATGCGTAAGGCATAGCTGCTCTTTGGGTTAGTCACCAGGCAGCTGCTTCTATTTTCACCATTAATTTTTAACTCTGTAAATTACATAGGGCTCAAGACCCGAACGGTTCAAGGAACTATCATACGATGCAGTGTCTCAGAAGTTTTAGATCTTGTTACAAACAAAAAGCTAACAATACCTGCAAGCTCTTCACATAATTCAACGTGGGTGCCAAGGCAGCTCCTAGTCCCTAGTCAAGTGGTACATGTGTCACTGACAAAATGAACAGGGCATGGCCTGAGCACATGTCCTGAGAACAAACAGCCTAAACCCCCAGCATGTTCTGCCCTTTATTCCTTCAACGCACACCACAGTAGGAAGGTGTGGGGACTTTCGGAGTTTCACTTTTGTCACTGTTCATATACTTTGGTGTCTAGAGCCATAAGTCCATCAACTTCAGGTATGTTTGACCTGCACAGTAAATTTACAACACAGAGGGACGAGAGGGACTTTTCCTATTTCATAGGAAAAGTGAGCCCTCAAGGCAAAAAATATTAAATGCCCATTCCCCGAAAGCAGGGCATTGACCAAGGAGCTTTGTTGAGGCAGGATCCTTAAATGAGTAAGATTTCAGTTCATGTGATGGCTCTCTACAACCACCTGAGAGGAGGTTGTAGCGAGGTGGGGGTCGGTCTCTTCTCCCAAGTAACAAGTAATAGGACAAAAGGAAACAGCCTCAAGTTGCACCAGAGGAGGTTTAGATTGGATATTAGGAAAAATTTCTTCACCAAAAGGGTTATCAAACATTGGAACAGGCTGCCCAGGGAAGTGGTGGAATCACCATCCCTGGAGGTATTTAAGAGATGTGGATGTAGTGCTGAGGGACATGGTTTAGCGGTAACGTGGCAGTGCTAGGTTAATGGTTGGACTTGATGATTTCTTCCAACCAAAACGATTCTATGATTCTATCCCTGCTTCATATAAACGTTAAAGAACACAACAAAGGCTTCCTCCAAACTACCTACATAAATAACATATACATTCCTGTACAACTGGGCTTTCTATCCAGCTTTTAATCTATCTAAAACAAGATGACAAAGTGACAACTGAGTGCCTTCAACTCTTCACTGGATAATGGTCATATCAACATGGTTTTGGATTTGCAGAAACAGTTGGAGGTTTTTTTGTTTTGATTAAAATGAGAACAGAGTCCAAAAAGATAAACAATAAAATTTACAACACATTGTTGTTTACTACTGTACAATTTAATAGTCTCAACCACCCCAGCAAAGGATTTTTGTAAAATGTTTAGATGGTTTCTTTCTAAAAATGATAAGAGTATGCAAATCAGATCAAGCCAAAAAAAAAAAAAACCCACAGTAATATTTTTCATTAATGCCTTCTACTGAAAGAGTTGAAATATATTTGCCAGGTAAGGTTTGAAGTTTGAGCGGGTAATACGGGTCGTGTTACAGGGACTGGTAAAGGACAGCGCTGAGGATGTAACACCGGGCTTACAAACTGGGTGCCACTTACAACCAGTATTCCAAACACTGACACCGTTTTCAAAGCTGTTAGCTCCCGTGATGCCAACGAGAGGAGCTCAATACTTTTGAAATCAGGTGGTTTTGATCATGCTGAAGAAATGCCGGTTACAGGTTGAGGCACCTCAGGTGTGCACCCTCCTGAGCTCACAGGGAGACCTCAGCTGAGGGCCCGGAGGCGGCTGTCACACCGTGCCGCCTGCTCTGAACAGAGAGGGACGTTTGGCGAAGAGAAACAGAACAGGAGAGAAAAGCAGGTGAGACCTGAAAAGGCAGACACTGACAGAAAGGAGTAGGAGCCATTTTAAAGATCTGTTTTAGAAGAGATCCCCACGTAGGTGAATTCATTAATTACAGCCAGGCTTTCTCAGTCCCGTACCTTGGCTCTCAAGGGACAGACTGTCCCTGCCCATGACACCTCGCAGGCACGTTCAAATCTCTCTACCGACGTCGTAAAACAACAAGACTCTGACCCACTGAAAAAATATCCCTCCTACACCACCAGAAAGTGAAACTTCCTCAGAAATAACCCACTGGTTCACTCTGCTTTAACGGCAGAAGCAGCGGTCGTTGGAGGCTCACATTGACTTCTGCGCAGGGAAGGTTTAGGAAAGTATTCGCTCCTGCTGCATCATCTGTTCTAAATCACCCGGGGTGCAGAAATGGTTAATACAATAACCACCAACAAGAAGAACATACGACTCCGATTCTGCACCGCTTACACAACTCGGAGCCCAGGAGGAACTCCAGACACCAAATCGGCGGGCAGAAGCAAGGGAGCAATCTATTACGTTTTATAACCGAGCCATCGCCCTGAGCGATGCTCAGTGAAGAAGCATCCCGTAGAGTTCTGCAGCTCGCCCGCAGACCCTGCAGCCGCACGCCTCTGCTCCGCAGCAATAGCATCACTACGCGCACGACGTCAAATCACAGGGCTGGAAAGAAAACGAGCAAGGAAGTTTTACGTAAAATTCCTTCAAAACCCTACGAAAAGCAAAAGCTCTTTCTCTGTCAAAAGTAACACCTCTTTTGATATATTTTAGTTCACCCCACATATTAGTTTATTATTCCTCTGTTGCGTTGGCAAAGGAAAAGCTATTATCTGTCAGTTGAAACCTAGTAAATTTTTAAAAGATAGCGTAATGATGCACTTAACGGTAATCTACAGTCTACCCTTGACACGGAGTGCCACATTAATCACAATTTCTTTTACTCAGTATGCAGAAACCTGCAGGCAAAACAACCAGGGTCAGGGAAGTATTCCCTGCTTTATTACCACAGCTGTGCCAAGCAGATTTCCAAGAAAACACACAGGACAAACCAGACAGCGTTTGCTTGGGCTTTCCTCTCATCACAGCGGGACTTTCTGGACTTGCCCGCTCACTTTGCTCAGTCATGAATTATATATAATATAGTATAGCACAGTAAAATAAAATATAATAAATATAATATAATATAATATAATATAATATAATATAATATAGAATCATATTTTAAAATCTCAAATAATTTCTTCTTTAGCTGTTCAAGATGCCATTTGGTTTGTTGTATCAGCAAGCTGTCTGTCGCAGCTCAGTATCAACCAACCCACATAATTTTATGACAGCAAAAGAAGTAAAGAATGAACACAAGTGACAAAAAATTATTTCATTCCTGGTGTGAAGTAAGAACATACTGTGTGCACTTTCTTCTATTTTATCTTATGGATCTCCTGTGATCCCAAATGAATGTTTGCCATAGTAAATGGGCAACAGAATAAACATCTCAAACACAGTTAACAGAAAATCTTATCACTGAAAATCTAGAATTGCTTTATAAGAATTAAGTCCCACAGAGAAGTCTTACCATACTTATTTTATGGGTCAATAAACGGAATTCAGGAAGTTACACGACTCCACATGAAAATATATATTGTGAAAGTAGATTTAAAACAACTGTATGGCAATTCACAATCCTCTACTCTAACCAAAGCTTACTTTTCTGGGTAACCAAACTGTTTCTGTAAAACAAAGCGGTTAAAAAAAGAAGTAAATAACCAACATTTTGTAGAAATGTTTGCATTTTTTTTACCATGAATGTCATGGTGCCTTAGTTCATTAGTGGTTGCTTAGTTCAAGTTCTGCTCCCTGCAGAGCTTCATTTGTTTTCCAAACAAAAGCACAGTTAGTGTATGCAACTCTGTGAACATGCTGTTAAAACTCTAAATAATACATTTAAATTTTCTCTGATGGGCTGCAGGAATCTTGCTCCCAAGGAAAAGCAAACTTTTTGAGTGCCACTAAGAGCATCATGGCAATGTCTGCCAGCTCGACTTTACCAAGGGGTCTTTGAGTTTTCATAGTTTGAGAACAGATTAGATCAAGACTCCTGATCACAGGACTTTCTGGTAGAGTTTTCATGGGAATACTGAGGATTCAGTTAGGGGCTGAGTTTTTCAAGGGAACTGACATGTGCAGGGCTGTGAAGGCACGCGGAGGATGCGCAGACGTTCACAGGCAGAATTTCTCTCACAGTATCTGAAGAAATTATGGTTCAGTTGAGCAGAACTACTTATTGCCACCTTTAAGCATACAATGACCCAGCCAGCTTTTTTATGTAGGTGAGAGCACAGTAGCCTAAATGCAACAGGATAACAGCATAAAGCAATGTGTTCAAAGCTGAACATTATTTAAAAAGTCAGGATTTTTTTTTGCTTTTATATAAACATATATGAATTCAAACAGTAGAGCCAAAGATATAAAACATTAGTATGTAGACATGTACTTTTAAACACTAAGCATAAAAGCATGCAAGCAGTCCATAAGACCCATTTACTAAATAAACTTTGGATTGAATTTTGCTTGACAACTTCTGTGCGGTTACCTCTAAGGCGTTAGGTCTAGGTATTGCCTTGGGCACATGCCAAGTCCACCACACACACACACACACACACATACGTGTGCACGCACGCACACACATACACATACCACCCAGGCACATGCTTCTAATTCTTTGCTGAATAAATATAGAAAAACCTAGAGATCCCCATCCAGTACACTGGTTACATGAATATTAATGATGTCTTACACTAAAAGAGCAAATTCATAATTAAACACAGTAAAGTAGGGTCATGTGCACAGAGCTGAGCTATGGCCAAAAGAGGAGTACAACAAACAGTTTTCTTTACGGAAATAACCTAAGCTTTATCATATCAGAGGCACTGATTATTGACTATCCTATGTATCCTATGTGATTTTTTTCCCCTTGTATGCCTCCTGTAAATAGAAAGAGGTGAAACTAGTAGAAAATATTTTATCACCTGTGCTTGTGGCTTCCAGTTTGCATTGTAGCCCCCATACTGGCAAACTAAACTGGGCTAGGACCTAGGCTCCAAGACCAAAACTTTTTACTATGTTCGCTGGCATGATTTTGGCCAAAACCAGCCAGCATGTTCCCAGACAATGTCTGGGCACGGATTAGAAAATAGGGCAGACCAGGAACTGTTCTTAATAGAAGATGTGTCCGAAGCAATCATGTTTGGGGCTAGGGAGAAAGGAGGAGGCTTCACTATTGGAATATAAGCTATATTTTGCCACTCGCTGTCAAGAGCCACAAGATGGTCCCTGATATGTTTTATACGGAAAAATAATTGAAATACTAGTCTTAGTGCATCTACCTCACTCAATCAGAAATACCTCGAACTGTTCATAGGGATTTAATAATTTATTTTGTCTAAGTGAGATTCTAAACACATTGTATGTCATCCCTGACAATTATATACAGATCCTCCCTTCTGTTATCAAGACATCAATCATCAGATGATCAGCAAGGAAAAGAACAACCGGTCACTAACTCTGTATGTCTTTACATATATACATGCTAATGATATCTGCTGAAATTGCACCATGAAATGCTGGGAAAACAAATGAGAATAAAACTTTGCCCTTTTCAGAGTTCATTTTGGCTCAGTTTCATCCACGTTCACTACTGGCCCTTAACAGAGGTGCCTAAGTTAAGAGTTAAATCATGCAAGACTCCCAACTGAAATCAGTCAGATGCTCAAAAGATGTCAAATGAACTAAAAGCACTTTCTAGTAGTCTTCTGCTTCCCACTAATCATACAGAGGACCAAAGACTTCTAATTAGGAGCTTCATCATACAGAACAAAATAAGACCCCTCCATGGGAGAAGCAGCAATGCATACTTTTCAATAAATACTTTTTGGGTGAGCAAATGCTACTATAAAGCAATATTTGAGTAAGTGTTCTCTAAAAAGACCTGTTCACAGCAGTGTATTGTTTCCAGCACTGAAAACACTGTGTAAATATCCTGGTGCCGCTTAACATGGCTATCTATAAAGACTGGAATTTAGTATTTACTTCTGTAAAAGCTGCAGATATGCAGTAATTCCCAGGTTCTGCTCTTGAAGGATCCAGAATTACTAAACATCACTTCATACTACATCCAGTAGAATGGAGAAGAGAAGGCTCTGGGGAGACCTTACAGTACCCTTCCAGCATCTGAAGGGCACCTACAAGAAAGCTGGAGAGGGACTTTTTACAAGGGTATGTAGTGATAGGACGAGGGGTAATGGCTTCAAACTGGAAGTGGGAAGATTTAGATTAGATAGTAAGAAGAAATTTTTCACTGTGAGGGTGGTGATGCACCGGAACAAGTTGCCCAGAGAAGTGGTGGAGGCCCCATCCCTGGAAGTGTTCAAGGCCAGGTTGGATGGGGTTTTGAGCAGTATCTGGTCTAGTGGGAGGTGTCCTTGCCCATGGCAGGGGGGTTGGAACTAGATGATCTTTAATGTCCCTTCCAACCTAAACCATTCCATGATTCTATGATAATGCCTTTAAAGTGCATGACAAGACAAAAAATGTAGGTCAGCACTAGTAACATCAGTGCATGATGTCTGCAATTACATCGTGTTTCATTTTTGTTTCTGTGCAGTCTCTCAAATTTAGGCTTCCTCTGCCACTGTAGCAGATTAGCTATATCATAACTTTCACCGATACACAGAAAAAGTTGTATACTGCTTTTCTATTACCTTTTAGTCAGGCAAAGTCTGCATTTGCACTAAAGGATCTTGACATTGGTCTGCTTAGATATCAGAAACATATTATGTATTTGGTCAATGCTTGGAGATCTCGTCTTCAAATTGCAGACAGGCAGTGGAAGAAGAGAAGCTAGAGGTATTTCCTAATGACTGTCACTACCTCACTTCTATAGCTAGATTGCAGTTTGCAATGAAAGTAGTGCTTCACTACACGCCAAACCAGCTTTATGAGACCCAACCTGGGTCTCTGCTTCAAGATACTTAAGACAATTTTTCCAAGCAGAAATACAGGAAAAAAACCCAATCAAAAAAACAACCCCAAAATGGAAAGAAGCAATTTAATAATGAGATTCTGTTTAATTGAATTTGGTATTTTGATTATTCAGCTCACAGAACCAACTCAGAAGCTACTATTATCTTTAAATATGCCCAGGAAAAATAATCTAAAGAGTGAATAAGTGGGAAAAAACCTGGCAAGTAAAACAGCTGAAAGGACACATGGGAGATGGTGAACAGCAAATGATATGCAAGTTTGCAATATAATATGGTGCAGAGAACAAGCGAGAGAGAAGTTCTGCAAGTTAATGTTACATATAGTGAGGAAACACATCACAAATGCCAGAAGCAGCTCTGTCTCCCTGGGAGACAACGCAGGTTGCATTCTGTGCTGTACATCTTAAATTGAAAGATTACAACCAAAAGCTAGCCACGAATACAGCATAAAATTAATGAAGAGCTTGGATGATAAAATTTCTGAAGAAAGTTACAGATATAGCGAGAGGAATATGAATAGCTTGGCAAAGTGGGAGCAAAAAGGCAATTGAGCGGAGAACCGTAACTCCACAAACTTTTAAGGGCTATAAATGCAAAGATGCAAAATAATATTTTGGGTAGGACAAGAGACATAAGTAGATGTGATGGAAACAAATTAAAATAATCAAATGTTAAAGCAGGTATCAGAAGTCTGTGTTGACATCAAGTTTTAGGCTGTACCAAGCTACCAGGTCCCAACTGTAGAACCATTACCAACAGGAACAGTGCAAGAGAGAGAAGTGCCACCTTACACAGACGTGACAGACACTCTCCAGTTCCAAAACTAGAACATTGTGTCAGGAAGCTATAAAAAAAATTAACATAAGGCCTGATAATGTTACGTAAATAGTCACTTCTCTCATGCAACTACATTGTCCTGGGACTACAGCATATTACGTACCCTGACTAAACTAATAATCCGGAAAGAATGGAAAGTTAATGCGTTGACTTAAAATGTGGGGGTTTTCTTTCTTTCTATCCCTCCTTTTGTGTAAACCGTTACCACATTAAAAAAACCCAAAAAATAAAATTAAAGCCTATTTCAGTTATTCAGCAAGCTGGCAGAATCTTTGCAGAGTGGTTATGCCCAGGAAAGAAATGTATCGGAGAAAACCAATCAAACATTACTTGCAAAGTTTTTACCCCTCCTCTAAAAAATCAGAATGAAACACGAAATTGAGAATACTACAGAAAAAAACCTTCTAGTTCAAAGAATTCTGTTAATAAAATGAACTTTTTAACACTCCAGCACAAGATTGATCATTAAACCCAGTCCACAACCATTCTGCATTTCCTTCCCATCAAGCCATAAGAAATCCTCCAGCACCCAATGACGTATTTTACGATGCTTTGGAAGAAGATCCAAATCCCCAAAACCGATGATCCAGCACAGGATGAGAAGACGGCAGACTCACAGCACTACCACTGGCATGGGCCCCCTTTTCTGATATGGAACTCATTAAATTAAATATTAAAAAAATCCCAGGAAAGGGTTTTTTTTTCAGACCACAGAAAATGCTAGCAAAACAAAACACAGAGATCAGTGCTGATGGAGAATTTCTTTGTGATTTCAAATCTTTGATGAATTTTATTGTGAGCATGTAAACAAGACCCACCAGTTGCCATCTACAAGGTTTTCAGTATTACGGGGAACACTGTATATACTGTCTACCTGTGGTCAGTCTTTACTGATTCCAAGGAAGGCAATCGAGGTCACAGAAGATATACCTCAAGTCAGGGCAAAAAAGATTTCTAGCACAACGATGGGAAAGTCAGGAGTTTAGGTACTGAAATATAAGACATACTTTATAGTAATAATTAAATTTCATACATATATATGGGATTGAGCGCACCCTCAGCAAGTCTGCCAACAACACCAAGCTGTGTGGAGCAGACATGCTGGAGGGAAGGGATGCCATCCAGAGGGACCTGGACAGACTTGAGAGGTGGGCCTGTGCCAACCTCATGAAGTTCAACAAGACCAAGTGCAAGGTCCTGCACGTGGGTTGGGGCAATCCCAAGCACAAACACAAGCTGGCCAGAGAATGGATTGAGAGCAGCCCTGAGGAGAGGGACCTGGGGGTGTTGGTAGATGAAAGGCTCAACATGAGCCAGCAATGTGTGCTCGCAACACAGAACGCCAAGCGCATCCTGGGCTGCATCAAAAGAAGCGTGGCCAGCAGGTCGAGGGAGGTGAATCTGCCCCTCTACTCTGCTCTGGTGAGACCCCACCTGGAATACTGTGTCCAGCTCTGGAGCCCTCAGAACAGGAAAGACATGGATGTGTCGGAGTGGGTCCAGAGGAGGCCCATGAAGATGATCAGAGGGCTGGAGCACCTCCCCTATGAAGACACGCTGAGAGAGTTGGGGTTGTTCAGCTTGGAGAAGAGAAGGCTCCAGGGAGACCTTATAGCGGACTTCCAGTACCTAAAAGGGGCCTACAGGAAAGATAGGGAGGAACTCTATCAGGGATTGTAGTGACAGGACAAGGGTTAATGGTTTTAAACTGAAAGAGGGTAGAGTTAGATTAGATACTAGGAAGAAATTTTTCACTGTGAGGGTGGTGAGACACTGGAACAGGTTGCCCAGAGAAGCTGTGGATGACTCATCCCTGGAAGTGTTCAAGACCAGGCTGGATGGCTTTGAGCAACCAGGTCTAGTGGAAGGTGTCCTTGCCCATGGCAGGGGGGTTGGAACTATATGATCTTTAAGGTCCCTTCCAATGTAAACCATTCTATGACTCTATGATGCTATGATTCTATGATATAGATGAATGACAGTTACAGTATATAACAAGTATATGAACTTATATAATTATGCATGGTGCAAAAACTACAGCAATCATAACAGACGTACTCTTACCTTTTTTTACAGTCTTCTCCATTAACTTCTCACATTCATTAAAAATAATACAGTTTTCTCGCTGTTACTTATTTTGATGATTATTTCAGATTTAATATTTTCATATCCAGAAACCAGTTTCAAATTTCTGAATTTATTTATATCCATTGGATCCTATGAAAGTATTTCATTCTAATATAACATAATAGATAATTGCGTAACAATTCTGTTTTCTCTCTGTATTTACCCCTTGTATTGTTTATAGACAGCACTCATATACACATTCTCTGTTTAATGAGGTTAAATGAGCCAAGATATCCTGAGCTCCTCCCATAATTTAGGTTCCTTATTATCTTCCTAGGCTTTCTCTCTACTTATTTCAGTCTGAATTCATCCTTCTCGAACACAGCTGGCTGGAAATTACCTTGTATGATGGTACTTAACGCTTTTCTGTCCTATAAACCATATTATGCTGAACTAAAATGCGTGTGAGTTCTCCCCATGGTGACATCTGTCATTCATCTTCGCAAGAGCACTGATGGAGACCCTTAGCCTTTTACTGTATCCTTTGTTACTCCACACATGCAGTGAGAGAAGCAGGCTTTTCTTAAACTGTATCTGTGCCTATATGACTCATGAGATGTATGCGAAACAGTAAGTACAGACAATATGAAGACAACATTTTTAAGTCCCTCTCCTGCACACCCAGACTTTTAATTCTTACAATATGTGTACAACAGATGAGGCTGCCTCCTTAAAGTGCTCTGCTGACATGGTTGTCTTCTCAACCTTCTCACTCTTGTTCCTTGGCCAGATTGTCACTGAAAGGTCAAACTAGAGCACAGTCAGCAAGAGCTGAGGCAGGGGAGAAATAGTAGCCAAGCTCCAATCAGTGTCTCCCCATGAGATCTGTAAAGCAAAGCAACTAGAAATTCATAACATACTTTTAACAAAACAATATTGCCTTAATATTGTGTTGCATCACATCCTAAGCTCAGGCTGGCTGTGTGACAAGGTCTGTTTCCTGTTCGAGTGCTGTTTTCCGTTTATCTTTGTCTGATGTCAGGGATGTCTCTGCCTCTTGGCACCTGATGTATTCTCCTTTGTTCATACTTCATGTTTTTAGAGTTAAAATTACTTATAGCATAGTCTAATAGATTGGGATATGCAGTTCAACTCAATTCAATCCCTATTCCAGATTTGAACAAAACAGGCAAAATGAGAATTATCAAAGTGTGTGAGAGACCACTCTCATTTCTCTGTGACCACAGGTACAACCCATGCAGACCTCTTCTCACTCCATGAAACTCTATGACTATTACTGACCTTAAAGGGAGCTGGTCAACTTAGATATGTCTCCATCCCTTGGAATTACAAAAGAGAGAACTTTGGAGACTACAACAGGCTGGATTCGAGGTAACACAAATTCAAACCACCACATATCCAATGTTTTTAGCTATTTCTATATGGATATATACGTAAAGTATCAGCTATATTGGTTCTTCAGGAAACAGTATACATACATATATACTTCCTTATACATTCCACAGAAGGTTTCTCTAAGAAACAATATATATACAAACCTTCCTGAAAACCTCAGAAATGCGTTGTTTCCAAACATTTCAACAGCATTAACTTCCTTCATGATATAGAGTAATGAAAGATACAGGGCACAACGACATTCACCTTGTGAAGTTGCACATAATCTTCACAACTTCATAGTATTCTACTGTGGTATTAACTGTTGCAAAATATAAGGTCAT
Organism: Burhinus oedicnemus; assembly: GCA_008921705.1. Classification (NCBI taxonomy): domain Eukaryota; kingdom Metazoa; phylum Chordata; class Aves; order Charadriiformes; family Burhinidae; genus Burhinus; species Burhinus oedicnemus. The sequence continues at coordinate 2,919,334 of VFFE01008944.1, read as the reverse complement.
ATTAAGATTTTATTTTTTTTAATGGAAGATTAAACAGTTGTATGGACAATCCTGTCCTCAGTGATATTAGACAAAGTCACTGTTTGTAAATGACACATAAATTTATGTGAGCCAAGGAACAGTTAATGAAATTCAAGGGGAAACTTCCTTTTTGTGTATCCTGGTTCATAATTTCCCAGCCATCAGTTTTCTTGTACCTTCCTTTTGGAGCAGTCAAATGTAATACAATAGATCACAACAAACTGAATTTTTGTTTCCCCACTCTACAGGCTCATTCACAATGCCAAATATTTTCCTTACTTTTCCTGACTTAATCAGAGAAACATTATTAAAAAAAACTTGACGACCATGTCCTGCTTTCATACACTGCCCCTGGTATATTCTTTGCCTGAGGTACGTCACCATTTCTGGGACAAGTTAGTCAAAGACATTCTTTCAGCTGTAGAACATACACTCGCTAAAATAGCCATGCTATTCCTTACTAATGAAATGCAGAAGCAAAATTAACATACTGAAGCACCTCGTAGGCAGCTAACCTGTGCTGTACTTTTACAGACTTTTCAGGAAAAAGAAGACAGGAATACTTTAAGATATAAGTAGACGTTAAGTTTTAGCTGATGCTAGTCAATGACAGGAAAACAAAAAAACTCCACTTCCCAGATGATGGAAAATGTCAGGAGTCCCTTGTGTACACCAACAAAACTATGACCAATTTTTGTCAGTAGCCAAGCCTCCTTAAATCAGCTATGTCTCCAGCACAGCTTTGCTTCCACTCTACATGGTAGAAAGAGAATAACTTAGCAGAAAAAGCAATTAGTAGAATGCCTTGAAAATAAAACATAATGTACCTGTTCCACACCATTTTAAAAATTATACTTTCTCCCAGTCTGTCCATCTATCACTCATACGAACTTCCAGCTTCTTACATTCAATATATCCAATATTATCATATAAATTACACCTCCTTCAACATCTGAATTTGACCCACTATGTTCAAATATATATAAACCATACATTTTTCAAATGAATGAAAACTTGGCTTTATTTTTTTACTATTTTCTTTAAGATTCTACCTGATGATATAAATAGTAGGCAATATTCTCATCTGTTTAAAATGCTCTATAGTGATCACAAGGATTTTCCATGTCCTGGCACCCTCTTTACTTAACATACATTATCCAATTTTATTTGAAGTACATCTTCATGCCCCAAACCTCCAGTGCTTCCTGGCTGTTCCACTTGGATGGAAACAAAATTCAAGGACGAGCATTTTTTAAAACGTATTTGTATTTCAAACTGTAGTTTTTAGTGAGAGATGAATACAGAGCTGGGTACAATGATTACGTCCTTAAGTACGTAGGCCTGAGTGTCCTTTGCACGAAGGTGAGGTGTGACAAAATTTATGTCTACTTTAAGGCCACTTTCCACTGACTTAGCATAAATTTAATTCTAAGCATTGTATGTTGGAATCCTGCATTCAAACTCATTGGACCAGCCATATGAAGTCCTTTTAAAATGTGAATCACAATCAGGCTTCTACAGTATTAACTTTGCGTAATATTATTAGGAGTACACTAAAACTTGTTCTGCAGAGTTTAATTACAGAAGAACTAAAATGGGGTGAAAATAACTCAGGAATTCTTTTTCAGTAGCAAGAAAGTGAGAGGCATGGAAATTTTGGTAGTATCTAACTTCAGCTGGTAAAAGTAAAAAATTAACTTTGCCAACAGCAGTCATAAGCAGAGTAACCAAAAAGGTAGAGCCCTAAACATATAATCATAGAATAGTTTGGGTTGGAAGGGACCTTCAAAGGTCATCTAAGCCAATCTGCCTGCAATGAGCAGGGACATCAACTAGATCAGGTTGCTCAGAGCTCCCTCTAACCTGACCTGGAATGTTTCCATGGGGCATCTACCACCCCTCTGGGAAACCTGTGCCAGTGTTTCAGCACCCTTATTGTAAAAAATTTCTTCCCTATATCTAGTCTGAATCTGCTCTCTTTTAGTTTAAGACCATTACTGCTTGTCCTATTGCTACAGGTCCTGCTAAAATGTTTGTCCCCATCTTTCCTGTTGGTGCCCCTTAAGTACTGAAAGGCTGCAAGATGGTCTCCCCGGAGCCTTCTCTTCTCCAGGCTGAACAACCCCAGCTCTCTCAGTCTGTCTCCATAGGAGAGGTGTTCCAGCCCTCTGATCATTTTTGTGGCCCTCCTCTGGACCTGCTCCAAAACATCCATGTCTTTCCTGTGCTGAGGGCTCCAGAGCTGGACGCAGGACTCCAGGTGGGGTCTCACCACAGAGGACCAGAAGGGCAGAATCACCTCCCTCAACCTGCTGGCCACGCTTCTTGTGATGCAGCCCAGGATACAGCTGGCCTTTTGGGCTGTGAATGCACATGTTGTTGGCTCATGTCCAGCTTTTCATCCACCAGTACCCCCATGTCCTTGGCAGGGCTACTCTCAATCCCTTCATCCCCCAGCCTGTATTGAGACCAGGGGTTGCCCTGACCCAGGTGCAGGACCCTGCACTTGGCCTTGTTGTACCTCATGATGTTCACAGGGGCCCACTTCTCAAGCCTGTCCAGGTCTCTCTGGATGGCATCCCGTCTCTCAGGCGTGTCAACCGCACCACTCAGCTTAGTGTCATCCACAAACTTCCTGAGGGCACACTCAATACCACCATCTCTGTCATTGATGAAGATATTAAAATACTACTGGTCCCATTACCGACCCCTGAGGGACACCACTTGTCACCAATCTCCATCTGGACATGGAGCAGTTGACCACTACCCTCTGGATGCCACCATCCAACCAATTCCTCATCCACAGAACAGTCCACCCATCAAATCCATCTCTCTCTCCAATTTAGAGAGAAGGATGTTGTGGGGGACTGTGTCAAAGGCCTCACAAAAGTCCAGGTAGATGACATCCATAGATCTTCCTTTGTCCACTGATAAAATCACTCCATCACAGAAGGCCACTACGTTGGTCAGGCAAGACTTAGGCTTGGTGAAGCCATGCTGGCCATCTCAAATCACCTCCAGGTCATCCATGTGCCTTAGCATAGCTTCTAGGAGGATCTGTTCCATGATCTTCCCAGGCACAGAGGGGAGGCTGACAGGTTGGTAGTTCCCAGGGTCCTCCTTTCTACCTTTTTCAAAAAGGGGGGCAACGTTTCCCTTTTTCCAGTCACTGAGTGAATCAATTTGCATTCCAGTGACTGCCATGACTTTTCAAATATTGTGGATAGTGGCTTGGCAACTACGTCAGCCAGTTCCTTCAGGACTCTAGGATGCATCTCATCAGGTCCCGTAGATTTCTGTATGTTCAGGTTCCTCAGGTGGTCATGAACCTGATCTTCTCTTACAGTGGGAGGGACTTTGGTCCCCCAGTCCCTGTCTCACGGTCCATCCAATTGCAAGGCATGGGAAGAGAGACAGTCAGTGAAGACTGAGGCAGAGAAGTTGTTTAGTATCTTTGCCTTCTCCTGGTCCGTTGCTACCAGTTTGCCAGTCTTTCTCATCAGGGGGGTTACGCTTCTCTTCTTTGCATCCCTTGCCAAGTTCAGCTCCAGCTGCGCCTTGGCCTTCCTGACCCCATCCCTACACAACCGGGCAGCATCCCTATACTCTTCCCAGGACACCTGTCCCTGCTTCCACTGCCTGTGCATTTCCTTCTTGCCCTTTAGTTTGACCAGCAGGTCTCGACTCAGCCATGCCAGTCTCCTGCCCTCCTTTCCTGATTTCTTACACCTGGGGATCGAGAGCTCTTGCGCCTTATGGAAAGCGTCCTTAAAGATCTGCCAGCTCTGTTCTGCTCCGTTGTCCCTGAGGGCGCTTTCCCAGGCTGTCCTACTGACTAATTCCTTGAAGAGCTGGAATTTGCTTTCCTGAAATTCAGGGTCCTGACATTCCTCTTCACCTGACCATATCCCTCAGGACTACGAACTCCACCAGTGCGTGATCACTGCAGCCCAGGCTGCCTCCAGTCTTGACATCACTGTTTAACTCCCTGGCGTTGGTGACCAACAGGTCCAACAGCCCTCTGGCAGAGCTGTCTATTACTGGGCTCAAGAATTTATCTTCGATGCACTCTAGGAGTCTCCTGGATTGCCCATAGAGGCTGCAGCGTGTCTGATATCCTACTGAATGCTTCTAGTGCTCTGTGATTCCACCTACTGTATGGCTGGGTGTGTGGTCTTGCTCCTGTTGAAACCAGTGGCAAAATTTCCATCAATGTAATGGGCCTTAATTCTGCCCCATGAATAAATACTGATTAAAGGATTTATCTATCGGTTATTATATATGACAGTCTGCAGTCAATGTAGATCTCACCGAAGACACAATATTCCCAGCTCTGGAGACCAAGGTTCTCCTATCTATTCTTAGACAGACAGACGAAGACCATGGCTGCCGTAAAACACTTATCATGTTAGTTACAAAATAACCTTTTGGACTGAGAAGTAAATCGAGACCTTCGACAATTCCCCTTGAAATCAATACGCTTTCAATCACACCTTTCAAAAGGTGGTCAGTATCTTCCATGATACCCAACTTCCATTGTTGAAACCTGTTTAATGGCAACAGGGGAGGGACCATCCATACCTCACCTTAAAAGTGGGTCACAGCACAGGAAAAAATTATCTGTTGTTTCACATTACTTGAAATATTTTCCAGTAAGAAGTACTCCTAGAATTTTTTCCAGACAAAGCCCAGAATTCTGCTAAACATACAAAAGACTAGAACTCAGAAGTGTTCTCCACAGACACTGCAAACTATTTCTCAACAGGTCAGCTCTACATACTGAACTATTTGTGAATTATTAAAAATATAAAAAATATTAAACACACAGACTGTTCATTACATTTACAAGTCTCAGGGGGCTGAAATGCAAATTACTCTGTACTACAAATATTTGGGTAACTGAAGACTTGCCCAAAATGTTTGAAAAAAAAAAAAAGAGAAAAAGAAAAAGCCTTTTTATGGGTTAAGGTAATAATGAGAAAACTGTTCTCCCAAAAATCTGTATCTTATTGTTGGACTGAAAATAGTTTAATAGAGAAAATATTCATTGACAGAGCAGTATTTTACATAGAGAATTAAGCCCCATCAAAGTGGGCAATATCATTCCATCTACAAGGGAAGTGCCAAAGGAGATGGCCAATATTTGCAACGGTGTGATAATACCGGCAGGGATGGATTTGTTGCTATTATGATTAAAGCATATAAACAGAAGAAGATTAGGAGGGGTGAGAGTGAAAAGAGAGAAAGAATAGTTTATTGGTTGGAAGAAGGGCAGGGAGAAGCTTATGTTGGAATGCAGTGTCACAGTTACACACCATAAAGCTTTCAGTTGCTCCCATTACATGAATGTCAGAACACAGCTGCCACTTTCCAGGAGAAATTCTTTCCGTTTTCTTTTTGGAAGTACAGGGTGGAATTATTTTTTTTTTGGGGTAGCACTCCCATGAGATCACTGCATTGCATCTGCAGGTACCCTTATGGTACACGGACTGATAAATGTGATCCTTGTAGACATGATCTGGGACACCACTTATGATGAACCAGTAGTATGCCGTTAAAGTGGAGAGACGGCACAACAAAAAGAAAGTACAAGAATCAGATTTTCTGTTGTCTTGAATCAACTGCTTTCACAGGCACCAATGTACAGCCATACCTACCAATAAATCTCAATGACAATCCATGCAGTTTAAGGAAAAGTGGCTGAACAAGGTGAATGAGAAACCAGCCTTACAATTATAATCTCATTTTGCTGATGAAAAGGGAAGGCCATGGTTTTCCATCGGTGCCCTGAGATCCTTGGACTTCTATTTTTAAGTGCTCCACTCAAGACATTTGGAAGGGGTATATTTCACCAGTCACTGAAGTCAGCCCTCAAAAAGCCATCCAGTCAACCCAAGCCGATAGCCCTACTTGGCTAGAAGGGTTAGTAGACAGATAAGGAAAGGTGAGCTGACATTTGATGTTGGAAGGAGTTCAGCCTATCACCATTTTAACTATTTCAAGTGGCTTATTTAGTGATGTACTCGGTGGAAGAAGAGCAGAAGTCCTGACTTGTGATATCAGTGAAGACCAGAAGGACGAGTGAGCCAGGAAGTATACACCGAGAAGAAACAGAACACAAAGCCAAACTCCGTATTTTTGTCAAAGGAAGAAAAGAAACAAGGAATATTTGAGGTTCAAGATAGAGCTTATATCCCAAAGTCTTGTCAGGGTATCAGAAGAAGAGAAAAAAGAGAGAGGAGGGAGTCAGGAATTCTCTCGGTCAGCACATTTTTCCATCCTTGCATTGGCTTTCCCAGAACTGTAAGCATCTTAAATAATAAGGGAAAAGCACAAAATTCCTTCCTTCACAATACTACAGACTGCTCCTAGACTTAATTATTATGACAAATGGAATATAGGCAGGAATCTGCTAAAAGAGCAAAATTATCATATTTAATTTATCCCGGAAATAAAACTGGTCATTGGGTAGGAAGGGTTTTAGTGTAAGTGAGAACAAGAATTTGGAGAATACCTTTCAATTGCCAATGCCAGATAAAAACTTTGAACTCTGCTAGCTGCCATTAAAGGTCACAATTCAAATTATATTTATTGAGATCTGGGGTTTGTATCTTTCATTTCGGTAAAATACACTTACAGTAGTCATACTGCTGTTTTAAAACAGAGGAGCAGAAATTTAATGTTTTCAAGAACAATTACAACTCAGTGAATTCTACTCCTTTTACAGAATTATGCTTCGTTTTGGAATTTGAAACAGAGTGGAATGTTCTTACAATTTTCCAGTGACTAGAAATGTAACAAAGTTATTAGAAGCATATTTTCATTAACATTAATTGAACTTTCTTACAAGACTCCAAAGGTAACAAGTTTATTAAATACACTTATGGTTCCTGGACTTCCACTTAAATGTATACTTAACACCGAATCCCACATGAAAGGGCTAACTCCAATGGCTTTTTTGCCAAAATGTCACAGTTAAGTAGACTTGTATCCAAACAATAGAAATGAAGCATTTCAAATACTAAAATACTAAATAGACAGGGAAAAAATCTCCAGTATTTACCTGAACTAAATTCAATAGAGTATTAGAAATGCCCTGAATGCAGTGAATGTGCAATCTAAGCTCAGAGATCTTACAACTGTTTTGTATAAAGTTTGTATCTTTTTCCGTTTCCTTCCACTCCTGCACCAAACCCGTCAGACAGGACACACCATTCTCAGTATAGAAGCTAATGCAGAGGAATATATTTTTCCACTCTAGCCTCTAAAGTAAGCATCCCTAGACTTCACTGTAGACCGTGGGGAAAGAACAAATTAACAATATGGCAGAGTAGGAAATATTTCTAGTTACAACACTGTCCTTTCTAAGTAATGTCTTCTAACTAGAAGATCCAAGCCAAGTTCTTCCTCACTGCTTCAGTAACTGTATCACATACAATGAAAGGCAAGAGCTGATGAAGCTGTTCAACTTCTTTGTTGAGGGCTCAGGATTGCCAGTGAAATCGTATTTTAATATAGAGCTTCTAGGAACAGATATCGGTTACTAGACTTATAGCCGTGCTCAAAGTTTAACTACATGTTTGCAAAATCTATGTTCAAAAATTCCAGTGTCCCTTCACGTGCTCCTTTCATGAACAATCCTTTAATGCCCTAATTGACTGATTTCCCCTTTTCTCCTCTCTATTTTAAATTAGCATGAAAACTGCTCATTTCTGGCTCTATTGTCTTCTGTAAAAGCATATTAATTGCAGTAGAAAAACAAAACAAATTTAAGCTGTGTGTGACATACTTTGATACTGAATTTTGATTGTTTGGTCCAACTTTCTAAAGAGCGGGTCTCTGATTTTCAAGTGTTATGCATACGCATCTGCAGGCAGTATTTCAGAAGATCTCACCACCCAGCATAAAAAGTTCTTTGGGAAATTTGGCTTTCAAAAGGGTGTTGAGCTCTTTTGAAAACATGTGCTATAAATCCTAATTGTTTTTGAAATTAACTTCTTGTTGTATGTTTATGATTCCCTCATTTTTATAGAATCATTTCACTTAGTTATTACAATATGAATCCAAATTTTTCAAGATTCAAAATAACAAGATTTTATGAACAAATCTGTAAAAATCCACAGTACTTAATAAATCCTGTTATTCTGCCATTTACCATTCTAGCCATCTTTTTATTTTTAGTCCTTCATTTCCTCTTCATTCTCATGTTTTACTTTAGATTCTTGATGAATGATCACAGATTCCGTTTTTCAGTTTATTTTTCTTCCTTTTCTGTTTGTACATTTGGCTACTTTAATGTCTTTTAACTTCCTAGAATAAAATAATTTTTACAGGTTTATTTGAATTCTGACTACATACATCTGAAAATGAATCAGATGTTTCATTAATAGCAAAATAAACACGAAGTTATTAAAAAAATCCAAGTGGCGTGAAATCAAAATTATTGTTCTTATGTTTTCCTACTTTCAATCGTCACAGACCAAAATCTTGATTTTCATACTGTTTCTATATTCAACGGAGCAGTAAACCCAATACATCAAAGAAGGTGACAGAAGTTGAAGTTTTAGTGAATTCTATGAACAAAATACGATTTTCCTCAGAAAGTCTTAGGAATTCATTTTTCCATTTTCCCTCAGGCCTTCTTATCACAGGCTTGTGAGCTAAACAAGCTAATCTTAAGGCAATGTTATTATTTACTCTGAATCCTCACTCTTAAAAATGTGATCAACGTTAAAAACAGAAACTTGTATTCATATGCTAGGTAATTACATTCTGACGGACATATTGCTGATAATTTTGTCAAGCCTGTCTTTTAATTACACTAGACATAAATTTTAATTAAATTTGCACCTGTGCTTTTAATTATCACTCTACTATTTACCAGTCTCATCTCATCTTCAACATTTCTGGACTGTAAGTTTTCCTGACTCAGAAGAGTACTGAACTATATGTAATCTAGTATTTCCCACAAAGTTCTAGGACTGAGCAGGTGATATCTACCTGCTCCACCCACTTCAAAAACCACCAAGGTATGCCATGTATACACACGGCAGCACTCCTCAGAAATGCATTATTTGTCTTCAAAACACATGTAAGGCAGTATTAACAATGAAATATCTATGTATTTCAAAAGTCTTTTCTAGAGGCAAAACAGAGCTTTAATACTTTCCGTAACTTCTCTTTCCAGTATGTCTATTTCTGTATTTAGGAGAGAAATTTAGGAATCAAATGATAAGACAAACTGACAGTATAGTCTTTGGTCTATACTTGGTAGATACAAAAAGAATGGTTTTAAAAATGAATTTTGTTTAATTTAATGTATATCCCTTTTTTTTCCATTCTTAAGACTGTCATATTGCAATCTTTAAGCTTGTTTCTAAACTGAGGTTCTGTATTGACGCTTTGTGGTCAGATACTGACCTCAGCCAGGCAAACCCACAACTCTGCTACCCCCTTTCAGGTGTTGACAGTATGATGAACTACAGCTTCCCTGTGGCTAACATGAGCTGAACCACAGTGTACTAACAAAAAATAACAGAAACATGGCATAAAATACTAGTGAGCAGAATAAAACAAAGCAATTCAAGTCAAGGTTAATTTCAAAAAGCTTTCTTTGGACCAGACAATCAGGGCATGAGCTTTGGCCAAGTAGGCTGACAAGTACCATAAGCCTAACCCAAACCATCCATTCATGCTTCCTTGGTGTACTCTAGGTTTTGGTTTACAAGTTTAAGATCTCAACCGCAAAGATCTTGAAAAGGGGCATAGTTCAACTGGCAATCCTTCCCAACATGAAACTTTGAAAATTCTGCATGTTCCTGATCCTAAAGTTTTGTGTTCCCAAAAAATCCAGAATTTCATCATCTTATGCTGGTAACTTGACTCTCACCTTTCATTGTTTCTCGCTTGCTACTTCTACAGTTCCAAGCAAGAATAAGTCTGGACTGCAGACAGGACAGATATATAACGTAGAGCCCTCTGGAAATCTCTTTTAATTTTTGTATCTCTCTTGCTCCTTTTTTTTGGAGGGAGCAACTTTAAGTATAAAACCTGTTATCTCATTTTAGAGGAAACTGTATTGTTATCTGGCAGGCAGTTATACATGGTTGACCACAACATATTTGGTCAACATACGAGTCAGAAGGTGGCACCATGTATAACAGACTACACAATGTATGATTAAAAGCTAATTTCTCTGCTTAAGACAAAGAAGCAGAAAACCAGACAGAAACAAAGCAATAACGGTCAGGTATCTTCACAGCACGACTGAAGACTATTCTCAAGTTGTTGATCACATTTCAGCTCCTGATAGGTTTAGTTATTTGCCGATAATTAATAGTTCATGCCACTTCGGCTTGAAGCCAATTTTCTGTGATTAAAAATTACATTATTAATGTGGAGAAAGATGTATGCCTCTCCCTGGTGAAAGCAAAAGACAAAAAAACTGACTCACTATTGAATTTTCCCTCAGGGATTTTTATACATGAAGATGTGTCATGTTCAACAGTTTATTTCTCATGACATTTTAACTTCCCTAAAATTTTTTGTATCCTTGAGATATTTCATATTCTTTTGTCCTCCAAATTACAAGGTGGGTTGTTCCATGAAGGGAAGAGTAACGGCAGGTAGACCTACGCAGCACACGGCAATCCAGACAGTGCCTGTTCCTATTCACAAAGGCGGCGTCCAGTGAGGGTTATACAAAAAATCCTGTCTGCGTGTTGATTGCTTTTTCTTACAGTTTACATTTTTTAAAGCTTTTTTTTGGCGGGGAGAAGTAGAAAAGAATATGACTGGGACCGTCAGGATTAGACAGTCTGTCATCAAGCCAGTGAAAATAATGGTTGCTAGTGGTCTCTTGGGTGAGCTGACACTCTCAACCCCATTCCACAGTTATCAGCCTTTCACCGACAGCGTTCTGAAATTTTTTTGAGCTTTTAAATTCAGGCCGGTGGCCTTTTATGAGTGTCTCAGTCAAAAGTCAGTATCTCCCTAACAAATCGTTTGCCATGAACTCACCCACTATTGCTCTTTGCTTTGCAGCCCTCCACCCCAAAGAGAGAAGGTTTTATGTTTGTCTTAGGTTTTCATAGGAAGGTTGTTTTCATTTTTCCTTTTTTTAAAATAAAATCTCTCCACAAATCTTTGCAGAAACTTCCTTGATGCTTCAAAGATCCAGTCTCCTATTTATTTTATTTGGTCAGGTTTAATAAATCATCTGTGTTACTTCTTGCTTTTTCCAAATAAGAGAGCTGCATAATGTTTGCATATGCACCAAGTTCATATTGCTCGCTTTACTGGCTATCCCACTAGATTTACTGATACTGCCTGAGGCGTCACTGAGAGAACATACCCGTCACAACTTTGTCATCTGTTGCAAGGTGGATTATGCAGACTCTGCAACACATATAACATCAACTAAAGCAAATTTGACTCTAGCTGCTTGCTCAGACCACCTGTGCTTCCTTGTATATGCTCTCAAAGCTTGCTATCTACCAAGAACTGATAGAACTGTCAAAAATATATATATTGTAGAAATAGTCCAATTTAGTGACCAACTTAAAATATCCATAAAGTTAAATTAACACACACGTCTCACTGAAGGAAGCTGAACTCAAGATTAAATCTGTGCAAAACTGTGTTAGAGTCTTTTTTTGCTCCCTCAACACTTAAAGGGGAATGAAGGTGGGTGTATACCAGCCCAATGCCGTTTGCTTGTTTTTTTAATATGTAGCTCATTTATCCGGAACGGATGGACTGAAGGAGAAGAAAAATACATCAGACTCAGTTTAGTTTTATATCATGGCCTAGAAATTTGCAGTTCTCTTCACAAGATACGTATTTATTTGAAATGCGTACCAATTCCCTTGTGAGGTCTGCTAAGTATAGCCATCTATTTTTTTCCTGCATAATAATTTTGCAAATGTTGTCATTGGGTTTGTGTTACCGTAAGCCTTTTACCCATTTTAATTTTTATGGGGTTTTTTTTGCACTTTATCATTTAAGCCTGCAAGTAACATGAAATTCATACAAAACCGCTGTTTATCCAGATCATGATCCCTACTGCTAGACATAACTACATATCCATATTCCACCCATCACTGCACTCCATTAAGGAACCAAGAGCAAACAGTTCTCAGCAAGGACAAATCAAAACAAGGCTGCACAGACCAAGCACATTTATTCACGCTTCTACCGTGCAGTTGGTTACGCTGCACCCTGGCGCACATGCATACAAAGCATAATCCTCTACATGAGCGGAGACATCATCTCTCTTCAGAAACCTTCTGCTTATTTTTCTATTTTATGCAGTCTCACTGTACTCCTCACAAGATGTGAGATAAGCTTACTTTTGTAAGACAGCATACAAGGTGGTATAAAATATATTTGTTCGCTAAGCGTATTTTAAACTTTATCATCACCAGTGAAATCATCAGAAGTTAATTTACCCAGACAACAGCTTTGTAAACTGATTTTGTTAAAAGTATTGTGACATAACTTAGGTAATCAACATTTGAATTGCATGCTATTATATTACATAAAACTTTCAAAAATGGAAAGAAAATTTATATTCCTGTTTATCTTCAATTTTCTTTCTACTTCTAAAATGCACTAGAACTTCTAAAGAGTCATAACCTGCTAAATTAGTGTCCTTTCAGATAATGTTTTCTGTAATGATGACACCACCAGTCTTGGACTACATATACAGATTCTAATAACAGCAAAACAGAAACTGAACAAATGCCATTGTCTTCATACAGTCTTTCCCTCATTCGTTTATGCCTCTGAAAAGATTCCCTAATTATCTCAAAGGTCAGACATGCTTAGCAGTTCCTGTACCATTAAAAAATCTCCCTCGTTTAATCTTGTCCCTCTGGATTTCTAGTAATTCTATATTAAAGATTTTTGTTGTTGTTTTCTTGTAGAAATTCCTGTATTTAAAAACATGGTGACTTCTCTCTTTCCAAACATTATGAAAGTGCTTCCCAAATTCATAATCAAGCTTTTAACTGAAACTAAATTATTAATGTAAAAGGTCGCTGCATTGAATTCTGTATCACTATAAATCACTTAGCAGAGGGATTCTGACATGTTTCTCTCTTATGGCCTAATTCTACTTTCACTGAAGTCAGGGGGAGCTTTCCAAGTACTTCAACAGAAAGGAACTAAATGTTAACCAGAAACAAAAGAACCAACTTGATTTGAGGCACAAAGGCAGTAATGAAAGAATCCAATATTTGTCCAAGTGGGATTTTAAACCAGTACAAAACAACTTACACATTTCTTCCTCCCTCCCCATAAGTAACTATTCTCATCACACAGAGAGATGTGAAAAACAACTCACGTAGCAGGTGGGATCTTTTTGCTATGACGGCCAATTATGCATTTGCCAATACTGGCAAAATAAAATTCTGTCCTTGTCCAGTTCAGCTCTTGCGAGAACCAAAAGTTTAATTACACACACACACAAAAAAAAAAAAAAAAAAAACCAACCTTGAAGCTTCTGTCTTCGGGAAACTGTATTTCAAAAAGAGGATTACTGCTACCAGAAAACTTTGGAAAAGCTTTGATAACTTACAGAACTCATGTTGACCAACAGACTTGATAAATTAAAGCCTGAACAAAGACTATCTAAACATGGAAATATTCCTGAATAACTTCATGTGTGAACACTCTTGTCCAAAATGATCTAGACTACATTCAAAACCATTATGTTAAGCTATTTTGAAAATAGATTAAGCTATATCAGAAAAAGACATGTGGTTTAGGATCAAAATGTTTTACATGACTTATCCAGGAATAGCTAATTTGCTTTAAACTTTGTATTCTGTCTTACTGCAAAACAGTATTTATGGATAGACATTCACACATTGTTAAGAGAGATTTCTTACATTTCTTCTGTAAGTGAAAAATTATTTATTGCATTTTATGTTGCATACAAAGATACATTGCAATGCAAACTATCTATTGCCATTTCTCACTGTTTTAGTAAAGCTTCTTTTAAAACAAACTACTTCTATATATACAGGTAATACCTCAAACACGCTGAAAATAAACACCTCCTTGGCCAAGAGATGGCAAAGAAAAGAGCGTTTCTGAAATTTCAAATCCCAATCAATGTCTTTGTCAGAAGGGTCATGTGCAGAGACGTCTTCTCCCACTAAGATGTGTTGCAAAGGGCTGCAGGTAATTGGGAAGAAGCAGTTTTCTAGACAATGGGGGGCGGTGGTGGGGGGAAGCTAACGGAGTCGTGACATCTGTCATTCTGTTGTGTACCTGTAGGCCACCAATGTCTCCAAGCAAGCTGTTCACAACAGATGGAGCGTGGCCTTTTGGTTCAAGTATGAAACCACAAAACGAGGACTACATATGTCACACTAAAGGTGTGTGATTTAGGGGAGCCCCAAGGGTAATAAAAGACCCCATTATGAACAATGCAACAACAGAAACTTTGGAATGACAGAACAGAATACTAATCTATTATCAGCTAAATTTAAAAAAGAATGAAAAAAATGTACTTCTGGCTTTTTCTAACATCAGAAGTAACAACAATAATGTTTATAGATGAAAGCTCTTTCATATTTTTAATTAAATATTTGGAAAAATTTAAAAACGAAGAAAGAAACAAAGCTACCATCCACATATAGGAACATAATCTAAAGTAACTATATTCAAAAAACTCCAAAGAAATGCTTCCCATTGAGGTCATTCAATCCCTGTGACCACTAATAATACTAATAATGGGTGAGTGAAACATTTTTGTATTGCTAGAAATGGGCTAAACAGACAGAAAACTAACAGCAGGAATATATAGCCAATTTCAGTAACTCAAAAGATTAATAAAAAATGCCCAGTACCTCCCATTAGGCATGTTGAATTTATTTATAAAAAGGAACGAATAGCAACAACATTTTATACATCATAAAATAATTTAGAATAGTCAGCAATGAAGAAATGTTTGCTTAACAGAAGAAAGCTTGTTTAGTGGACAGCCCCCTGATGGGTGAAAGTCAGTACCAATTTATGAAGAATAAGACACACTGCAGAAACCTTCTAAGCTACATACAGTACCAGATCCTGAACAAGTTGTAGCTCCTCAAGTGAAAGACCTGAATGCAATTCACACACAGACAAAAGAAAAAACCATGAAACTATGGTTATGCTACTGTATAAATTTGTGGAATTGTTAAATGCGAACTGTGTTACTTTGTTACACTCATCAGATTTCTCGAAAGAAAGTACAGACCAAAAGATTTCTGTTTGGAAGAGAACACAGTGATGGAAAGATAACGGCACATGCACACGATCGTGTGCACAGAAATGATGTGACAGAGTTTCCAAGGTATGAACTTGTTTTATACACAGCTATTCCAATTTATATTTTGTTAGCTATTACTTGCGGAAGCAACCAAGTTCCAGCAATACCCAATATTCTTTGGCACCACTGAGACATAGTGACAATGCTTGGGTTTTAATTATATGTTACAGAAAACTTATTTGCTTAAACTGATACATACGCAAAGGTTTTAAACTCTTCCTCCTCAATGAGTTTTACAGGAAGAGCAATGCTTACGTTGTATGATAGTTTCACTCATTAATAGGTGTTAATTTATTACCACAAAGGTGCTGGCATTTCAAAAGCATCATTGTAAATGAAAGACTAATGCTGTAACAGATTGAATTTCACTAGCAAGGAAATGTGTCAATCTTTTGATAAAAATAATGATCAAACGGAGTGTTTTAGGAAACACTCAGTAGTGTTGCCAGCAAAGCACACGGAAATCCTCCAAGTAAGGATTTGTATTTTAGAAGAGAACGCCTGGAGGATGTAGCATATTTATGAGTTAGGCTCAAGCTCCAACAACTGAGAAAATAATTTTGTTACTCAGCTTCATTTTTCAGTTCTGCTGGCTGAACAAAGAGCAAAGAAGATTACGAGGTTAAGACCAATTATCAAGTAAGCTGTACGTTATTGCATCTTTCCAGCTCCACAGAGTAAGGCTGATGAACATTTTTCCTTCCCAGTGTGAAAATTTTTTAGCAGCCTGACAAACTCTGGATTCTCCACTTCCATGAAGAGGTGAATATTTTTAAGATTTGATGCCCACCACAACAACTGAGAAGTGTTCACAGTTACGTGTCTGCCAGCCAACAGACCGGCCAGGAACTATTCCCTGGTCCTGCCATGGAACAGGATGGCATGGGATGGTCTATGTCCACATGGCTGAATTTCCCCTTGCCTAAAACCAGGATGTCTGCATCCAGACTAACTATTGGAAATGGTCCTGGGCTCTGCCAAGCCCAGAACCATGCCAGGGTGTTGCCTGGGAGTTATTGGCTGGTTTGGGCCAAAAAGTCTCCTAAGGACTAGTCCGAAAATGTCACTGCATAGCTGGCCCAGCACTCAAATCCATGCAGTAGCCCCACTTAGTTGCAAGTATGGATGTAACCTGTGTGGCCCCTCTCTACTAATTAGACTTAGTTAAAGGCATGAATCTAAGACTAAGTTTGTGTTAAAGGGTCTCCTGAAGAAACCAATAACAGAAGCCTCCCTGAGAGTCAATAGGAAAATAAGGATGAGGTCCAAAACTGAATTTATCCTGGGGTAAACTGGCAATTCCTGTTTCATTTCTCTTTTAATGAAGTAAGAAAGCATTATTTCACAGAAGTTTAAGAAAAAAATCCAAAGTACCCCATTAACCTGCAGGGCACAAGGGCCCTAGCAGCATGCAAAACCGGCAGCTGAAGAGCAACCAAGAAGGAGAGGTAAGGAGACCGTACTTCCTCCTTTTCGGGCATGCCAGCTCAAGTTCATCAGGTTCCCTCATCATTGTACAACAGGGACAATTCAGTCTATATTTGGTTAGATTATGAAACGGCTTTAAATTGGGTAACAAAAATCAAATCTGCTAAACATACACTCCAAATATAAACGTTTACTGAATTATTTGAACAATAAATAAAACACATTAACCTCTAGCTCAGAATAATAAACTGTAAGCAATCAAAGTCTCTTAAAGCAGAGAATTTAAGACCAAAACCAAAACTCATGTAATAAAAGAATATCACATAAGAACCACACAAAAATAAAATCAAATGATCTAGCTACTAAAATACACATATGTGCTCAAAATCTTGTGGGAATCAAATATTCCAGTAAAAATAAAGGGAGAGATGGAAACACAAGTTTCTTATTATCACACTTCATATGTTATAAAACCTAACAGTTAACTTATTTTTGGCAAAGGGACAAAGGTTGCACAACACTCTGGCTTACACAAATATTTTCTATTGTTAAATGCATCTTAAATGTAACTTGTCGTATATTAACTTCATGCACACAGTGCACCACGCAGTCTAGGAGTGTCCCAGAGATACCTACGTTTTAAAACATTGATGAATAGCAAACTGCCAGCATCCAGCGAGCCAGGTGTAAAAAAATTACTCAACGATTCATAGTTTAATTGAAACCAGATAAAATCATTTGTGTAATAAAGACTGTACAGATGTTGACCAAAGAAAAGTTGATATTTTTGGACAAATTACTGCATATGGTATTTTCTAGAACACTCCCTCTTGAAAAGATAAAACAGCAATAAAAGTTCACTCTCAAAAAAAAAGCCCTTGTTTATAATCACAAAGTGAAATATGCCTGTGGAAATATATCAGGTTAACCTCATGTTTCACATTTTTAGTTGCTGTTTCCTTTAAAGGAAAAAAAACGTTAGACGTGTAGTGGAAATGGTTATGAAGAAGTGGAAGAACCTACTCATGCGTATATTAAACACAGACTTTACATTAACACTGCACTTCCTTACACTGAAGATTTTACAATGTAAAGGAAGAGGCAATGATTTAGCAAGAGTGAATGTTTAAGAATAAAAATTCAGTATTCTTCGTTCATCACCCGCTAGTAGAGTGAGTTACTACTGCACACTAACAGTATGCCATTACCAGAGCTGCAAGGACACCGGTCCTACCTCAGCCTTCTTACTGCTTCACAGTGACAAAGAAAATGTTCAGATAGACAAGAACATGCAGTAACACTTCCCATTCTCATCAAGTTACACAAATCAAGATTGAGTTGCAGAAGCAATGATATATGCATATCTATTAAATTTTTAAAACTATGCCCTTCATAGTAGTACTCATCACAATTTATATTACTATTCTTTTCCATACATTTCCCCATGTATAGCCAGCAATCTGCTTGCCTTCAGATAAGAGGCTGCTATTAAAATCATAACCGGTCTTAATTTTTGGTGTAGTAACATAATGTAATTGCTCAGTATCTAGTGATCTGTTTTTAAATTATTTTAAGATGAGAAGACGACAAGAAAGTCCTAAATATATCTATCACCATTAAAAATTATTTATATTACAAGGGCATTTAAAGCTCCAAATTCAGTCAGAACTTCATTTTACATTAAACTACTTTATGTTATTAGGATTAGTCATTAATGTTTTTATTTCAATGGAAAGTTTGCATACAGCAGAATAGAGCTTCCACAGAAAAGACATGGCATTACCCATAGGCTAAGCATGCGCACTGCTTTGCTAATATCCCATTCTATAAGGTTAATGTACCTGAAGTTCTGATGCTCGCTTCATCATCTCCAGTGTGATGTAGCAACCAATAGAATGAGCAATCAGTACCAGCTTTATATCTTTTGATACATTCTTTTTGAGGAAGTTCAGCTTATGTTCTACTTGTCCGTTAAGTCCAAAAACATCCTCTAGCTCCTTAATATCTGTGTCTGAAACATAAAAGAAAAAAAGTCCTTTGTTTCAATGATAGAAATTTCAAGTATTTTTTTTTTTTCCCACTTCTTTGGAAAACTCTGAAATAAACTTATTACTTACAAAAACCCCACCAAACTTAAACATTTAAATTTAAGTTACCACCAATGGTAAACATAGACTGATGGATCACATGTACAGGATGTGAAGCCTTATGCATAACTGGGGAACACGGAAATACATGGAGCTTCAGGACACATCATCCAGCATTGTGACCCCCTTCACTCAGAACAAGACCAAACTCAAGGCATTGGATCAGCTTAAATCAATCCAATTTTACATTGAGAGATCAGGACCTACAATAGCATTACTGCCCAAGAATAAGAGTCCCTTCACTCAAGACAAACTACCATGTATGCTATCATGCACTAAGAACCTTCAGATATTCAAAATCTCCTGTCCTAAAGATGCACAAAAAAGTCCCATGGAGTGAGGAAAAATATGAAATGTGTATGTGTCACCATGGGACACTTGCACTTAAATAAACCACCCCTATTTATGCACGTTCTTAGCACTGTCAATCCAGCCACAAACAGGAAGATCAAGTTAGAGCTTCATGGCTTTAGGTCATTGTGCAATTTCATCCCTGTTTTGCCAGGGACCTCCTAAAGGCACTTGGGCAATCACTTACGATGAGGACTTTGCTACTTGCTTCCTGGCCAGTCAACACGAATGATCTGGTGCCTGTAAGAATTTACAGCAATTTGGGCATCTTTAAGTGTTGCTCATGAGGTGGGTGACATGGTTCTCAAGTTCCCCAATCTAAGGGGGTTCACAGCTCTTTCATCTGCTAGAAAAGTGCTCTACCCAGTAAACTAAAAGCTATGTTAAAGATACACCACTCCAGTTTAAACTGGACTACACCATGGAAAAGACTGCAAGAAGAAATACTGAAAAAAAGAATGAAAGAAAAGAGGCAGAAAGCATGAAGGAATGTATGCCTGTAGTTTACCTAGAAAAGATGTACTGGTACTGAAGATAGACTGAGAGAGTTGGGGTTGTTCAAGCTGGAGAAGAGAAGGCTCCGGGGAGACCCTATAGCAGCCTTCCAGTATCTGAAGGGCACCTACAAGAAAGCTGGAGAGGGACTTTTTACAAGGGCATGTAGTGATAGGACCAGGGGTAATGGCTTCAAACTAGAAGAGGGGAGATTTAGATTAGATGTCAGAAATTTCTCACTCTGAGGGTGGTGAGGCACTGGCACAGGTTGCCCAGGGAAGCTGTGGGGGTCTTATCCCTGGAAGTATTCAAGGCCAGGCTGGATGGGGCTTTGAGCAACCACTTCTAGTGGGAGGTGTCCCTGTCCATGGCAGGGGGGTTGGAACTAGATGATCTTTAAGGTCCCTTCCAACCTAAACCATTCTATGATTCTATGATTCTACTAACATCACTTAATCTCTTAAATACATGCTATTATCTCAGGGCTCAATTTCATACTCCAGTTTAAACCTCTGATCTTTTATAGTCCTTGCATCTTGACTTGCAATGAAGCTTTAGTGTGGAATAAGCCAAATCTCCTTGCAGCAAGATTCAGCCACATGATGGGAACCAGCTCATAACTGAGCCATGGTCCTAGAGACAGCATATAGGTTCCTGGCAAAAGCTATCCACCTCTAACAATTCAGGAGCAGCTAACAGAGGTAGCACACACGCAGCCCTAACCAGCCCACCAAGTGTTAGGTGTTTAACTTCCCACTGGGTTTCTTTGGATGTCCTCTGCATCAGTTCCCTATGTGAAAAATAGATGTGGAAGAAAGTATCCATGAGGCAGAGACACCATCAAGATACATACATTAAAGAGACTGAAGGGCACTCAAAAACTACAGTAAGAGAAAGTTAGCTAGAAGCGTAGATTCATTTCAGATGCAGTTGGTTTTGCGGCTGCTTGGAGAAACTGATAACAGAAGCCCTTCTGCCTCTGTGAACATAGTTCATCGAATTACAAAGGCTGACTGTTTTTTTAATATGCATGTGGTAAATTTGACGGCAACTGGTCAGTAACCTCAAATGCTAAAAATTACTAACACTACTGTAGTGAAGTTACTGGTTTTTTGACAGTGATAGTATTAATTGGTAGCTTAAGTGGGCTGGGACTATACTGCGTTTTTGGTCATCCGTATGCAACATAACCTTTGGAAGCAAAATAATTGCTCAAGAATGTGTTCTGATGGCTTTTTTTCTGAGCTTTATCTATTACTACAGAGATCATAACAAAGAAGTTCTTCAGTTAAACTAATATTTCTAGTAAAACTACTAATGATCATATCTCAGAATAATTTATAGCAGTTTAAATTAAAAAAGGGTTTACTAAAATACACTCAAGGAATGCAAAATTAGATGAGAAGTAATAATTTGCTTATTAGGCTTTCTACAAGTAATGGAAAACAAAGAGCTTGTTCAGTTTTCCAAAATCCTAAATAAAAGCCTAAGGCCAAAACATTGTTTTTAAACTTAGTTTCTATTTTTAGCAAAAGCTGTCTTTCCTACATTTTATTTATTTACACAGCAGCTTAACCTCATGCAGGAGTGGGCTGTCTACATCGCACGTCTAATTAAGGGTATATATAACACAGATAAAACACAGAATACTAGAAATATGATGGCCCACTGGATACAGCAACAAGTGAAAGTACATGTTATGTTGAATATATGCATATTACTGTGTGTTGGGTTGAGCAGGCCAATTTTCCCTTGTAAACATTTGCTGCCATTTCCATACTGTTTTACTCAGGCACTGCCATCTCCAGTGATTTATCAGCAGCACGTCTTTTAATGTTTGACATTCCATTCATAGCTTTAATTCTTGAAAATAAGTGATTTTACAAGAATTTCAGCTTATTTCCAGGTTAGAGCAAGGGAAAAGAGGAAAAGTAGGTGTATAAGTCTTCTAGAGAACTTCTCACGGCTCACAAGACCCCAGAAACCAAGCAGGAAACAAAACAAATATTGATTTGTATTGTTCAATCTCATGAGGTTAATATCTGTTTTTCACTACATGAATTCAGTATCTGCTACGAGAGATGCTGAACACTGCTGCAATGCAGTTAATAAACAACACCGCAAAGACAGTCTAGCCCAGCCTCAACATCTTCCAAGTTAAGGTAGATAACTACGTTAGACAGTTAATTATTTCAGTTATTACGACATTAGATATCTAATTTAATATTTAGTTACCTAATAAATACCAACATATTCATAGCTATTACTGATTTCAGCAGAGATGTGCCTATTCAGAACCAGTTTTATTGCCAAAACAAGAACCCCGAGGAAGGCTATGGATGGGGGGGGATTAAGAGTAGAGTGAAAATCAGGGCTTTTCCCTCCTCGCATTCGCCCAGACTTGAGTTTAGGACTTGAGCACGCTTAGCTCAAGCCTGTGCACTAGAGCTTCCTTAAGGGAGCAGGGGAGAGCAGCACTTGCAGAAGCAATTTTTAATCGGATGGCTTAGTTATGACTGATGATGATGACAGAGACCTGTTCTACTGCACTGGGCCAAAGCATCCTCTGCGCAGCCCTGCTCAGCACCACTCAGAGCAAAGATGCTCAGATTCCCACGTCTACTGGCCTATGTTACACATACAATCTCTCTTAGACTGAAAGCGAGCCCTGACAGCCAATGCTGACCCCAGAGAATTGTTTCAGCTGTTTAACACAACTTTCCCTTTTCTTCTGAAATACTGGTTTGCTGCTAAACCAAATCACATTGGCACTGCTCCTAGAGAAGCCGCACTGGAGGACGAGCACACAGCGTGGGGTGTGGTGATCCACACCCAAAACCCTCCCCATCACCGACTGACCCTGCACTCTTGTCAGGTGAAACTTCAACGTCACGTAACCCTACATCGAAATACACATCCTATTTTACTTCTGGACAAATACAAAATTGCCCATGTCTTGTGCCAGTTCATGTTTCCCCAACACAAATGCTACACTTCTAATAGTCCAAAATATGTGAGAGCTGGGCTGCGTCACAGGTTTGGAAGATCTATTTATTTATTTTACAGAATAAAATCGCCCAGGGATTATCCAAAATCAACATCAATTTCTTGGGTGGAGAAGCTTAAATGGGTTCTTTATATAAGCAAACAGACTTGCACAAACACACTGGCAGTCAGCTCACCGATGGCTCTACATCAGAGAAGGGACCAGAGTTACTTCACCTCAGGTGCGGAATAAACGGCATGGCCGAAGGAGAGCTCATTTAAGCAGTTTTCAGATAGTACAAATTATACGACTTGTAGCTTATGCTGCAAACACCCCATCTGGGCCAAAGCATGTGATTTTAAGACTTTATTTAGCTGAAGTGTATTAAAAGAAATACTGTATTTCTTTATTTTCTTTGGCAAAGCATTAATCTTCTGATGTGCTTTCGGAAAAACAAATGCGCCATCACTTTAACGAATCTCTTTTTCTGACCTCTGCTAAACCCACAGTCAGAAAACAATGATAGATTAAAATAAAGTGTTTGCTCTAAGATTAGTCGACAAGTTAATCTTGCTAGGAAAGAGGACTTTGGTTTTCAGGGAAATAACACAGAATTGTGTTTGTTTGTTTTTCTGCTGCGTATGCAAGGGAAATTCTGAGGCAGAAAACAAAAGCGTATCAGTTATATGAGCAGACTTTAGACTGGAGAGTCATAAAATTTAGCCTTTCATTAAAATGTCTCCAAAAATCATAGACTCCTTTTTACGGGATGACTCAAAAAGATACTGGAGGCCAGATTTTCCAACAGTACCCTCATATTTGTGCATATAATTTCTGCATGCCTTTGTACTTCCCTAATCTCACACAAGAATGCTTGCGCATCCGAACTCCCAACTACCCTGGCCACAACAGGTGACTGAACATTTGAGCTCAGTACATATGGACACTTGTCCACTTGTCATGGAGTGACTTTAAAGTCTGTCCCAGGATCTGCTCGCACAGCAGGCCTCCAAATTACTCGTGAACAAGGAAGGAACTGTGTGAAAAGCTGAATCGTAATTACACACCATGAAGGAAATGGAGGTAAAAACCAATGCCCTACCTGCACTGTATCTTCTTCTTCCCTGGGTCATTTACTTTAGGAGGTAGTACCAGGATATCTCAGGACAAACTCTAATGAACCACGCATATAAACTCTTGTGGTCAAGAATTTTCAGAACTGGACCTTTTTCAGAATACGGACAAGTAAGTATCTGGAGACTGAACCAGGGAACTGAAAAAAGATTCACCTCTTCCTCTGAAGATGCTGCTCATCTCAGCTGCTTGACACATCACCATACCGCTTAATGTTAACAGTGAGGAGATAACAAGTTTAAACACATGAAAATGCAGTAACATCACAAGAAAGTATCAAGAGGAAGAAAAGCAAAGAGGAAGAAGATACTGAAAGGTCACTGATGATATCAAAGCGTATGAAAACGGAAGGCACAATGCATCAAGTACGGCCAATCAAACAGTTCAGGAGAGCTACCTCAGGGTCACGTTAAGTCCACTGCAGCTCTATCAAATATCATAAGTGCAACCAACGTATAGGGCCAAGTGTTTTAGACTTTATGCCCCACCTCCTTTTTCCACTACAAATACATACAGCCACTGGTGGGAAGAGCAGCAGTTGTGACTGAGTAACTACAGTTTAGAGGGAGCAGTCCACGCAAAGTTTTATCTTTGCCTTCGTGTAGGGACAGGCAGAAAGCAACCCCACAACTACAGAAGGATTACCTGTTAAACTGGTGTGCATAGTCAGAAGTCTAATTCTGGAAATTAAATAAATAATTCGATTGGTTTTGTTCTTCTAGCAAAGCACAATAATTCCTTACAATTGAATGATGCCATCTGAAAATGTTTAAATATAACTGTAAGCTTAAAAATTGAGATTTCAGGTTTGTGGGTCTAGTACGGGCAAATGTGTTAGAAAATATATTCCCTAAAGATATATTGCTTAAAGCCTGAATGCTTCACCCAATCTTTCATTTGATTATTGAACCCTGGATAATTTGTATCAGCAAGTGATAAAATGCCAAAGAAATAGGATGGAAACTGCGAAAGAATGTTCAATAAATACTGAAGAACTCCTCCTGACACCAGGAACCAGGTCTTAAAGCATTGTGTTTTAGATTAACCCTTAGACCTTAATCTGGCCCTAGTACCCTCAGGAACTGTTCATCCAACTTTTAAGATAAACACGCCACTCATTAATGTTTATTGGAGCAATGACTTTTTGTAAAGGTATCTTCCACAAATAAATTACCGTTTACTCGAGATACTGAAGTGGTCATATGTATTATTTTCTTTATTAGAAAAATAACAAGATCTTAATTTGCAAATTGAACTACTGATTACCTTTGCTATTTACATACCTATTGCTGGGACACTTGTTTAACACCTAATCTGTTTTTCAAAGGAAGCTGTATTATAATTAAATTAGTACAAGCATAGTCTGACAGAATGAACTAATAAACATGACAAATACTAAACCTGAAATTTTTATTAAAAGCATACAGGAGCACACAGAACTGATTAAATTAAGATATCTGTGAGAGACCTCTTTCCATTTTGCACCAATCTATGCCTCCAGAATCACTTTAACATGCATAAAGAAAATCTAACATGGGTGTTTTACATAACACAGATGGAAAAGTTTTCTGTATTTGAATGACTGCATTTTACAGTCAGTAAGCTGAATAACTACAGAAAGTGCAATTTATAAGAATTTTCAATATCATATCATTTTAAAAAATAAAAAAAGACTTGGCAGGGTAGATGTTAGAGAACCATTACTGTACAGGAGCAGATCTTGGTTTCCATCACAAAGTGACCTCAACGAGCAAAAGCAAAGAGGTCTGAGCCTATGGGAAGCCCATTGTTCATGTTACACTTCTTATTTTCCAGACACGCTGAAGCCAAGCGAAAGGCTCTGTGAACTCCCTTCTTCACTTGCCCACACAAACAAAACTGGAAGGGACTTCCTTGCTGAGGCTGACTGCTATGTAAAATCCATCTTGATACAGGAACAAGTATAAAACTCATTGTGACTTTTTTAGTCGCATACTTTTTTCACTTCTAGGCTGCACACTACTGGGACTGCTCTTCAGAAGATCTAATTATTTTGAAGAAAAAGACTAACGCCATGCCTGTGTAGCTGAGTTTGTTGTAAAACTCAAGTAAGGTCATTCCAACACACCAGGTACCCCACTCAGCACACACCATTTTACTTTGCAGAATACCCTCTAAGAGACAAGTAAGCGCAGAGCAGAAGAAAACAACGGTATGCCCTTACTTCACCAGAAGTTAGGCCTTTATCTAGGCTTTACCCATTTTCTTCCCAGTTTCGAAGTCATTTCATGTCTAGGTGTGCACATCTACACTTGCAATATAACAACTAATTTCAGTACTGGCAGTCCTTCAAAATCTTTCAGCAATTCTCCCCTTTTCCAGTAATCTCAAAATGCTCTACCACAGCTTATTAAGGAAGAATCACTGAACGTAGCCTGAAATAGTTAGGACTACATACAAGCAAACAGGTACCAAACAAAACCAGTAACACCAGTGTAGTGGGAACCCCTGAACACGTTACTCTTCCTGGGGTGCTGAGGTCTCTGGGCATTCCAGAGTAACGTTCCAGAGTAACAGCAAAGACAAGCCACCAGAGCAGTTGCCAACTTAACTGGGCTCAGCCTTCCCATACCAGATGCACACCTCTCTGGCATTGCAGGAAAAAAATAAATAAAAAGAGGGACTAGGAAGAAAGCAACGAAGTAGCCTTGCAGTGGCAGAGACTTCTAGAACCATGAGAGGAAGCAGAGCTCATGTACTCTACCTGAGAGGAGGTTGTAGTGAGGTGGGGGTCGGTCTCTTCTCCTAAGTGACAAGTGATAGGACAAGAGGAAATGGCCTAAAGTTGCACGAGGGGAGGTTTAGATTGGATATTAGGAAAAATGGCTTCACCAAAACGATTGTCAAACATCAGAACAGGCCGCCCAGGGAAGTGGTGGAGTCACCATCCCTGGAGGTATTTAAAAGACATGTAGATGTGGTGCTGAGGGACATGGTTTAGTGGTGGACCTGGTACTGTTAGGTTAACAGTTGGACTTGATGATCTTAAGGGTCTTTTCTAACCTAAACGACTCTATGATTCTACTTGAAGATCTGGTGGTTGAGAAAATGAAGTCGAATAACAAGACCTGCAGGAAAAAGTGTGCACCTAGGTGTGCACTTCTACCTGAAAGGGATCCACATTCCGCCTGAGCCTCTGGATGGGATCATTGTACCAGTAATGTCTGTCCAAGCAACGTAGAGAAAATCTTGCAATTTCCATTATCTTGCTGATTTGCTGAGTTTACACCACAAAAAAAGGTTAAGTTGAAAAAATCGGTCTAGGCCCCCCAAAACCCACTTTGACTCTCCAAAAAGTCTATTTTCCTTGCTTTGCCTGACTAGCAGGTGGTACTCCTGCAAACGTCTACCTTGCATGTTTCCCTTATGAATACTCATTTCATGTATGATCTGAAATAGTATCACTCGGTTTTGCAAGGGCAAAGGTGCTTCGCTGGTATTTGAACT
The DNA here is from genome assembly GCA_008921705.1 of Burhinus oedicnemus. NCBI lineage: Eukaryota > Metazoa > Chordata > Aves > Charadriiformes > Burhinidae > Burhinus > Burhinus oedicnemus. The sequence goes on along the minus strand of VFFE01008944.1, from coordinate 2,891,967 downwards.
ATCTTGCACCATCAGCCCGAGGCACCTAACGTATGAGCCTCTCCAGGAATAACACACTCAGAGTATATTGTTCCTTAAGGTAATTCTTCACTGCGAAGCGTTATCAGTATCAAGATGTTTTCACATTTGTCCAGATCTAATGTCTTCCAATTCAACATGGGGAAAATTCAGTCTTGAAACTGATGCATAGAACTTTCTTACTGCATGAAGCAATGAAATGCAACTTCAGTAAACTGCATACTTTAACAACAACTTGCATTTGTACCATTTAACAATGGAAGAAAAAAAAAATAACGATGTTCTGCACAACACCAAGATTGGGCAGATAAAGCATAGGAGGTAGAGAAAGGACAGTGGCAATTTTATGAGTATTGAAGGGAACAAAAATGGATGAGTATCACTTCACAGGAACTGATTCAGTCGGCGTACGATAAATGAGGTGCTGCACCACAGGAGGCAAGTCTAACAGTCACACCTATTGAAAACAGCACTTCAAAGCTTTGGGAAGTTTAAACAGATACAAATAGAGAAAGAGGGACCGAGAGCAAACAAGGGAGAGCCGAAGTATGGAGCAAAGTAAGACAGCTGGCCAAGGAAGACAACCCGTATTATTCCACAGACAGGGAATAAAAAGAATTATTTTAAAAGTATGAGAAAATGACAAGGAGCACACCACAATGTTAAGAGGGGGGAAAGGGGAAGAAGCAAGCAGCTGAGAGTACACCGGGAGGGGCAGTTATACAGTAGCACAAGTAACAGTACAGAATTTGTACTTCACAGCGACGGGACAGATCAATGGGTGACATTTTCTGAACTGCTTGACGCTTTTACTGAATCCAAGCTAAACCTTTCCATTTGTTAGGTCAGTCCTCATTTCTCTTGAAAACCAACTCCAAAATTTTATTTGTAACTGTGATATAGACCAAGACTGAAATGTTCAAATAAATATGACTCTTCAGAATAATACCTATCTTTAGAGTAACACTAAAATAACACTAATGCATTTCCTACTTCACTAGCTACTATAATGGCATTAGGATGGCATTCAGTATAACTGAGTCCTTTTTCTTTACTCTTGTGTATATTCATCTTGGATGATACTATTTTAACAGAAGTATAAAGGAAAGTATAGGTTTCTATCTTCCATTGTCCACAGAAATGTTAAATTTAGTATCTAGGATAACCACCTGCATAAACAGATCCAAATTGTTTAACAATACTGACTAGCATCCTTTTTATTTTATGTAGTAAATGACCCACTTAGGCAAACATAACATTTTCCATCTTTCATTTGAATCCTTCAAAACTGATGGATTATAAGAAGTTTTCAAAATTATTACCTTAGATTCCCTAATGCCGTAAACTGGTGTCGCACCACTGACTGCAAAGAGCTATGTCAGTTTATTCCAGCAGAGAACACGACCCCACACTACCAGCGCTGTGGGCTGTAGCACGAAACGTATGCAAAATATTTTGCAATGCAGTGCTACCTCCCAGCACTCAACCAATGCTTCGAACTGCTCCCTGTCTTGAAAAGCCTTGTAAGTCTCTGTTTGGGCTCCTCTTTGCACAAGGAGTGCAAGCTGACAGCAAAGGGAACCAGCTGTGGCTCAGCGACTCCCGGCATCGATCCCCTGGATGTCAGAGCAACGGGGGTTCTGCTGCTGGCTGGCATGACAAGAAGTGAATCCAGCAGCCAGGAGAGTCTAGTTCTCTGGTCTGACGCTCTCCATGGAGTTACGCTTTCTGCCATCGTCAGAAAAGGCCACGGTTTCGATTGAGGAGCACATCTTTCATTACTTTGCACAGCATAAGGTGAAAAAAAATCGGACAAAACAGCATAAGTAAAAACCTGAATTTATTAAAATCAGTGGTAAAACTGAGAAGAGGAAATAGAATTTCACCTTGTACATTCTTTAAATATAGCAGGTTTCCCTGTCAGTTGCTGATGCTTTAAATAACCATCCGCATGTGCTGTACAGTGCAAATTTTATACCTTTGGGGACGAAACATTTTTAACAAATTGACCACTTTAAATTATGATTTATAGTTTCTCTTCTCCAGTGTTCTGTTACACTACTTAAAAATTAATTGGCAGATTTATTCTCTACTACCAAGATAGCAGTTTCCTTTTTTAACCTTCCTGAAGAAAATGCTGCAGGTTTCATTCTTAGTTGCCTAGCTGAACCGCCCAGCACAGCAAGTATGGCATCAGGTCAAAGATACTGCGAGGGCTTTATTCATCTTGGAGTTTTGTATTATAGCTGAAATAGAGACTAAAGTGCCACCGCTACAAAGCTGTTCTGTCATTATAGACGAATAAGGGGGTTTTTTGGTCTTCATTTTTACACAGGTGCAATGCGCTACATAGAAAGCAAACCATTTCACCTGTGACCCACAAGCAGTGGTAGGGTCACCGTCGGGCAAAGGTTGATTTTCTCATTCATTTACATCAGCAGACATCGAAACCATAGCTCATTACAAACTCTTTGAAACTGCCTGCGGCTTTACAGCATAATTTATGTAAAAAGACAGCAACTGAATTTGACCTGCACTCTACACATAAACAGATCCAAATATGATCGTATAGAGTTTAATATATATACTAAAGTGCATTCAGAAGTACTGAAATCGGTCTCTTCATGATTAATTGCAGGATAAAACTTCTTCCTCCAAATCATGTAAACACTAGCACAGAAGTCAGTGCAGTCTCTGACAGCAAAGACTCAGTAGTAATATGTTCGAAACCACAGTTCTGTTCCAAAAAAAATGACCCTCCAGCGGCAATCCCAGAGAATTTTAGTAGTCTGCTATAACATTTAACCCAATGGGGATTAATTTGGCAACTAAGTAGTCACCTGACCACATCAGTGATTTGACAGGTGTCGTAAGTTAATTATTTTAATAAATGTATTAATGCACAAAACATAAAATTCAACCTTTAGAAAAATATGTCTGGCTTAAAGAAAAATAGTCCCATGCAGTATCAGAAGGAGGAAAAAAGAAAAATTCCTTCATCCAGCAAGCAGCAGCGAGACTCCCCTCATTCAGCCCGAGTCCACAGTACTGTATCATTTTGTCCTTTATCATTTCTCGAAGCACATAGTCCTACTCAGATCTTGCTGAGAGATTTAAGTAGATGCACTAGAGTTAGGACTAATTCATTAATGAAGCTCATTATCTAAGAATGAGGACATTTGCAGTTACTGCTTCCTGCATAGTTTGCCTTACAGTCTCCTGCATTTCCCTGAAATGCCTACATTGCTCCCTAAAGAAAGGGAAACTCCTAAACCCAAAGCAAACAGAATGACTCCATGTTCCAAACCTGGTTATTTTTAGATTCTGGAATTATGCCGTGCCTTGCTGATGGTTCCTCAGTCTTACAACTGTAGATCACTGTGAATTAAAATAAAACTGCCATTAAACACTAGATTGATCCCATCGAGATCTGCACCATTTGTTGCAAGCTTTGTGGATATCAAAATTAAATCAAAGGTCTCTATCATAAACTAGAAATTCTTATTAATAAATAAAAGTATTGATCAGTTTTCTTCCTACAGCTAACCTATGTAGTGAATAAACTTTTTGACTCAATTATCAAAACAAATCCAGACCTGCTGCACCTTCAGACAGAAGGGATGATTCTCTGCGATGGGGATAGTTTGTTTTCATTCTGTTAGCAGATGCAAATATATCTTTCAAACTGACTTGGATTAAAAGATTCCTAAGCATTCTCCCTTGGGAAAGTAATCTGAATCATCTCACTATTTTGTTTATTAATTTTTTCTACTTTTTTACTTTCCCTACAATAGTACAATGAACATTTAAACAAGTTACTCTGAAACATCACAGCACTGCTCATCTCAGTGAACTGTGACATGCCTTCCAAAGTCAAGACACCGAAAGACATAAATGTTACCTTTTCATAGGGTTCACATTCTTGAACACTTTTTTTCCGCCCACTAACAGCCATCTGCATCTAATTAGAAGTGATGGTATCAGCTGGAGAACATACCTATGTCATGGGGTGAAAGGCGGAAAATGATCCATAAACAATCTCAAAACCTACATCCAAAGTTTCCTGGAATGCAGTAAAGACATTATACTCCACAATGGATGAATGGCAATTTTTTTTTTTTTAAATGTCTTTTTTTCTGGATAAGGATCCAGAAGACTGTATCAGGTTTCAGAAGCTGTTAGTTTAAAACACATCTTTAAAAACTGAACTATATTACTTTTATTTGTAGATATGGATGAAAAAATCTGGTTCCTTTAACAGGGGAATTAGTTGAATAAAGTACTAGAATGGATTAGAAAGCTATTCATGTACATTTTTTAATAATATGCCTACAGATATTATGTTGACAGAATCAGTGGAAAATGTTGAAAGAAACAGAGAATATAGAGAACCTATTTTTCATATAGCTGTAAGAAATGTAAAGACAAAGTCCTCTTCTTAGTAACATCAACAAAAATTGGTCACTACTCCACCGAAGTCAATAGAATATAGAGCAATGCATTAAGTGATACCAGAATCAGCTTAATAGCATTTAAGTGATCATTGCAAGTAAATACATGGCTGTTAAGGTATGATGCCATGAGCAGTTAAAATTGTTTTCATTTTGGTTGGCCAGAAAAGAAAACAACAGAGCAACTTAGAAATACTTCACATATGGCAAAATTTTATTTTCTTAGCTTTGATTATGAATGGAACAAGTTTTTCAAACACATGCTTAAAATTAAGCAGAACTGATAAAGTCAACGCCAAATGCCAAGATTTCACTCAAAGGATCTATTTGCATAATTATGGGCACGATTATGGGACCTTTATGAATAATTAACGGAATGTGGCTCAAAGGAAAGAAGTAAACGGAGTACTGCAGCATCCCTAGGGCTGCTTACTTTTCACACATTTAGATTTAAAACATTCCAGTGGGTTCATAACATGAAATAATCATTTGTTTCCTCAAAATAGACACCTAGCACTAAACCAGTAAAATGCAGATCTTACCAGGCAAAGACAAAAACCTCATGATTTAAATGCCTCATAATAACTTTTACATACACATGCACACTTCCTTCCTTAGGCTGCCTTTTCCAAAGACAAGGAAGGAATAAGGTTTCTGGGCAGCAGGACTGCACTGCACTGAGCTGAGGGCTCCTGGCCCCTCCTGTGAAAACATCCAGTTCCTCTGTGCACACCCCGATGTGGGATCCCTCGCTGCTGACAAATACCATGTGAAGAGCTCAATGGGATTAATCAGCGCCACGGCCAGCTTCGTAAACAGGAAATTTCTCCTCTCTATACATTTAAAAAAATGGCACTTCGATGTGAAACTAGCTTAGTTCTACGTGGATGGCATGCTTACGACTTGGTTCTTTTTAATATATCTACAGTGTGATACCACTGGACTGGAAGACACCTTGCCCTATAATTCTGCATTAAAATTAAGCAGTGCTATGTGTTCTGGGACGCAAACGTGACTACAGAGTTCTCCAGGTCTACAATATTTAATAAACCTGTAAAGAAATTATATTAAAGATAATCCGTCTTTCAACGACTCTCACATATTTTAATCTATATGCCTAGGAAGCGGAAAATATTGTCAAAATATAAAATAATGTGAATTAAATGTGTGTAATGTGAATTAAATGTGTGTATGCATAAGCTTAAAATATCTGAGATGCCAATTCAGCTGCCTTTCTTCTGCTTTTCTCCTTTTACTTGTATAATACAAGAAGTAAATGCCTTTTAAACATGGCTGTGTACCTGAATGTGGCCAGATACCTCCCGTTACGACTGCTGTTTGATATCTCACTGAACAGTGCCGAAGCCCAGATAAGGATTTGCTGGTCAAAAACCTTCTAAGCACTACAGGCACTAATTCTGAGGTGTGTTTGTACTGACCGAACAGATTGCCAGTAGCTCTGATTCATCTGATTCAGCAGTGGAGGTATTCTCCAACATCAGCAATCATTAAAAACATCCACATTACTTAAAAAAAAAGAGTCACAAGCTAGCTAAAATTACCAAATGCATACTGACTCCCTGTGCCTGTGTAACTTCTCTTCTTTGAGGTTATACACAACAAGAAGGACAAAGGTTGTTAGCTAAGGATCAGGCCCTATTTTTAGGAGCCCAGTTCTTGGAACATCTAACTTCCGTGGTCTCCTCCTCTCCTGTTTGCAGCGGTGCAGGCCACAATCCCACTCCCCACCATCACCACACATTCATGGTGGCCCAACATTTCTAAGGCCATGGCAGCAAATGCTTACACAAAGTGTTATTGGAAAAGTATTCTTAGCTACCATTAATTCTGCTTAGCAAGTGGAAACCAGTGAGACAGCCAACTCCATCTGATCAGCCAGCTCTTCTTGGACCACAAGCAAGTGTCCTGGGAACCACTAGTGGCCCACAGACCACAGTTTGGGAATTACTGTCCTAAATAACTCACAACCCTCTCATTATAGCACACCATGCTCCTTGTCTTGCTCAGGCTACTATTTTAGGTTTTTTCCTGCCAGCACAGCATATGATGGTAGAAACTTACAGCTCATATCTATTAATCATGCCCATTCTTCTATCTGTCATTTGGGGACAACTATTTGGCAATCAACAAGATGATTAACTTGCTGAAGTATAAATTCAGTATTTTTTTTTTTTTTTAGATTTACATCACTTTAGCTAGAGGCAGAATCTCACTCGTTCAATTCTGCAGTTTCATTAGAAGTCAGAGGTCTGGAAAAGCAAACTCCATTCAGATGAATTGTAACAACAACTAAGAAGCAATATATCAAATAAATTCAAGATGCACATGGCTTCCAAATTTTCCTGTAACACCAGGATATTTTTTTTGACACAAAACTTCATTTCACTTCAAAACCTCACACTGAAGGTACATTAGTATTTTGAGATCATATAATCAATGTCTTCATAGATAACTTATTATCCCTGCACCACTTCTGTGCTTTTTCCCATATTACCTCTTAAGGATATAATTCAGTTTCAGGATGGTCTGAAGGCCCTACTCTCCCTGGATAAAGAAAAAGCAATGGAAACACTCTTTTCATGGACTATAAATCAACCCTTACCTACCTCTTTTTATCATGGAAAATGAACTAAGGATAGTTTAACAGATTTTAAGGACACACTATTATCTTCTACAGTCCATGGGACATAAAAGATCAAACTAGAACTTTATCTTGTAACTTGGCTATTAAGAATGTCACTCAAACTTCCCTGTCATTCAGAAGCTACCTAATATTGATTCAGAAACAAAACAACAGAAAATTCTGTAGACAATCTGTTCCAAAGGATAAACACACCTTGCTGAAACAATAAAAAGTATTTGTATTATCATTGTGTATAGCTCAATACTAATCTGTACAGTTTAGAAAGCTCTAGAGATTTATCTTTAATAGAATTTATGATGAGATCAAATATTGAATCATTAAGACATGACTGATGACTAGCCATTTATTAGGTATATGGTATTTTAATGCATCAATTATGTCTCTCTAATCAATTAAGATATGAATCACACTATTTTATATAGCACTTGGCATACATAGAACATTACCAAAAATCATTTAATTCTGATTTCATTTTTCTTTTCTTCTCAATCTTAGTAGTCCTGAGGAGAAACAAAACCAAACCTGTGTTCTACTATTCTTATTTCTGTCTGAGATGCTGTATTTCTTACCTCTTATCAAACCACAGCAGATGTGCACAGAATTAGACCATTTTAAGACATGGCTATATACGCACACCTGCCGATGTACACCTGCTGTCCATACAGCCTTTACTGGCAAAAGCCAACCAGGGTGCTGAAAAAAGGGAGGTGAGAGATGTGTTAGAGGGACTGAGTGTCAAGGGTTTCCTACCTAATCTCCCATTTTTCACAGCTTTTAAAGAAATTTTGGGAGAGATTGAGTCTTTTAGTCTTTATTTTAAAGTGGGATATTCGTAACACAGCACTTGAATTAGTAATGCGTATAAAATTAGTGAATAATTTCAGGATTTGTTAATTGACATGTGTTAATTTTAACTAGCAGTTTGTTTCCTATCACAAGAAGTTGAAAAGCTGTTGAAAAGCTTCCAACTGGCTACTATTCATTGCCATCAGAGGAGCTACTCCTAAACATGGGTCTTTAGTCCTTCTGCAGTACTCAAGCATTTCTACTCAACTGGATTCCATAATATAAAGTACAGAGTTTCACTCTCCACAATTTGTAATGTATTATAATGGTCACCCCCACAAGCTGAGCAGCTATACTGGTATTTTGACAGAATAATTTGAATGTGAAAAAATATGGAATATTTTTTATCTTAAGTTTATTTTTTAGTTTTACCCTAATTTTTTAAAAAAATCAAGAAGTTTACAAAGTATTTAAGAGTAACACTACTCAATTATTTAATTTCTTTTAAAAGCACCAAAGTACTTTTTCATTCTTTTCTTAAAACTGTTTTCTGTTCCTGTTTAAAGGGGGTCATATGTTAAGAGAGAGCAATGCAACACAATTTATTTTCTTCCGATTTCACTACCTATAAAATGAAACATCCAGTGATGGCTATATACCATGGAAACATGACCTGCCTTTAGTCTTGCAACTAAGCCAGAAGACCACTCATTTAATCCCTAGGAAAATGCTAACTTACAGATGCTAGTGTTCAGGCAGTAGCCTCTGTTTTGAGAGCAAGGGCATTAAGCTATAGTGTACTTCCAAGACATTCATATAGGACACAATAAATTCCACTTTAAATGAACCCTCACATCATCTAATAAGTTACTTGGTTAGACATAGGAGAATATCAGATCAGAAAACTCAAAAGAAGTGTAATGCAAACTCTTCACTGGAGTGACACATTAAAAGAAGATCCAGAACTTAAAAGAATAAATCAACCATGGGTATACCTGCCTATTATTTTTACTTTTAAGGAAAAATTTGCCATATCTTAATTATGATCTATTTGTCTACGTTTTTCCTTTCTTATGAACACGTCTTTATAAGGCAGAAATTAACCAAATGATGTGCAAATACCTGTAACTTAAAAAGATTTACAAAATAATAATAATATATTTGGCATGGTAAACTATCAGATTAAGTGAGTAGGCAGGGGTTTTGGTGTTATAAAAGAACCTGTTCATAGGTAGTGTTTGTTTAAGAGGCATGAACATCTTAATCATTAGGAGAACTGTAAGCCAAAGTCTCAGTATCAGGCACCGAAAATAAAAAAACCCCCACTTTTAAGATTATATGAACATTTAGAAAGCATATATAGATTATGTCAGTTTTCAACAAAATAACTGAGAGCTAGAAAACTGCTCTCTTTTTTGTAATTTTGTGTACACCTAAGAATTGATGTCGGCCTGTTTTACAGTCACAGCAGTGTGCAAAACAACTGCTTTTTTAAAAGCTGAGGAGGAGGATAAAGAAGTTGAAATTGAGGCGTAACTTTTTTATTGCATTCACTGAGTAAAAGTAAGTTTCAAATCTTTTCGCACAGTGTATTGATTGCTAGGAACAGAACTACAGCAATGAAATGGTCAATTAATGTTGTGTGCCTCTGTGGAGCGTAGCTAGCTTGCGAGAGCTCTCAGAATAGAAGGATCAAACAGAAGTAAAAATGAAGGGTGTAGCATTGTTTGGTTCTCAAATCACTACATGACATGCCTCCAGTAAATTAGGAAGTAGTCAATGATTGATGGCTGCTGTTGGAAAACTTGCTTTAGTCTTTCCGAGAGTTTCAAAATCTACTTGATCTAAATATAACCAGGCATATTATTCCAACAGTTTCTTTCCTTTTTAAACCCTTTATTACTTTACAGGCAGGATAATTCACGTTAAGTGTACTATTTGCACACTCTAAATCTGTGGTCTCCAAAGTGAGGTGCATGCACATTGGGGTGCAGGAAGAAAACATTAGAAATTCAGTAACACATGTATACAATTTATATTTTTTAAAAAAGATACATTGGGGTGCATGAAGAAAAATTTACTGATAGAAATTATTTATTGATAGGAGTGCTTGATCAAAAAAGCTTGTAGGCAACTGTTCTAAATGAATCAGCATGAATACATCTTTCATAGTAGCTTCCTCCCCTTCTTTTTTTCATTTGCTAGATTCCAACCAGAAAAATCTCAAGAATCAATGGTGTCACAGATCGAAATGTTGTCTTCATCAATTTATGCCCTCATCCTTCTTGTCAAGAAATACTCAACTTCCTCAGAGGATTTACAGGAGGCTATTTCAAATGAAGAATTATGAAATGCCCATCAGAAGCACAGAAGAAGACATGGAATTTTTACAATAATAGTTCCATGCCTAGTTCTTTGCCAAAATATCCACTTTTTCTAGTTTTGTGCAGCATATTAATAATTGACATGGTTTTGACAATTCTATATCGTGGTCCTTGACACAGGAACTTTGCCTTAGAAATCCAGAACCCAGAAGGCAATGAAGAGCTGCGGAGAACAAAATTCTGACCCTATGCACGTGCTCTGTTGGTTCTTGGAGTTCTGGGGTTTTTTTGCTATAATGCCACAAAATCATAGAATCATAGAATTGTTTAAGTTGGAAAAGACCTTTAAGATCATCTAGTCCAACCATTGGCCCTACTCCAGCAGGTCCCCCACTAAACCATGTCTCTAAGCACCACATCTACATGACTTTTAAACACATCCAGGGATGGTGACTCAACCACCTCCCTGGGCAGCCTCTTCCAATGTTTGATAACTCTTTCAGTGAAAAATTTTTCCCTAATGTCCAGCTTAAACCTCCCCTGGCACAACTCACACCCGTCTCCTCTTGTCCTATCGCTAGTTACTTGGGAGAAGAGACCAGCTCCCACCTCACTACAACCTCCTTTCAGGTAGTTTTAGAGAGCAATAAGGTCTCTCCTCAATCTTCTCTTCTCCAGACTAAACAATCCTAATTCCCTCAGCCACTCCTCATAAGGCCTGTTCTCCAGACCCCTCATCAGCTTCGTTGCCTTTCTCTGGACACACTCCAGCACCTCAGTGTCCCTCCTATACTGTGGTGCCCAAAACTGAGCACAGTACTCAAGCTGCGGCCTCACCAGGGCTGAGTACAGGGGCACGATCACTTCCCTATTCTGCTGGCCACACTACTCTTGACACAGGCCAAGATGCTGTTGGCCTTCTTGGCTACCTGGGCACACTGCTGGCTCATGTTCAGCCAGCTGTCCACAAGGACCCCCAGATCCTTTTCTGCCAGGCTGCTTTCAGCCACTCCTCCCCAAGCCTGTAGCGTTGCCTGGGGTCGTTGTGACCCAACTGCAGGACCTGGCACTTGGCCTTGTTAAACCTCATGCAGTTGGCTTCAGCCCATCGATCCAGTCTGTCCAGATCTCTCTGCAGAGCCTTCCTACCCTCAAGCAGATCAACACTCCTGCTTAATTTGGTGTCACCTGCAAACTTACTGAGGGTGCACTCAATCCCCTCGTCCAGATCATCAATAAAGATATTAAACAAGGCTGGCCCCAGAACTGAGCCCTGAGGAGCACCGCTTGAGACCTGCCGCCAACTGGATTTAACACCACTCACCACAACTCTCTGGGCTCGGCCATCCAGCCAGTTTTTAATGCAGCGAAGAGTACACCTGTCTAAGCCACGGGCTGCCAGCTTCTCTAGCAGAATGCTGTGGGAGACTGTGTCAAAGGCCTTACTAAAGTCCAGGTAGACAACATCCACAGCCTTTCCTTCCTCCACCAGGCGGGTCACCTGGTCGTAAAAGGAGATCAGGTTGGTCAAACAGGACCTGCCTTTCATGAACCCATGCTGGCTGGGCCTGATCCCCTGGTTGTCCTTCACATGCCGTGTGAGTGCACTCTGGATGATCCTTTCCATGATCCTTCCTGGCACTGAGGTCAGGCTGACAGGCCTATAGTTGCCTGGATCGTGCTTCCGTCCCTTCTTGTAGATGGGTGTCACATTGGCAAGCGTAATGTCAATTAAGAACTCCTGTGGGATGCAGGAGCAGGAGCAGAACATCAGCAATGAGTCCATGACTCCCTATTCCTTTCAGTCAATCACCTGGGAAATGGCAAAGATGCTCAATTTTTTGTTTAGTGATTTTGATCACACCTTTATAGTCAATTCATGAAAAATACATTTTTGGCAATAAATAAATAAATAAATAAAAGAAACAGAATCAGCTTCTAAAAGTTGCTTTTTATTTCTTTTGCATCATAAGGATGAGGGAGAATTACCCCAAATCTCTTCTCCCACTGCAGACAACCTACATTGTCATAAAATGGCAAAACATAAGGTCTTCTAGCCACTTTGTGCCTTCCCTTCAGTTTTACATCAAATGAAGCATATTTCTGTCTTTACATTCAAAGCTACTGCAAAGCACAGTGGCAACTGTAGTAATACCATTATTTACAAAGGTCACTAAATTTTTCAGGATTTCCTTAGAAGACTAGCTTGAAAAATGTTCCCTATGGACTACTCTGGAATACTGTCTAAACATATAAAAATGACAGGCTGTGAGCTTCCTGCTCCTGTGCTCCTAATAAAATAAATATGAAAGCAATCTCATAAATGTCTTTTCATTATTTTTTAAACTATCCATCAGTGGTTTTCTATGCTTTTTTTAGCTCCATGGTGCTACAGTAAGTGCACCAGTAAGTGCAGATCCTGGCACATGATACTGAGAACACAAAAAACACCATACTGGGTCAGGCAAGTGAGTCCCCCAAGATCAGCAGTGGCAAGAACAGATGCTACTCAGTGAGAAACCAAGCCTGGCCACTTTCTGCATCCCTTCTCCTTGCAGTGAATCTCTCAGCCTCACAACCCTGCCACAAGACGGTACTGGGATCAGGAGCAGCGCAGAAGTGTGGAGAAGGTCTGTGTCCAAAGCAAGGACCTCAGTGTCCAAAGCAAGGACAGCAGTGCACCTGCACAACAAAGAACCTGGCTCTTTCAGCAACCGTTTACGGACCAGTTGTCCATGAGGTTGCTTTATCACTTTAAGTCTGCTAATATAATTTACCTACAGTATAGTGCTTTGGCTGCTAGTTCCCTAAATTTTTTTACCTGTCACATAAAGAAATACTTTCTTTCATCTGTTTTAAACCTGCTAGTACCATTAAGTGACCATTAGTTCCATTACTGAACCTGGTGCATTTTATTCTGCATTTACTTTATTTACTGTCATGATTTTGGAAACCTCAGTCATGCTCCTAAGAAGCATTCTGCTCCCCAAACCAAAGAGTCATTTAATCTCTCATGACAAGGAAGGTGCTTCCTCGCTGTTGTTTTATTTGCCTTTCTCCATACATTCATCAACCTCACTCTTGAAACGTTGTCCTTGAGATGCCCAACAGAACTGTACTCTAATATTCAAGATGCAGGTCCATTGTGGTTACATACAGTAATAAAACAATGCCTCCTGCCTTGTCTGTAACACTGGTTATGTCTGATGTTTTGCTGACTTAAATTTTGTCTGCCACTGTGCAACAAGAGATGATATTAGAGAACTGTCAGTGATGACGCCACTATCTTTCCTGAGTTTTACAAATTGATTCCAAATTCAGGATTTCCCAGGCATAGTTAAACGAGACCTTTTTTGTCAGATGCATTAACTCATATTTATCTACCCTGACACTCGTCTACCATCTTTTTGCCCACTAATTACATTTTGTAAGATACTTCTGTAGTTCCCTGACATCTAGTATCTTCCCAGTAATTAAATGCTATGAAGTACCATCCACAAACAGAGAAATTTCATGGTTTATTCTCATTCTGCAGGTCATGGGTGAATATACTGAATAAAACTTGACATGGTGCCAGTCCTTCACTTCTGACCTGTTCATCCTAACAAGCTACCACATTCTTGAAAATTCCCTCTCTCACAGGAGCATTGTCAGTGCAAAAGGACACGGTGAAGTCAGCTGGAGGTTTGGTTTCAACTTAGTTATCAGCTCCCTTTTTCCTACTGGATGCTCTCCTTCCCACAGATTTACACTTTCCTTAACAGCACGGGGACTGTCACAGTGGAAGTGGGACAGTTGTACAACATCCCTGCTGGCCCCATCTAAAAACCTCTCCATTTCAACTAGCTCAGCCATCTCAAGCCACCAAACACATTTCTCACTGTCACAGGCTCTTTTCACTAAATGCACGCTTACAGATGCAATCCCTAGGCAGGTTATCAGACCTACAAATATTCTCTGCAATAAACTCAGCTCCTTCAGTTGCCAGACTTCTACCTGTATCCCACGGTTAACTTTGTACCAGAAATTATAAACCTAGGGTTTTCTTACCTATCAGGAGCACTTGCTAGCATTTATTAGTTTGGCACTTGAACATGATGACTGGAAAGAATTTTTCCAAAGAAATACAGGTTTCAGTTTCAAACCTGAGATTAAATAAACAAATAAAAAGGCTTAAGAGCTCGGATGCAAAGGATAGTGAGGGAAAGTTATGCTAAACAGCTAAACCAGTTTCTTCTTTGAAAATTTCACATTGCTTCCCATCGTTGAACCTTTTGGTTCTACGGAATTGTACTGCTTTACTGCTACATCGCTGCAGCTTGACTAAGTCCAGAGGTCTTCTGACACTAAGCAGCTTTCAGGACAGGATTTGCTATTGGCTCCCCCATCTTACAATGCTGTACATTCAGAATATCCACTTAGAGGTGGCTGCCATGTCTTCCTTGTGATTTGCATGCCAAAAGACTTTTAACAGATAAATAAACACCTTGACCCTGCACGCACCCTATGTCCCAGTCTCAGAAGCATTTACTTGCTTCCTGGAAATTCACTAATTTAGTACAACTATTTTTAAATTCAGAGATAATTAGTTTTTTCAAGTACTCAATCTCTGAATTAGACACTTCATTAAAATACATATTTTTCTAATCTACTCTTCTCAACATAAACACATTCTAGACCTTCTCTATAACTTGTCTCTAAAGACTGCAATCAGCAAACTCTTACTCTCTTAATAGCACCTATTTGACTGGCAAATCTAATTTACCTAAAAATACTCTTTTCCTCAGTAATTTCTCTTCTCATACAACTGTTCTGTGGAAATATAATGAAGACATTTAAATACCACGTCATGCTGTTTTTAATAGGCACAAGTTCTGCTTGTAAAATCGGGGGGGGTACAAATATTTGTATATACAAGTTACTGTATTGTACCTTCTATCATTTCCATACCACTAGGAGGCTTACAATGTCCGGCATGGCTCACAACCCAAACGGGATACTGCTGATTTAGTCCACAATATAAGGCCTGTATAAAGGTCCTGTAATAACCTGCCAGTCCAGGGTTACCTGCCAAAAAACAAAACATATAAGCACAGTCAATGTTAACCTTTCAACAGCAAGCAATCTGCTTCAGAGCAAACTAAACAGCATTATACAGAAATTTGTTAAATTATTTTCTCTAGTACATTTCCAATTTTTATTTTCCCAATTTCAGGGACTATGCTCTTGGACAGGTTTAATTCCATTGATCAATGGTACCCATGAGAAGCATTTTACAGAATTACTTTGAAATTGCAAAAGCTGAAATTGAAGCCCAACACAAGAGAAAAACCTCCTTTTCCATTAAAGGTCAAGCAGCTTCCTAACCTATCCCATCAAGTTACAGATATATGAAAATTGGGCAAATACAAAGAAATCCCAGATCTTATAAAAGTATCACAAAGAGTACAGTGTATATCACTTGATCCACACGTCTGCCCTCCAGAATATCTCAGTGTTACCACTTCAAAATAGATACGTGGTAACCTGACAATACAAAGGTCTTTACTGATCCTAAAAGAGAGAATGATTTTATTTTAAACTCATCGGACTAGATTAATTTTTTCTGCTTGCAACTTCATATTATCTCTGTCCTCTTCCACACCTCTTGAGAGGACAGAGAAGTCATCAGAGCTGTAATCAAATTAGCACGAGTAGAAATAGTGTGTGGAGGTAAAAAGTAGGTTTATCCCACTTCTTCCCTTTCTACAGTGAGCATTTTCATTTTGTCGTCTTTTACTTCAACCCTTTTGCTCTTCAGGTAACACACAGTACGTTCGTTGCTCTCCCAAGAGGCATTCCCTCTGTCCAATGCTTCCGAAACACAGCCTACTCGCCACAGAGCACCAGGCACCTAAAGCCACCTCCAGCACAGACACGTGTGTAGGAGCTGATGCCGCTGCTCACGCCAGTGATGATACATGGCCAGAGTACAGAAGCCTTCCACTCTAGGTAATATATCGCACATGCTTCATTCCTCACTTATAGGTAAAAAGTGTCTCTGATAGTTTTTAAACCTTAATAAAATTCCTGATCTTAAAACAATATTATCTTTACTGAAGTACACAGATTTGCAAAAGAAGAAGAAAAAAAAGAGAACAATATCAGTTATTTCATGTTTCTAAGCATCTCTTCGTAAGCTTGACATCAAAGAAATAAAAAAAAGAAGCTGTCGTATATAGAGACTCAAGAATGCATGATCAAATTTTTGCAAACTGAGTTCCAGAAAAAAAATTTAAAATTCACAGGGGTCACACATCCATACAGCTGTACCACGGCTGTATGTTTCAACCCTTCCCACACCCCCAATCTCATTTTCATTTTTTTCATTTTCATACATCAAAAATATATCATATACAGGGCCTCCAGAGACAATAAAATAAAATCAAGACATTATCTGTCAAGCTCCTTGGATTGATGTTGCATAGAGGAAACCTGTCTTTCAGCAAGGTTGAAGATGAAAGTAGCAGCAACCCAAAATAAAGTACATGATTTGTAATACAAATGGTCATTCTGAGATCAAGGAATCACAAAGCCAATCTCAAACCCAGACTTTTTTCTTTACATTTTTCTGAATATCAGTTTCAATTAATTCTCTTATTTAATAATGCCAAACAAGGAAAGGGGGAGAAATGGCAACAGCTGTCTTCCACATTTTGGTGCTCTTTCCCATCACCAGCCAGGTGAACCAGGAGTCAGTCATCAGCTGAAGAGCAGTGAAGTAAGAACTAACTGCTTATGAACAGTGAGGCTTTGTATCAAATCCTATACGAAGCTCAAGGCACTTGTAATACTTTGAGGGAAACGGGATTTTTATCACATGATAAATGGGGTGTGTATTTTAGGCAGGTAGAAGAGGAGATCCATAAATGAAAAGGAAACCCCCTCTCCCCACTCTTCATAAGCATCTGCTCGTGGTAAAAGACATTCTGAGGGGTCAGCTGTTAGAACTGCTACTGATACTTTAAAATGCCTTGAAGGGGTATGGATGAGAACCACTGGCACTAATGGAAAGGAAAATCAACAAAGATTTTAACAGCAAAGATTTCTATAGAGAAATCACCACGTGTAAAGCAGCTATAAATTTATTCTTTATTGAACTTTCAATTTCAGTTGAGTTATTCCAGATTTGCACTGACTTAAGTAAATGCAGATTAACAGCCCCTATTCTTGAAAGCTCATATCTACAATATTCATAAATGGAGTATGTTTATCTCCTAATATAGCTCAAACTCACATCTCTGCAAATTCAGCCATTTTATATGTTTTTACTTTAGCTACTATCTGTCAAAATACCTTAAGGGGAGCAAAAAAAAATAATTTCTGAACAGATAAAGATTTTTTTTCATATGACAGTTACATTAACGGCTAATGGAAATAACTGGGGCTTAATATGTACAGCAGTCTGTGATCAACAATATTTTGGGCTCATCTACTGCAGTTGAAATATTGCTTGATTAAACTATTTTATTTTATTGAAAAAGAACTGCCAGGTTCATCACAAAGGCACCCAGGCAATGCAGTGCTCATTTGTGTATTTTAAGGATTTCCTGCTACATCAAACCAAAACTGCTTATGTTGTTCCACTCAGCAACTAAGCGTCAAAAAATAGAAACCATAAGTCAATGCGATGTTAACCTCCACGATTTGAAGGTTACTTCAGTTATTTGAATACCACATCAATCCTCAGACACCTCAAGGCACCTGAATCATTCATGCATGCCAGCAAATCTCAAGTTGCAGTCATCTGAACCAAGAAGCACATCTTAAGCAGTTACTCTCAACTGTGCTTAATTTTCAACAGTGTTTATGTTCTTTCAGAAGTCTTTTAAACAATAGCTGTAAATGGTGACCATAACAGAAAAAGACATAAAACTACAATACACTGCATATTAGCTTAATTTGCAAAAAGATTTCTAAGCATTTCATGGGACGAGTACGTCAAATGGACAATTCGCAGTGAATTAGAACACAATGGGGCCACTTTATTTGGCGTACCAGTAAGTTTCAATGACCAAAGGACTCCTGCCACCTTCTCTGTAATGCATGGCGTTTCATCCAGCTATTCTACATTAAGCCCAAAGTCTTCCCATTTTTAATTTGAAGATGGGAATCCACTTCTTCATTTTCCGATCTGTTCCACTCACGGCTAAAGCAAAACAGCACAGAAGACTGAATGTGCAGAGATGTGACTTTGAGCTCTATCAGGAGGTAAATATTCTCCACATATATATATATACTGCAGATACAGGCTTTCAAGAACACGAACTACTACTCTTTAATCACCCACATATTTAAAAACATGAAACTTACTTATAAACGTGCATTTGCCTGCCTTTCACTTTCAAGCACTTACTTGTTAATGCTTTTTCCATCAAATTAAAATTTTAAATACCAACCACTTCCTTCTTACGAAGACAGCTAGCAGTGGAGAGAGAACAACTTGTACAAACTACATATCTGCCCCAGGACACCACAGACAAAGAATAATTTTTATCCTGATTTCACATGATTTCCTATATGAAGTGTCATAAAGTCAAACTTGGCCTGTCTGAAAATGAAATATATATTTGAGATGCTACACTTCCAAAAAAGAAGTTGCCTAGACGCAGGAAGTTTAAACTCAGATACAGTATGCCACCAAAGCAATTCAAACTGCTTAATTCTGAATGCAAAACAACAAACATACAATGCTCATTGAAAAAGTCACAGACCATAGCTACTCCCCACAAGCAATGACAGCTTTTGTGGCTTACAAATTGTCAAGCATTTTGAATTCTTCTGCAACAGAAAATATTAAAGTAAAACATAAACTGTAATTAAGAGAGCACTAGCATTAGATAACCCTGTGCAAAAACAATTCCCAGACTTACTGAGGACTGTACAATGTAAACCCCAACAGCAAAATGTTTCAGGTTAGAAACAAAGATATACACCACAACATATAGGAAAAGCCTTCTGTCCAGAAAGGGGTAGGTCGAAAATATAAACAGCTTACTCAAATAAAATTGAGACTAAAACACAAAACGAAAATAATGCTCAGCAGTTCTGGAAGGGATATCTAAATTGAAAAGGATTTATTTAAGCAGTCTATAGTAAATGCCAAGAGTGGTGGGGAGTGAAGGAGAGGAAATTCATGTGTAGCTAAATCACCTCAGTGATGAGGTTTCTTGCACCTTGTTTTGAAACAAGCTTTTGGGTTTTGTGCACTGTCCTGTGAGACGTTCCCATGTTTTCAGTCGTGTCTCCAGAAGCGTAGATGTGGTGCTTAGAGACATGGTTTAGTGGCAGACCTCGTAGAGTAGGGTCAATGGTTGGACTAGATGATCTTAAAGGTCTTTTCCAACCTAAACGATTCTATGATTCTGTAAGTCTGACCATCTGCGGGAGCAGTAGCTGGCATTCAGCTGTGGTGCTTCATGCACTTCTCTAGCAGTCGCCTTCTGTCTGCTCTGGGACCTCAGCAGGACTATAAAGAATAAAGGCAGCTACAGGAATAGAAGAAGGGGAATACACAGCCAACAGTGGGTTTACAGAGAACTTTGAGGAACTGGAAAACATGCCAGCAATTACCATGAGTTTAATTTTAGAAATAATCCACAGTTTCAGAATTAAGTATGTATGCCACAGTATTTACATGATAATCTCCTGCAACAAAACCAAATGCAGACTGTTATTTTTTTAAATAAAAATGAGCAGCCATAAATCAAATCTGAAATCCAAGGGTGCACAGCAGGACCACACAAAAATCATTTTTGTGGCAATGATTCTCACTGCCTCTTCACAGAGCTGCCAAAGGTCCCAGCTCCAGCTCAAAGAGCCTAAATGACAAGTTCCTCGCTCAGGGAAACTTAATCTGCCTTTGGCGTCTGACCAGCCACCATGGAAGAAGATGCAACTCCCCTACGTTAATGAATGGAAAGCAGCCCACGCAGATGTCAGAAGGATTTAAATGGAGCATGTAAAAAAAAAAATTATGTTCTCACACTTGGGAGAAAACTGCAGAAACTGACACCGCGGCTGATGATCAGGCCTTAAAAGGAAACACACAGGTTTCTCTGACATACAGGGTCAAGGGATTTCAAATAAAACATGTCAAATAACATTTGAATGATCATCATAAAGCCATGTCAATTAAGCTTTCACCTGTTTGCTCGTCTAGGGGACTGGCATTCTTTGTGCTGTATCCGTTTATAGTCCGTATACCAGGGGAGCAGCATCAGCCAAAGAGCAAACAATTACAAGGACGTTATGCAGAAACACATGTGAAACCCCTGTTTGATCCTCTCTGACTCTGGAATCATGAATTTGGCTGGAAAGCACCTTAATATATTTGCTTGGGTTGTGAAAATAGGGAATCTCAGAAGGATTCAGCCAGGTGCCTGTAACACAGCTTATTAGGGAGGTTTTTCAAGAACATTTCACATTTTTTCCTGATATATATATACACACACGCAGAGTTTTTAGCTTGATACAGCTGTAAAACTTACATACAGGCTTTTATAATACACATTCTTTATACGCATTTTGCAGAGCAAATAAGCTTGCCTGCTGCTCTGTAACACCGTTCCACCTTTAGGACAAATGTGGGTTCATTTACTGCTACAGAAATCCCACGGACAGCCTGAGAAACCTGAATTAACCTAACACAGCTGGTTTTGCCCTAGTGACAACTGTGCCTGAAGCCTGTGAATAAAAATTCCCAGCTAGAAATTGTGACTGTACATGCCTGTTTTCTCATATGAATGATTAACTGCATCTATCCAGGCACATAAGATACAAAGTCTGAAATCTTGATTTTGGCCACTGCAAACCTATTGGACTTTGTGATTAAGCGATATTGCAAGGGTTAGAAAGTCCACAGATGTATTTCAATAGTTACCTCTAATGTCTCAAGCAGGTAAGATAGGTACATAAATACAAAAAAGCCTTGATTTTTCTTATTTTTTTTAATATGCCTGTAAACTAATGGTTCTTGGAAAGGAGTTAAGATTGAGATTGAGTTCATAATGGAATAGTGAATTTTTCACTATATTTTTTAAAGGTAGAAATCAGAATTTTCTAGCGCTTACAATTAAACAATTTTTGTTCCGTTTTCTCCACAGCAAATGAAAAATTAACACATCCAGTTGAGTTTCCTGTTACACACCTACACATACAGAGTCTCTTTAGCATCTGCTTATGCAGACGAAGACATATTTAACTACTTTTGACACCCTAGATGTGGTTGGTCTCTCTGATCCAATCTATACTCCAACTGATGCTGGCAGAGAGGCTGCAGTGAGCTCTGCACTGAGTCCAGAATTCCCAGCAGGAATTTTTCAGTCGGCTTCAGGGGTTGAAGCAGAATTGGACCAGCAGAAAACAAAGCTCCTTCTGAAAGAATGGGGGAGAACAAAGGAAGTGTGCAGAAGAGGAACATGAGACTTGGTGTCAAATGGGTTCACAAGACAGCCTATGAAACACATCTGAATAACAGCAACCCTGATGAGACAACATCAGCAGGAAAAAGACAAAGACAAGAAAAATAAACAATTCAAACGCAAGATAACCACAAATTATTTGTTTCATGCAGATAAACAGCTCTGCAGATTTGATCACTTTTTAATAATATACAAGGAAGAAGCAAACAACACATTCGGAAGGCACCAAAAAGTGCATTTTCAAATCTGTATTACAGATCTCTCGATACTGTACCATTGGTCAGAGTTACCAAAAAGAAAAGCATAAGTTTGGGGGCTTTGGGGTTATTAGGTTTTGGGAAAAAATAGCAATGGGGAACATGAAGACAGCTAATTTCAGGAAAAAGACTGAAAATTTGTTTCTGCGATTTTTATGTACCAAGAGTGTCAAGGGAACGTAGTATTTGAAACAAATGGTCTAAGGTGATTTTGCAAACAAATTTTGCATTTGCATTTGTTTTCAGTCTTCAGAAACGAAAGACAAAACAACAAACTGTTCTGCATATGGATAAACTAAGATTTACCAATCCACAACCTTAGGAAAAAATTCTTTGCATTGACACCACCTTGTAGTTAAGCTATTAGTGCTGGTCTGGAGTAGCTGCTCCATGAAGACTTCAACCCAAACACTTCATTCAGGCAAACACCTTCCTCATTCATGAACACAAGTCACTTCACAAACACAAATGTTTAGCCATTTAAGACCTATTGTGAAGAAGTTCTGCCTCTTAAGAGAAGGCTGCGATAACAGATATAAAAGATCTAAAACTTAAAGGTGGAAGGCAGTAAGCAAGTATGTATTACTTCACATGTATTTATTCTTGTAGGAGTTTTTAAATCCATCAAGAATAACCAAGGATTGTTCTCAAAACCAGAAATCAGAATCAAAATCTTCCATCATGCCCGTAACAGAAAAACATGAGCAAGAGCTATTACTTACTGAATTTTTAGCTCTACTGTTTTCCATAGATATTGAACATAATGGGTCAAATTTCTTTCTAATATAGCTTCAGTGATCCATAGGAGTCACTATCAGGATAGAAATGAGGCCACGTGTTTACTAGAATCTGAAAGGAGATACTTATTTTTTATTATTTCCAGAGATAACTAGGTCAAAATATTTAATATCAAGGCAAATCCATATCAGCTCAGGTACTTCTGGCAGCAACTGCTAGAAAGGAAGAAGTACATTATACACCGGTGCTGCAGCTTTAAACATTTTAATTGCAGTATCTGTACATGATGCACATGGAAACACTGGATTTCCTTCATAGGTAGGTCCTTCAGAAAGTAATTTCTTCTTCCCTTCCGCCTCAGACACCATATGAAAAGAAACAGATCCTTTTTTAAATGGTTAAATCAAGCAAAATACCCTAGAACACAACTTTTCCATAACTCCAGCCAACTCAAGCCTTTGCGTGCTGCAGGAGAGGCATCACTTCCTCTCCTGATGATGCTACATGCAGCCAGGCAGGAAGGATCTGTGCTGAAAACAACACCTCATTAGCAGGGACAGGACACCGAGAGATGGCTGCAGATTGAGAAATTTCAGTAAGTCACTTCAGTAAGTCACATCTGTCACCCAGATTTAGTGGAGGGAAATACTGTCAAGCACAGTTGGATGTTCAACCATCCTGTCATTGCTCTGCCTCCTCAAACTTAACAAGCTCAAATGTGCCAAGCCCCCATCAGAGGTACTTCTGGAGCACTGGGAAATTCAACAAAAGTGGCATATTTCAAGCCTAGATCTGACATACAGACTCCTCTTTGCATAAGGAAGTTTTTATTTTTAATGATTTATTTTTTTTCTTTTCTAAAGACAATGGAAGCTGGTGGGCTGACCCAGTAAACAAAGCACAACAACTGTCAGCATATTTTAAAATATTACTCACAAACAAGTAGTCCACAAGCAGCAAAAATAATGGAGTGCAGTGTCCTAAGAACTGAGTTTTCTAATATCCAATATGGGATAGAATACACTTACACCTTTCCTTCAGGGGGTACTCCACGAGCATTTATGTCTTCTCTCCAAACTCCTGATTTATTTTTTTAAATAATTTTGAGCCCTCTACCTCTCAGAAAGATTTGAGGAAAATTGACTGATGTATTCAAAGTTTTATTGGGGATAAAAGCAGAAATCAGATAAGTAGATAAAAACCAATATTATCCTCCAAGAATAATTTTCTTAAGTTGTCAAACCATTTAGCTCAGTGAAATAAAGCGGAGAGCCCTCAAAGAACTTTGATATGAGTTGAGACAGCACATCCCATCGACAAGTCCTCAAGCATTTGACTCAGATTTCATTATTCCTATTTTATGAGAAATAATAAACAGACCAAATAATCTATGCATGAAAATTAAAACATTACTAACCACTAAGAACTCCACCAGTTAACAGTACCTTAAATGCATTGACATCTGAGAAAATATGTGGTCAGCTCAAAATAAGACTGATCTCATACTTAATCATGAATATTCATGCTGGAGTTCTGCCTTATCTCCTGATAAGATCACATGTTGTCACAGGGAAAGGGGAAAACATGCTGTGTAGACCCTTCAACCTGGATTGATACCTATTGACGAAGCCTTCTTACTCCAGCTACAGGAGGCATTGCACTCGCAGGCTCTTGTCCTGCTGAGGGACTTCAACCACCCCAACATCTGCTGGAAAAGTAGCACGGTGAGCTGTAGGCAATCCAGGAGACTCCTGGAGTGCACTGAAGATAACTTCTTGAGATAGGTAATAGACAGCTCTGCCAGAGGGGATGTGATACTGGACCTGTTGGTCACCAACACTAGTGAGCTAAACAGTGATGTCAAGATTGGAGGCAGCCTGGGCTGCAGTGATCACGCACTGGTGGAGTACGTAGTCCTGAGGGATATGGTCAGGTGAAGAGGAAAGTCAGGACCCTGAATTTCAGGAAAGCAAAATTCCAGCTCTTCAAGGAATTAGTCAGGAGGACAACCAGGGAAAGCGCCTTCAGGGACAACGGAGAAGAACAGAGCTGGCAGATCTTTAAGGACGCTTTCCATAAGGTGCAAGAGCTCTCGATCCCCAGGTGTAAGAAATCAGGAAAGGAGGGCAGGAGACTGGCATGGCTGAGTCAAGACCTGCTGGTCAAACTAAAGGGCAAGAAGGAAATGCACAGGCAGTGGAAGTAGGGACAGGTGTCCTGGGAAGAGTACAGGGACGCTGCCTGGTTGTGTAGGGATGGGGTCAGGAAGGCCAAGGCGCAGCTGGAGCTGAACTTGGCAAGGGATGCAAAGAAGAATAAGAAGGGCTTCTCCAGGTATGTCAGCCAGAAAAGGAAGGTCAAAGGAAGTGTAACCCCATGACGAGCAAGACTGGCAAACCGGTAACAACAGATGAGGAGAAGGCAAAGATACTCAACAACTTCTCTGCCTCAGTCTTCACTGACTGTCTCTCTTCCCATGCCTTTCAATTGGATGGACCACAAGGCAGGGACTGGCGGAGCAAAGTCCCTCCCACTGTAAGAGAAGATCAGGTTTGTGATCACCTTAAGACCCAGGTCTGTGGGACCTGATGAGATGCATCCCAGCATCCTGAGGGAATTGGCTGATGTAGTTGCCAAGACACTCTCCATGATATTTGAAAAGTCACAGCAGTCAGGTGAAGTCCTCAGTGACTGGAAAAAGGGAAACATTGCCCCCCTTTTTGAAAAAGGTAGAAAGGAGGACCCTGGGAATTACCAACCTGTCAGCCTCCCCTCTGTGCCTGGGAAGATCATGGAACAGATCCTCCTAGAAGCTATGCTAAGGCACATGGATGACCCGGAGCTGATTCAAGACAGCCAGCATGGCTTCACCAAGGGCAAGTCCTGCCTGACCAACCTAGTGGCCTTGGAGAGAGATGGACTTGATGGGTGGACTATTCTGTGGATGAGGAACTGGTTGCATTGTTGCATCCAGAGGGTAGCGGTCAATGGCACAATGTCTAGATGGAGATCAGTGACAAGTGGTGTCCCTCAGGGGTCCGTAGTGGGACCAGTACTGTTTAATTTTTTCATCAGTCACACAGACAGTGAGATCGAGTGCACCCTCAGCAAGTTTGTGGACGACACCAAGCTGAGTGGTGCGGCTGACATGCCTGAGGGACAGGATGCCAACCAGACGGATCTGGACAGGATCAAGAAGTGGGCCTGTGTGAACACCATGAGGCTCAACAAGGCCAAATGCGGGGTCCTGCACCTGGGTCAGGGCAACCCTCGGTATCAATACAGGCTGGGGGATGAAGGGATTGAGAGCAGCCCTGCCAAGAAGGACTTGGGGGTACTGGTGGATGAAAAGCTGGACATGAGCCAACAATGTGTGCTCGCAGCCCCAAAAGGCCAACTGTATCCTGGGCTGCATCACAAGAAGCATGGTCAGCAGGTTGAGGGAGGTGATTCTGCCCCTCTGCTCTGGTGAGACCCCACCTGGAGTCCTGTGTCCAGCTCTGGAGCCCTCAGCACAGGAAGACCTGTTGGAGCAGGCCCAGAGGAGGGCCACAAAAATGATCAGAGGGCTGGAACACCTCTGCTATGAAGACAGGCTGAGAGAGTTGGGGTTATTCAGCCTAGAGAAGAGAAGGCTCTGCGGAGACCTAATTGTGGCCTTTCAGTACTTAAAGGGGCCTACAGGAAAGATGGGGACAAACTTTTTAGCAGGGCCTGTTGTGATAGGACAAGGGGTAATGAGTTTTAAGCTAAATGAGGGCAGATTCAGACTAGATATAGGGAAGAAATTTTTTACCATGAGGGTGGTGAAACACTGGCACAGGTTGCCCAGAGAGGCGGTAGATGCACCATCCCTGGAAACGTTCAAGGTCAGGTTGGACAGGGCTTTGAGTAACCTGATCTAGTTGAAGATGTCCCTGCTTATTGCAGGGGGGTTGGACTAGATGACCTTTAAAGGTCCCTTCCAACCCAAACTATTCTATGATTTATATGCTACACAAACTTTGAACTCTACAGTGTAGTCTGTTCTTATTGATTGCTTTTGCATCTCATACACCAGTTACTGGAGAGCAAGAAAGCTCCTTTCCCACTGACAATTTTTTCATTCAGGGAAAAAAAAAAATTCAAAGCAACACAAAATACAAATTCTCCATGTCTAAATCTGAGTACTCAGGGTCAAATGCAAGGATTTGGCAGCTTCATCTGGAGCTGCAGTATAAACAAAAGCAGAAGCCACAAGGGAGCGGCATTCTCAGCAAATCACTACCACCTGGTGTGACTGGTGGGGTACCAACTCCTTCCAGAGAAGTCTCAAGACTGACTGTGTGAACCCACATATGTGTGCTGCGTGGTGTGGACTGACACCATAATTTAACAGAAAGTTGTGCAGCAAGTCCAGCTGAAGGAACTCCTGCCTCCTTCCCGGACTGTCATTCCCACCCCCCTACCACGGCTCATCAGCCCCCGAATTACACTGGCACAACTCTGTGGGGCCATGCTGTGAACCCAGACAGGGAACTGTTCCAGCTTTAAAAAGCCCACAGAAATAAATGTATGTATTTATTTAATTCACAGCATGATGTCTCAAACTATTGTTCTGGCATAACTGAGGGGTGGAGTGGCACAGTGTGGTGGGAACAGGAATACCTTATGCCAGTATTGTTGACAAACATTTTGGATTGTGAAATAATGGCCTCAGGAAGTTTTCTAAGTGCTCCAAGCACTAAGCTCTTAGATTTCCAGTGCCTGGTGGGTCTTAATATACGCTCTAGAAACAGTTTCTAACTTCCACACTACTTTAGACTCAGCAATGTCTGCTTTATACCTTACTTGATGGTTCTAAAAGGTACCTGAAGGCAAGAGCTCTATGAATAGCCCAGTCCTGCCACCAAGTCTCCTTACAGTCTGCCCAAATCCAAACACAGGTTCAATTACTTAAGTCTTGCCTCCTAATAAAGCAGGGAATGGCAGAGACTTTCCAGGAAGACTCCAATTATGTGATGTTGATCACGTAAGGTCGTAACACAAACAGGTGGGATACAGGGAAAGATGCTCTTGGAAATTTCAGGAACACCAGCTAGCTTCCCCAGAGCCAGTGTGAAGAGGAGACCAGCAGGCAAGTACATTCAGATACATCAAGTGGTTGCTTCAAGTCCCATGCTGTAGTTGTGCAGGAAAAGCCATGAGAAAAGAGCATAGACTTTCTCTTCCTCTGTCCATGAAAGGGCTGCAGCTTCACTGCCTTTCTCTCCTGGCTAACTCACAGTCAGGCATGATGTTCTACAGTGACTGCTCTGCTTAGGTATAGTATCTTCAGGACTAAGTTTAATTTCAAGCATTGCAAATATCACAGAACAGATGAACTGTGCTGCTAAGCTAATAGGTAAAAAAGGAACCTTTCTTCAATAAATAAATAGAGTGAGTATCTGTGTAGAGACAGAGAGGGGATCCTGCTGAGCTGTTTGGATACAAACATCTACCTCAGGACAGAATTTTAGATGCAAAATTGACAATTTTTGGTTCCTGCTGATTATCTGCATGTGACTCAAGTGTGCCAGCTGGACTAGATGTCATTCTGAGCTGTGTAACCCTCCACATGCCTTGTCAAGAGAGCCAAGACTCCAGCCAAACAAGATTATTAAATTGATTCCCTAGACCATGTGTGGTAAGTAACATCATCTTCATTTTTGAGCACCCAAATTTCCTTTCGTCTCTGCTCCAGTGCTTCAGCTGAGGATGGACAACAGCAGCACTGCTCTGCTTGGGAAGGTATGGTCAAAATAAGCAAAGGTAATAGAACCCATGCAACTTCTTGTATCTTACACTAGTGAAGACAAATACATAAAGCATAGCGTTCATATGATGGAAAATATACATCCACACAGGAAACAGCTTTTCAGCCTCAGCTTTAGGTCATCAAAACTATGTGATACAGGATTAAGCAAAATAAAGTGCAAGTTAGCGTGTAAACAGGATTCCTATGTAGCTTATTTCAACATTAGCATCAATGCAGTTACACTCTGTGACTCCCATTTAAAAACTCTCATTGCATCTAAGACCATTACTTAATTCAAACCACCAAAATCCAAAGTTAAATGAATGATTCCTTTAATAAAGATTTGAAGTACTTAAATGTGATTAGTTATTTTCCTTAATGTCCTTTGGATATTTACTGCTGTACATCAGAAGATAATAGATGTCCTGGCACAAGAAATTCACACAATCAGTAGAAGTGGAGCCGCCCATGGAGTTGGTCAATGATTTAAACATTCCAGGAGCAGAAGTATTTGTTGTCTCACTCTATGCAGCTGTGCTTTTATTGTCAATTTATTTATTCAATGTTAGCTGATTGTAACAATGCTAGCTTAGAGATTTGGGTGATAGATGACATAAATTTTGCAACGTGAATGAAGAAGCCACAGCACTCCAATCCTTTTATTCTCTGCTCTAACTGGACTTCCTTTATTTCACTCCTCCCAATGCAAGTAAAAGGCATCTTTATGATCTTCAACAATCAACATAACCAATTAATCACTGTTACATGAACACTTATAAAACTACTAATCTTTTTGTGATATTCATACACTAGAGAAACAGTCAGTGCTTACCTATGCATTCAGATGAGAGCCTGAAGCCTGCTGGTACATGGTATAGGTGGCTATTACAGCAATAAACTTTCCAAAAACCACTACATTTTTTTCTAATCTTTAAAACAGCTCCCTCTTCTGGAATACTCTTTCCATACTATGTTTAAGTACCATACTTCATTCCTTACCACTTTTTAATTCTATTTGGTTCCTAACACTCAACAAACTCCATTTCAGTGTCAAGGCACTTACTATGCAGAATGGCTGTAAAGGCAAGGAGAGGGTACTTCAAATTACAGCACTCTCAAGAGTGGCTAATTCTAATCAAGTATTTATCTAAGATTATACATACACTTATCTTTACTACCTTTTGAAGGTACCCCAAAATCAATCTAGATCAGGATCCACACCTGAACAAGGAGCCTGGGTGGCCAGTCCCTGGGTCACATTTGGAGGATCACTGAAGTCAGAAGGGACACCCGAGATCTCCTAGCCCAGCCCCTGCTCACCCAGGGTCAGCTAGAGCAGGTTGCCCAGGTCTACAGCCAGTCAAGTTTTGACTATCTCCACAGCTGGAGACTTCACATCTCAGTCTCAGGGCAACCTAACCTCTCAGTACGCAGAAATGCTCATGGCAGTGACCATCCCTAGCTACCAATTAAACAAAGTACCTGGGAATTTACGCTCCTTACTTCAGCATCTCAATTAGGTGCTTAACGTTAGGCTGGAAGAAGTTGGGCCTTAGAGACCCTTTCTGAACTACGTGACATGCACCCAGCCTGACCCTGCAAAAAAAACCCAAACCAACTAAGATCCCCCCAAAAAAGAGAAAAAAAACAAAACAAAAAAAAACCCAAAAAACCAAACCACAGGACAGCTGTCATAACCAGGCTGATAGTGACAAAACTGCAGAGGTAAAAGATGAGGTAAGGCTGGACAGACATTTTTTCCTACTGCTGGTGCTCTGGCACTATTCAGTCAAAAAAACAACCAAACCACAAAACCAGAAAGAGGAAAAAAGCAGCTTTTACTGCCTAACGCATTCAGATAGAACAGGTTCCCGACTTGGTTTAGAGAATTGCTACTGGAGCTCGTTCAGTGACTGTGAGCACAAAGCATATGGAAGAGAGCATAACCCAGAACCCAGAAGTCCCCTTGCCCAGGGGTAAAAACCTAGCTGTCCATTGCCAGCAGCATTCCCCTCTCCTCTGGTTGTATTTCAACCGCAAACGGTGAACACTGCTGTGCCCTGGGGGAGAAGATAACGGCTGCTGACTTAAAAAGTAGTGTCTGAGAGGATGGAAGTATCTTCCTTGAGGAACCCAGTGCTGTCTACTCCAAAATCAGATTTTGCTTCACAAACAGTTCTGATCTATCTTCTTTTTATTGATTTAATCACACATTAACTACCAAGATTCACATACAGGATTCTGGATTACATTCTGGCTAAGGCTGCCAAAAGCTACATACTGCAATCTAATCTGCCAATACTATGAGTCCTCACTAGATCCAATGCAGTTCTTGTAGACGAATGGTTATAACATACAGATTACATACCAATAAGCAAATTTAATCACATAAATTTCGCAAAGCACATTCTAAAACCAAATTGAAGACAATTGGAGTAAACATACTGTACACAGTTTGTAGAATGAGGAAATAAGATTCTTTTGTTATTAAGGAAACCCCTTGGTCTTGGTGTGACAGTAGACCTCTGAAGAACTATTCATTCCAGTGACTGCTGAGCAGAGGGAATGATTAACAACTTTAAAGAAGCTGTTATAGTGGGAGCCAAAAAAACAAAATACAAAGGAAGAAGCTTCAGGGGTATACAATTAGTTTCAGTGCAAAGTATTATTATATAGTGATTCTTAATATAACTTTTCTTATGCAAATGTTGAGGGTGATGATCATTAAATATCAAAACAGGTGAAGACAAAGCCAGATAATGTATCAAAAGTTTTTCAGAGTCCTTACATTACAATCAAAAGCAGAACTTCTAAGACTTTAAAGCTAACAGGAAGTCTCACTTCAAGGGAGAACACATTAAAGACTTGTCATAATCCAGGAAAATTGTTTGCACTATTTTCACTGCTGAAAAATAGTGAAGTAGTCTTCAAGTGACAACAGTCTTGATGTTAAGTACATCCTAGGAGAAGATCAGAATCCAAGGCCTTACTTTCCCCATTGTGCAGAAAACCATAAGCAACTCTTGATTCAGAGGATTATCTCAGGAGATTAAACCTTTATACTTTAAGAAAAGCGTTTGGTTAAGTCCTCATAGGCCTTAAACATCACCAAGTCACTGCATGAGTTGGTAAAACAGTAAGATGATCCAATAAGCCAGCAGCAATCCAGCTGCAAGCAGCAGATCAAGAAACTTGGCAAGCATAGGCAGTACCCTGCATGCATGCCAAAGAACCGAATTCTGAAATAATTTCTGGATATTAATTAATGAACGAAATTTGTATAGCATGTTTTACCACAAAAAAATATTATTTACATTACACATTATCAACCATGAACTAAGCTTCCCAAGTAAAAGACTGCAAATAACAAAATTGCCTAGTTTACAGCAATGGTAACAAAAATTATGAAGCCTGGAATTAAGGTATTGCAATGCACTCCTGCAATGAAATGCAAGAAAAACTTGATGAACAGCAAAACTTCATGAGCTAAACAGCATGGTGGTTTTAACATTCGTAATGTATTTATTTACAAAGTTAAATGTTTCATAAATACACAGACACAAATAGACAGATACTTTTAAAACAGTAAAAAAAAAATATTCCATTACACTTTGTGGATCCTGGTTTTCAATGAACCCAAGCAATGTTAAATATTGCTGTAGTAGATTTTATACTTCACTGCTAATTTTGCACTAAACAAACACTGCAAAAAGGAAAATAGACCTTTATGACACAAGAGGAAAAAAACATAATTCCTGTCCTTTCCATAACGCCTACATTTCCAGAAAACCATAGACATGATCCTTCAGCTGTACACATTTAATTTTACTCTTATGAGTAAATCTCATCGATTTTAATAGAAAATAATTCATATTAAGAAAGGCAAACAAGTATATGCATGTATTCTGGACTGAGGAAAAATTGGGCCTTTTACATAGTAATTACTTCAGTAAACACATTATTACTCCTATACAGAGGTTTTGCTTACACAAGGAAAAAAATGTTACAGAACAAAAAAGTGCACATTAAACATTTAAATTAATATAGTGAAACTTTATTCAAATGGTAAGTTTACACAGACTGCCATTAATAAAAGCATTAGCTTGTTGTAGTTAAATGAGATTGAACTCTGCTGCATGTTCTGTATTCCAGCTGCTTCAAGCACAGTGAGCTATCAGTCCTCAGGAGGCAGAATCCTGCCTCATCTAAAGTCAATGGGAATTTTGCCATCGGTTTCAGAGTACAAGAATGTTTTAGAGTCAGCTTCCTCCCCCTTCACCCTTTTTTAAAAAAAATGTCAGACCAGAGAGAAATCCTCCCCATTATGAAGCAGATTGACTAAAAAAAAACCAAAAAGAAAATAAGTATATAGGATTTTTTTCTCAAATCTTTTGCAACAATTAGATTCCAGCAGAAGCTGAGAATTTTATCATCTTTCTCTTCTATATGCACCCTCCAACTTCACTGTTTGATTACATATAAACAAAAGCATATGCGTGAATTTCATTAAGACTGGAAAAGTATGTACCAGAGAAGTTTAATGCACAGAGCAATGTACCACATGCAGTAGGACCGGCCACATTCGGTTCAGATCACTGAACACTTGGCTGTGCATACTCCCCTTTTTGAGTGAGTTGCCCTTATCTGGGTATTTCTTTCCTTGACCTGTACCAAACTATCCCTCTGCCCCTCTATTTCATTCCATGAAGAATCTCGACTAGGGATACACGCCTTTCAAGTGTGAAAATTGCTGGACTCCAGAAGGGCTCTGCACTTCATACTCGGGAAGTTACAAAAGCATGAGGGGAATGCTATCTAATCCTAACTGTTTAGGTACACAAACATGTTGCCAGATGACCCAAACGTCCGGATCTCTCCTAAGGCTGTGTTTTTTGTGTTGGCAGATAGAATTTCCCTTGAAGGCTAAAAATGAGGCATATACCAGTAGGAAAAAACCCATTTGATTTATGAGAAGCAAAACTGCATTATGTTATGCCAGGTCCTAGTCAGCTCCCTGCCAGCCACAGCAAGGAGCTTGGGTTAACTTGATTCACTACTGAATCTGAGTATCTAAAATGCAGATAGCATTATTGTGGTTGCTCTGTTTTTTAATTGTTTTCTCAGTGACAGAACTTCCAGGTTGTTAACAACATAATTCTGAAATAAGAGTAAAACCGTAAATCAGCTGCTTGCTGATTGCTTGTAGACTGTGACAGAAGCACTCTGAATGTTTCACTGATGTCTATTTCTGGATACCAATCTAGTTAATGTAAGATGTTATTAAGGAGTCTTCCCAGAACTGTTCTGAAGGAAATAAGCTCCATGTAGCCCTGCCACTACATTTTCTTGCATAAAAAGTTTCCTGTGATGAAAATAGAGAATAACTTACATGCCTTGTAGAGATACCTTGCCTTGGATGCTAACGTTTGACTTCTGTGCTCTTCCCCTACAAATCTTTCTACTGATATAAGTTAGCTTTACAGATTTACCCCAGTTACAGGCTCCACTACCAACACAAGTACAAAGGTATCAAAACCTGAAGACAGACAAAATCTCCAGAACTTTGGGGAAAAAGAAACAACTTAGCTATTCATTTAAACCTTCTAGAAATGCCTTAACTGGAAGAAAGCAGCAACTGAAAAGCATCAAATCAGGCTTGTACTTAGTCTTTTACTGAAAAGATACACTATGCAGTATCTGGCTTCAAAAGTTGTTCTCATGAAACAGTAGCAAGATATAATCCTAGGAGGCTTATTTCTTCTTTTCAGTTAAGGAAGGAATTTAAACTCCGCTGTCACTGGATTAAAAGTTAAACTCCAGGAGGCAAGGGCGTAAAATCATTGTGCCCAAAGAAACTAACGTAAAATATTCCCCGGGGGTTCCAAAACCTTGCAAAAAAATGAAAAATGGAACCTGTGCTCTCTTTCGCCACTAAATAAGGACCAACCTACACGCTAGCATATAAACAGCAACCGAGTACAGTCTAACAGAAACAGTAAGCCAAAGATGTGGACAGTCAGAAGAGCCATTATTTGCACCATTAATTTTGGGGTAGTAACAGTAGTATTCAAATCATTCAAATAAACTATAGGAAGTATTAGAAATCTGCAAACTAAAGCAGTGAAAGAGTCACAATATCTATGCTTGAGTGGGCTCAAGCTCTGCTTTTGCTAATGGCAGAACTCCTACAGTTCATTGGCAGACTTCAAAGAATTTAAGACTTCTCCATTAATTTTAACATATGCTAAATAGAAGTTTAGAGTTTTCATTTTAAGACGACCAGATTTAAATATAACTCAGAACTATGCAATTCTCACTGAGTTCAAGAGGCTTATCATAAAAATTCACGTGCAAAAATCTAAGTTAAAAAACATTTACTACAAAAAAAATTAAAAAAACTACTGTATCCAGAATTTTCCCTCAAATATTGTAACTTTCATCTTTCAGTTGGCACACAGCTGGCATTGCAGTACCACTTTAATGTGCAAGAAATAAATGGAAAGAGAGCAATGGAAAAAAAAAAAGAAAAACACCAAAAAAACCAATACTGTCAGCAAACCACCACCAGAGTAAATGAGTGAGACATCCTAATTTCTCAGTTTTACTTTATGACACCGTTATGAATACAGATGACAAATAAATGTCACCATTGCAATACTACTCATGTTTGGCTATATGCATGTGCCAACTTGTACCACTTATCTAGAGAGATTTTTGAAATTGAAATTGAACATACCCTTTCCAATCATCGCACTTTTAGACTTAAACAAAAAAAGACCTTACCGGGAATAATCATGAATAAGAGCCTGGGTAGATTTTTACTTTCATCTTTTGAGAGGTCTTTCCAGGGCCCACACTTTAAGACATGGGTAGCAGCTCCGCAACAGTAGATAAATTCTTCATGTAATGGGACTGGCTCTTCTGGTGCTGACCTCATGTTTGCTGTTAGACAGAATAAGATACTGTTATAACAGATCAGCAAATATTTACATAGCTGGCTCTTTGCTATTATACCTTCCCATAGAATAACTGAAAAAAAACCCCACCCCAAACAGCTGTCCTCTCCAGACAACACAGGCCCAATTCAGTATCTGACTTTCCAATAGGTTATAGAAGTTGATACATGTGTCTACTATATGACAGAAAGCATCTATCAGTTTTTGTCACAGAAATACATAGTGATGAACTGGACAAGAAGATCTATTCTACCTTAAAGGCAAATAACTTTAAATTTCCTTGTTTACACTGTCCACTGAAAAGACCCACCTGAAACCTAACTGAAGGCAAACAAAAGACAAAACACCAAACAAACAGAACTGCTGCATGAACATCATCGCAAGATCTGCATGCCTCAACTATGGGAGCACAGCATCACTTAAAAACAACAAACGAAAAAAACCCAACAAAATCAACCAGAATAAAACCCAAAAGAAAATACCAGAGGCCAAAGGGAACACGCTAGTTACTAGATTGTCTTCCAGCATTAGGTGGGCTCCTCATTTTAAGTGCAGCGTAACTTACTTCTCTAGAAATTTTCCAAAGAATTAAAGAAGTCGTCTTTGTCAGTTAAACCTAATCAAGATTTGATCACTTCAGGGAAATATTTATGCTCACCTTTATAACTTCCCTTAAATTATTTTGTTATCTGAATGCAGTAATGGTAAATAAAACAGTATGCTGCCAAACAAACAAGGCATGTTCATCAGTTCATGCATTTATCAGATATGAAATCATTATGTCCTAATAGGCTTTCACTTTGGAACTGGCTGATTGACCAAACTCCCATATCTTTCCTTCAGTAAAAAAGCCACCTCATCAAGCAACTACTTATAAATTGTCATCAGGATGAACTACGATATACACAAGCATCTGCCAAAATAACCCTTTACCATTTGCAACTACAGGTGCAATTACCAGACGCAGAGTCAGAAGCCTGCCCTTGTTGGAGTATGATCACACACGTGCATCACTTGGAACAGCGACCAGTGCTTGGTAAGTCCACAAAGCTGTTTGTATCAACTTCAAGGGCTATTAAAGCTCTACAAAATATTTCCAATCTTATAAGAACCACATTTCAAGCTTCTGAAGAAACAAATCTGTCTTAAACAGAGTTGAAAAACTTGGTTAAATTATTACAGGAATGACTATGCATTCTTTATTTAATACATGACCATCTATAATGGAAAAGGCTGCCCAACTTAACTGTTTCCAATTTAATTAAATTGTAATTCAAGTCACACACAAGGGGAAAAAAAAAAGATTAAGTCTAATGACAAATCTAAAAGATTAGTCTTCAGTGTGTCTACCTAGTACACCCTGAAAGTTGACTGAAATATGTTATGCAAAGAAAAAAGCATAATGAAACAGTGAGCAAAAAATCCCAAGATTATAGGCCAGCAATTCGCAAAAGAAACTCTCAAGGACTTCACATGCAGCCACTACGGGAAAACTTTTTAGGTAAGCCTCGTCTTGAAATT
Source organism: Burhinus oedicnemus (assembly GCA_008921705.1). NCBI lineage: Eukaryota > Metazoa > Chordata > Aves > Charadriiformes > Burhinidae > Burhinus > Burhinus oedicnemus. The sequence continues at coordinate 2,855,013 of VFFE01008944.1, read as the reverse complement.
AACAGACAAAAGGGCAGCCACCTTTAATGTTATTTAAGAAGATGATCTCTCTTGAGTTCAAAAGCCACTATTTCATGTATAACTTTTATAGCAGCAATACATCAGCACATGGAATTAGGATAAGTAAGTCAAGCAAAATGCGAATATGATCATATAAGATGCAACAAAAAAAATAACATTACAATAAAACTGTGTATTGGTGCATACCACCATGATCTTTAAAACATCAAAAACATCTAGTTAAGGACAACACTAAGCCTTTCAAATGTTTTTGCTCAGTGAAAAAGGACCATTCATTTCTGAGTACAAGGACCCAAATTCTATTTCCTAATCAGTTTGTGAAGGTTTAGGCATGTAAACTAAAGTCTAAGATCTACAAAGTTTGCAGGACCATGAGGTGGGGGCATTACCTTCACAGTCACTGGAAAATTCTCAGTGCTACACAAGTTGAAAGGAACAGATCTGAATGAAGCTGTCACATGAAGTTAAAACAACGGGCAATGCAGAAGAGACAGATAATGCTTTATTTTGGACTAACAAGAATATTCAAGAAGTATCTTGAAAAAATCTAGCACAATGCAAACAGAAAATACTTCTGGAGGGAAGGGAGAAGTGTTGTTTAACCCTTTCAGTTACAGCACAATTCTCTGGATGAAGCCTTTTTTTCCCCACCTCCCTACTTCATCCCCTGAAAAAGTTTATTTAATGCCAAAGGAGACATCTTTAGTACTTCACTATAGGCCATGTTATCATCTTCAACTTAGAGTGACTGGAACATAAGTAATTGAAGTGAATATTGTCAAACTATAGTAAGGTATATTTTGCAATGCATTATTCCTGCTTCCATTTCTTCATTATTCAAAGCTGAAAGAAGTCAAGAGCAGCTCTGACAGAGGAACCCATTTACTTCAACAACCAAGCAAACGTTAAGCTTGTCATCCCTTTTCTGAGGTGTTTACAATCCAAAAAGCAAAAGTTACAAGTCCTTACCCAAGAAGGTAGGTTTTACACAATGTTTCCAATCATGAACCAATAAAATCAGTTGTAAAGTTTCATTTTGAATTGATTTCACTGAACAACTCCAAATGGAAATCGACTGACAACTCTTCATTCACAAGTTGCACTTGCAACATAAGGTCATAAATTAAGCAATGAAAACACGAAGCTCAGCAACACATTTTGGACTGGAGTGGTAGGCTTTTCAGGTTCACAGAGACTCCTGTAGTAGTTTTGGTCCAGTTTTTAACTTATCTTAACTTCTAATTTCTAATATGTACAGTGTTGCAGTACCTGAAAGCAAGACTGTACACTAGAGAAGAAACGGTTTTCTGAAAAGCTGCCCATCTGAGACAATCCCAAAATGTTTCCTAACTTTATGTAATATCCGAGGGATTTTTATTTATTTGTTGTTGCGGTTTTAAATTGTAACTTTACAGCCTTTACTAATAGAAATGGACTGAAGAGAAAAACAGAAGAGACAGTGGATGTACTCCCAGGATACTACTCAGACCTGTTTTAAGATTAAATCAGTAATACCCAAAAACACCTCTGGATCTCCTTCCATCTTCATAAATGAAGCTTCAAAGAACAGTATTTCCACTATAGGCATCTATCTTTGGCATGAATTGCCTGCGCTTCCCCTAGAAATATCTTAAGATGGCGTATCAATTTCCAAACACATTTAATGGGCAGAGGTCTCGAGAGATGAGACTCCTACCAGCTCAGACAGCTTGCAGAGGGGGCACAGTTTGCACCGCAGCTCTAAGAAAGCTAAGGAGAAGATAAAACCACAAACTTGACCGGTGGGAGTTTCATATGAGTCATCACAGAGGAAAGTAATAGTTGCATTTCTTTCTCTCGCTCTGTGTAGGAAATCAGGCCTTAACATGTCCCATGCAATATTGTCTTCCTTCTCTCCAGCCCCTGCCCATAAACTCTCTAAACCTAAGTGGAAAAATATTACAAGAAAGGCAGCTTCTGTCAACAGTACTTAATCTAGTAACAAAACTTCTGCTAGAATACACAGACATGGGCTTTGACTTACAGGGTAGGGCTTTAGCACCAGATTAAGACACCCTTAACGTAGGTGTCTACCTGAAAGCAAACCCTACTGCAGGATACAAAGGCCCAGGCAACAGCAGATGGACTGATTAGTGAATAACCATGGGAGCAGCCACTAGGTTTCTACCTCAGAATAAGACAAATCATCCTCGTTAGCAAAGCCTGTAATGAGAACTTGCACTTACATAACACTTGCACTTATAAACCACCGCATATATTTAGGTGTCTTACTACTGATCTGGACTCCACCTACTGTCATTGTTTCAGATAAGAATATTTGGAAACAGAGTTATCCACAAGGAGCAGATTACTTCTGCCACCTGACTAAATCTCTTCACATTCATTTTTGGTTCAACTGAGTCCAAAGTAAAATGCTGGTAGTAAAACTAAGTCTCCTTTGCACACATTATGCTTAATTATTTTCGCAACTGTCCTGATAGCGTACTAACTGCTCCATCCTACACTATTACTTGGACTTAGAATTTTATTTGAAAGATAACTTGGGAGTAACAAAATTTGTGATCTACGTCCAAAATAGTGTTTAATGAAAGAGTTGTCACGAACTCAGTCTAGCACTGCATCATGTAACCAGGGTAAGTTAACTGAGATTTGGGCTACAAACTATCCAATCACAAGACAGGACAAACAGGTTGATGTACCTCATCTCAAGAACGGTGCTAAAGCAAGAGATGCAATGGTAATCACACGGGCAAAGATAAGTTGCATAAAACAGTGGTGGAACCAAAGTAAAGGAGAAAGAGCCACTGAAGCAGATTTGACATACAGCTTCCACAAAGCCGTAAGAAATACATCCCAGAGTGCCCATGGCCAGGGTTACTGTGAGGCCACTCTATACTTTTGGATATGTCACGATGACTGGGGGAAGTGCCTGAAAACTGCAAAAAGGCAACCATCATGCACGTGTCCAAGATCAAGTGTGCAGGGAGCTACTGGTCAGTCAGCTTCATCTCAGTTCTCAGAAAGCTATCAAAGAAAATCCCCGCAAAGTTGTACCTAAGCACACGAAAGCAACTGGGAGCACACCCTGCATGGATTTGGTGAGGCCACATCGTGCCTGAAATAACCTCATTGCCTTCTATGATGAGATGAATGGCTCAGTGGATGAGGGGAGAATACTAGGTGCTGTTTAGCTTAACTTGAGCAAGGCTTTCCACGCTGTCTCCCATGGTATTCTTACAGCTAAACTGGTGAGATGTGGACTAAGTGGACTATAAGATGCTCTTGGGGAAAAAAAGGAAGATGAAAAAAGAAAAAAATAAAACAAACACACATATAAAAAAACCAAACCCACAACACAAAACAACCCCATTAACTTACCAGCAAGTCCTTCAAGGATCAACATTGGGCCAATACTGTTCAATGTCTTCATTAAATACCCGGATAATAGGACAGTATGCACTCTCAGCAGGTTTGTGCATAATACCAGATTGAGAGGGGGAGGAAGACACACGAGCTGAAACATTGGAGGGCAGGGCTGCTATCCAAATGGACCTTGACAGGCTGGAAAAACAGGAATCACATGGAATCCAAGGGCAAATGGAAAGACCTGCACCTAGAGTTTAGTGACCCAATGGAGCAACACAGCTCGAAGCCTAGGAAGTGGCTTTGCAAAAAAGACACTAGTGGATAACAAGTGGAAAATGAGTCAGTAGTGTGCCCTTGCAACCATGAAAGCCAAGCGTATACAAGGCTGCATTAGCACAAGTAGCCAGTAAGTTGCTTGGCATTGGAAGGACTGCATCTGGAGTACTGTGCCCCATTTTGGACTCCTCAGTACAAGCAAGACATCAACATATTGGAGAGAGTCAACTAGATTACATGGATGCTGAAGCATGTGATATATGTCTGAAGGATGAGGACCGACAGTCAAAAGTTGCAACGAAGGAAATTCCAATGATAGAGGTTTCCCCACATACACAATGAAATTATTAAATAATGGAAGAAGTTGCCCAGAGAATCTCTAACCTTGGCGATATTCAATGCTTGATTAGGCAATGCTTTCAGCAACCTGACCTGCTTTGCTGGTTTTGAGAAAGAGGCTGAACTACAGCTTAACAATGACACACAGAAGTTGGATACCTGTAAATTCATGAGACTGGACTAGATACACCTGAAAGTGCCAAAAGAATTGGTTGATGCAATTGCAAGGCTGCTCCTTATCCCAGAATCACAGTAAATCAGGGGAGCTCTTCACGGCTGGGGCGGGGGGGGGGGGCAGAATTACCTAAAATCATAGCCATTTTCAATCAAGAAAGGTAAGGAGGAGCACCCAAGGCACTATAGGCTGATCTGGCTCAGCTGAGTCCTCGGAAAAATCATGGGAGCATGTATTCTTCTAATCACATAAAGGAAAGGACATTAATCCAGAACAGGAAACCAATTTCCCAATGGCAAATCATGCTCAAGCAATGCAACTGCCTTCAATGATAAAATACCTGGCTAAAAGTATGAAAGAAAAGATGTAGATGTAATGCACGTTGCCCTACTAAGACTTTTGGCACCATTGCCCACTGCATTCTCCTTTGCAGGCTAAGGAAATGCAGGCTGCATAAACTGACTCGCGTAGTTTGAAAATTAATTGAACAAGCTTAAAAGATAGTCAACTACTGGCTACCAGCTGAATGTCAAACAAGTCAAGTAATCTTGGGTCAATACTGGAGCCTATAAAGCTCAACATTTTCATCAGAAACCTGGATGACGAGACAAAAAATGCGAACAATGCTAAATCATCTGGGATGGTGGATACAGCCAGAGCAGAGCTTCAATTCAGAGAGTTGTTTCCTTAAGAACCTCAAGGTCAGGGCCAACAAATCCCTTATGATGCTCAGCAGTGGAAAGCACAAAGATCTGCACCTGGAGCAGAACACCATGCTTCAGAAGCAGCTCAGAAGTAATTGTCTGTGTAGCCACCCTGCTGAAAAACGTTTGTCATGAGGGATGCCAAACTGTAAGACACCATTGCGCTCTCAACACAGTAAGGCAAACTATGTCTCAGACTGAAATTCAAGAAGCATGGCTAGCACTTTGAGGGAAGTTACTCTTCCCTTCTATTCAACAGTCGTGAGGACATATCTATAATACTAAGCCCAGTATTGTTCATCCCACCAGGTCAAGAAGGACATAGGGAAACTTGGGAGGGTCAAGCAGATAACCACCCAGAGGGTGAGCAGCCTAGAGCACATGACTTCTAAGGAAAAGCTTTACGAACTGTGCTTTTTTAGTCTGCCAAGAAGAGGATAAGCTGTAATCAAATAGCAACCTGGAGCTACTTGAAAGAGACCTGCAAAGACAGCATAGCCAAACTTTTCTTTGCAATGGCAGATGGTAAAACAAGAGGCAACAGCCACAAGTTGTGTTTTGACAGTTTAAGACATTACAAAAAAATTCATTGCTAGGGAGGCAATGTAAGATTGCTAGGAAGGCAGTGGAACGTTTTTTATTGGAGGTTTTTAAGACTCAGCTGACAAAACAATAATTTTGGTCTGAACAGAAGGATGGACTAAATTTTCTCCAGAGTTTTCTACAAATCAATAGTTTACAATTCTTATGGCCCTAAAACACCAGAAAAAGATAAAGGGTGAGGTGCAACAAGGGTCTCAGCCAATTTTTCTAGTACCTTGGTAAATGCAGAGGGCTTCATGAACACAGTAGATGACAATAAGCATATAGGTCAGAGAAAAGGAATCTAAACTACATCAGCTCCCCAAAAACATAGGAAACTGAAGAAGATGTATTCCGTGCATTAGCTGTACCATCTTAAATAAAAAAAAACCCACTGCCTTAATTGGTGATATTATCTGATTGAATTCAGTATCACAATGCAAAAGAACTGGAAAAACAGAAAGCAAGATTCCTTCAGTTGCCTGCTATGCTAAGGCTCTAACAGTTTCTGCAACATTATCCCCAGAAGAGAATCATCCAGACCTGACGTAAGCTCCTTGATTTGCAGACTGGAAGGAACATGCTCATAGCTAAGAACTAGAAGTAGAAGGGACAGACTGACCGACCTAGTAGAAAACCTGCAAAGATGAAGAGCAGGAAGGGGGGAACACAGGATGCCTAGATCTCATCAAGGACTTCTTTGGACAAACTACAGACAAACAGTGGATGCCAGATTTTCTACAGAAAAACAGCAAATGCAGGCCAAAGACTTAGCAAACTGTTGTGACATCAGTCACAAATCTTGACCAGTTCTGTATAAGAACAGCAGCAGCACATAAAACTGAAACATTTCTTCATTGTACTTCACAGTACAATCTCTGTCAAAGTCATATGATGGCAAGGACCTGATAGTCCTTTTCACATGAGTTCTGAATTAGTAAATAAAAACTGTCAGGTGTTATTTGTAAAAGCAAGCAAAGCTAAATAGTTAACACTATGGACACAACAAACAAAGAAATGCAGTTATAGGAAATAACCCAATAAAACTCAAACATCTATACCTAAGGCAGTTCAGAGCAGCAGGCTGTTTTTCTCTAAAACAACTGAAGTAATGAGGCAGTTTTATTTTCAGGGATCGCTCAATGACCTAGCAGTCTGATGCCTTCAATTTGTTTTGTTCCTGTGTCATCCCCCCCATGCCCCTCCCTCAAGCAGTAAAAGAGCTAGGAGAGTTTCACTGATGACTGTGCAAAAATATCTGTGAAATGCATGGAAAGGGAATACAGCTTACTCATGCTTAGAGCAGTAACGATAAAAAGCTAAAGTGCAGAATGAAAACTGGAATCAGTTTTCATTTCTGAACCTTGTACAGAGACACCATTCAGGGAACTGTGCATAGACCTAAGTAGGAAGAAACTTAGTTTTAAGAACTGGACCTACAGTACCATCACAAAATTTGGATTTCATTACCGCTAATAACCTTGTAGCAATCACCAAGAAAGTATGTACTGTCCTGGTGGAAGGGAAGCAGGGAAAATAACTTTGGGTATCAATTTTGTACTGGACAAATGATCCCTTGTCAGTGCTGAACATTATAAAACCAGGTATTGAGACAGCTTTTCAGTAAAGCAACATAGGAGTCACAACTCAAAAACAGTGTTAGCTTGGAAAAGTCCAGATTTTGTGGGTTCAGCTCAGGAATAGATGGATCCTGCATCAACCTTGTTCCAACAAGGTGCTTTGCTCTGGCATGAACAACTTCAAAGAGTTTCAGGGGTAAGGAAACAAGAAATCAGAAAACATTTTCAGATCCCACCATGATGCATGTCTACATTTGTCTGGTATAAAATTATTCAACAGAGAGGGTGGTCAAAACCCTGGGGAAATGGATTAGGAAGGCCCACCATGACTATTAAGTAATCTTTTCAACTAACTGAGAGTTTTGGCTTTAAAGAGTTCAGCATGTACTAATGACTACAAAAAAAAATAATGGAGCTTTCATTAATTATCATGATAGAACTATTACAGCACTCTCGGTCTTTATTTCCACACTACTTGCAAGAGGGTGAAACAGCGAATGAAAGACTTCCAAGGGAATCAGGCACAATGGCAACCTTTATGAAAGCAGTCACAAGCTTGAAAGCATCAACTGTTGGTCTACAGCACTCAACATAGTCGGCAAGGGGATCTGACGTTTCACTGCAGTTCTGGCAACAAAACACAAAGTTTTATGTCTGGTCTCTTTTCTTCTTTGGCAATCACAGACCTCAGTTTTTGTTTGTGCTGATGCTCCTTTCACAAGAGTCTCAAAAACCCAGTTACGCCTGTCCAGTGCTCAAACAGCAAAGTCCATGTCCCTCATTACGAGGTAGATGAAAAGCTCCTCCATTTGTCATTGCAACTTTTAATACTCAGTCAGAAACATGTAGCACTGGAGTCATAGCAAGCATAAGCAAATCCTGAGAAGTTACCCTTGTGTGGCTGGGGGTTCCCTGAGGTTTCATACAAGACTAGCAACTATAAATGTAGCCAAAAGAAAAAAAAAACAACATGACGTTTGAAAAGTGGAATATGTTTTATCAAATACATTTCAGCATACAGTGGAAGTCAGCAAAACCACTACCATGGACTTCCGGAAGGCAGACTTCAACATGTTCAGGACACTTGTTGAGAGAGTCCCTTGGGAGACAGTTCTGAAGGGCAAAGGGGTCCAGGAAGGCTGGACATTCTTCAAGAAGGAAGTCTTAGAGGCGCAGGAGCAGGCTGTCCCCATGTGTCGTCAGATGAATCAGTGGGGAAGATGACCGGCCTGGCTGAACAGGGAGCTCTTTCTGGGACTCAGGGAAAAAAAGAGAGTTGGAAGAAGGGGCAGGCAACGCAACAAGAGTATAGGGATCTAGTTAGGTCATGCAGAAGAAACATCAGAAAGGCGAAAGAACAGCTAGAACTTAACCTGTCCACTGTCGTAAGAGACAACAAAAAAAGGGTTTTACAAATACATTAACAACAAAAAGAGCCAGGGAGAATCTCCACCCCTTTATTGGATGCGGAGGGGAAGACTGTCAACAAGGATGAGGAGAAGGCTGAGGTACTTAATGCCTTCTTTACCTCAGTCTTTAATAGTAAGAGCAGTCATCCTCAGGGTATTCAGCCCCCTGAGCTGGAAGACAGGGATGAAGAACAGAATAATCCCCCCATAATCCAAGAGGAAGCAGCTAGTGACCTGCTATGCCAATTGGACAGCCACAAGTCTATGGGCCCAGATGGGATCCACCCGAGAGTGCTGAGGGAGCTGGCAGAGGAGATTGCCAAGCCACTCTCCATCATTTATCAGCAGTCTTGGTCAACAGGGGAGGTCCCAGATGACTGGAGGCTTGTCAATGTGACACTCATCTACAAGAAGGGATGGAAGCACGATCCAGGCAACTATAGGCCTGTCAGCCTGACCTCACTGCCAGGGAAGATCATGGAACAGGATCATCCAGAGTGCACTCACACGGCATGTGAAGGACAACCAGGGGTTCAGGCCCAGCCAGCATGGGTTCATGAAAGGCAGGTCCTGTTTGACCAACCTGATCTCCTTTTACGACCAGGTGACCCGCCTGCTGGAGGAAGGAAAGGCTGTGGATGTTGTCTACCTGGACTTTAGTAAGGCCTTTGACACAGTCTCCCACAGCATTCTGCTAGAGAAGCTGGCAGCCCGTGGCTTAGACAGGTGTACTCTTCGCTGCATTAAAAACTGGCTGGATGGCCGAGCCCAGAGAGTTGTGGTGAGTGGCGTTAAATCCAGCTGGCGGCAGGTCTCAAGCGGTGTTCCTCAGGGCTCAGTTCTGGGGCCAGCCTTGTTTAATATCTTTATTGATGATCTGGACGAGGGGATTGAGTGCACCCTCAGTAAGTTTGCAGGTGACACCAAATTAAGCAGGAGTGTTGATCTGCTTGAGGGTAGGAAGGCTCTGCAGAGAGATCTGGACAGACTGGATCGATGGGCTGAAGCCAACTGCATGAGGTTTAACAAGGCCAAGTGCCAGGTCCTGCA